>KZ112443.1:188645-324477 GCA_002120305.1 Hypoxylon sp. CO27-5 | reverse complement strand
TTATAGCTAATATTATTATAGCTAATATTATTATAGCTAATATTATTATAGCTAATATTATTATAGCTAATATTATTATAGCTAATATTATTATAACTAATATTATTATAACTAACATTATTATGGCTAATATTATTATAACTAAGAATTTATAAATTAAATATAAAAATATATTTAATATATAAACCTTATTCCTTATTATTATTATAAAATATTTAAAACTTTTTATTAAATAAATTTAAACCTTTTAAATAATAATTATTAAATAATTATAAAGATTTAAATAATTTTAAAGACTTAAATTATTTTAATATATAATTAAACCTATAATTATTAAATTTAACATTATTAAAGTTATTAATTAAAATCATTTTATTATTATATATAAAATAAACCATAATATTATTATATATAAAATAAACTATAATATTATTATATATAAAATAAACTATAATATTATTATATATAAAATAAACTATAATATTATTATAAATATTTAAACTTAACTTTTTAAAATCCTTTCTTTTAATTTTATTATAAGAATATTTCTTTTCTTTTTACTTAATTTATTTATAATTACTAATTACTTTAAATAATAATTATAATAGGTTATTTATTATTATTTATTTATTAATTTTTATCTATTTTTTATTAATAACTTTTAAAATGTTTATAAAATATTTAACATTTTTATTAACTTTATTAATAAAAAGTTAAATAATTAAATTTATAAATAATACTTAAATAAAATAAGCGAAGAAGAATTTTTAAAGGCTTTAAAATATATGTAAATAATATATATTATAAAATAACTTAATAATTTTTATATTAAAACTTTTTAATTTTAATAAGGGAATTAATATATAACTAATTAAATAAAATTAATTATCCTTTTTATTAAGCTTTAAAAAAACGAGGATATTATTATTAAAAATATATAAATATTAAATTAAAAATAAACCTTATTATTAATTAACTTATAAATAGTAATATTCTTTTTATCTTTAATAAATTTATATATACTATTAAATTTAAGCTATTATTAAACCATCTTAAATATTATATAAACTTTTTTAAATATATTTAAATTTCTAATAATATAATAAAATATTTATTATATATTATATATAAAGGATTTTATAATAATAAAATAAAAATAATAATAAAATATTATATCTTATTAAAGCTTAAATAAAACTTTTAAAGAGATTTAATAATTAAAATAAAATATAATAAAATATAATATATTTAAGTAAAATTAATATTAAAATTAAAAAAGGATTAAAGTTCTAATTTTAAAAATATTTAAGATAATAAAAAAAATATTATCTAACAAAAATAAAATAATCTTTAATAAGTTTAAAATATAAATAAAATATTTTAAAAATTTTAAAAAAAATAATTTAAATTATTTATATTTAATTTTTTATCTTTAATTTAAATATTTCTAACTATAATATAATAAATATAATATAAAACATTATAATATAATTTACCCTTATTAATTATCCAAAGAAAAAAAATAAGATTTCTTTTAAATAACTTAAATAATAAATATTAATTAACTATTTTAATTATTTACACATATCGCTAATAAGAAATTAAATAAATTTTAATAAAAGCTATAACTTTATTTTAAATATTTTTAAATATAAAATTAAATATAATATTAAATAAAAAATAGCTAAATTAATTATAAAAATAAAAAAGCTATTTATAATAAATAAAGTTTCAAATTTGAAATATAATAATATATTATTAAATATTCTATATTAATTTTATATATATTATTTAAAAAATAATATACTTATATATTAAAATATATACAATTTTAAATATAAGCTATAAAAATCTTATATATTTTTTATTAAAAATTTAAAACTAATTTCCAAATAATATTTACATAAACATTTATATAAAACTAAAAAGAAATAAATTAAGTTAAAAAAAAGGAAAATTAATCTTAAAATTAAATCATATTATCCTACTTATAACAATTACCACTAATACATTCCTTAAATCCTTTTTTTATTTATTAATAATTTTATTTTACCTTATTATACTTATATAATCTTATAAAAAAAAATTTTATTAAATATTCTATTCCTTAAAAAGTTATTTTTAAATATTTTATCCCCTTTTTTATTTTCCTAACCACTTATTAAATTATACACATTTTTTAAAATATATATCCTTCTTTTTTATTAAATTTTTTAATTTTAATTATTACTAATATAATATATATAATATTTTAATACATTATAACTTTAACTATTAACTCTTTACAATTTTTATTTATTATAATATTTATAAATAATGTTAAAAATTTTAATAAAAATTAAAGATTAATAGTTATATTACTTTTTTTAAACTTAAATAACAAAAATAAATATAGTTTTAATTTTTTAAATATTTACTATTTCAATTTTAAAAAATATAACCTTATATTAAAATTTACACTTACAAATAATAACAACATTTTTTATAACCTAATTTATTATATATATTATATTATAACTAAGAATTATTAAAATAATAACTATATTAAAACATTATAAAATAATAACCCTTTTTAACTTAAAATATTATAAAATAATAACCTTTTTTAACCTAAATCATTTTAACATAAATTATCTTATATTTAAAAAAATAATTTTCTAAATATATCTTATCATTAAAAAAATAATTCTTTAAATATATCTTATAATTAATAAAATAATCCCTTAAATACCATAATAATTTAAACATACCCATTCCTATTTAAATTTAAAAACTTAAATAAAAAAATAAATATTATTAACAAATTAAAGGATAATATTATAAAAAAATATTTTAATAATATTCTTTTATATATTTAAACCTTATAAAAACATTTATTATAAATTATTATATTTTATTATCTTATATTTTCTTTTTTTTTTAATAATATTTATTATTAATAATTTATAAAAAATATAAATATACCATTATTTTAAATTTTAAGAATTAATATTACCTTTACAATTAATTACCAAAGTTATAAATAAATTTTCCTAAAAATTAACTATATAAGCTTAAAAATAAAGGCATATATTATTTAAATAGATTTTAAAATTAAATAAAAATAGTTTATATAATTTCTAATATATGTTAAATATAATTTAATAAGAATTAAATAATAATATATTATTTAAATATTAATTTTAAAATTTATTTAATAAAAAACATATAAAAATTACATAAAAATATTTATAAAACTTTTAACTAAAATATATTTATTTCATTTTTAAGATTTAATAAAGATAAAATAACTAAGATATTTATATATATATAAATATTTACATATAAATAAATATATAAACTTTTATAAAAATTAATATTATTATATTATAATCTTTAATAAAATAAAATTAAGTAAATTTTTTATAAGTTTTTCTTTATTTAATTTATATAATTTATATTTTATATTATATATATATTTATAATAAAAAGATTAAATAATAAGAAAAGTAATTATATTTTATATTTTAATAATAAAAATAAAATAAATATTAGTTTATAAAAATTAAACAAAACTAAGTTTTTTAATTTATATTTGGATTATAATAATATATTTAAGGTGAATAATAATAATAATAATAATAATAATAATAATAATAATAATAATAATAATAATAATAATAATAATAATAAAAATAGTAATAAATGTTATAAGGATAATTTAAATAATAATGCCTTATATTTTTAAAATTAAAATAAAGGAATAAATGATAATTAATATAATAATAACGATAAAACCTAATTAATAATTAACTTTCTTTAAAACCATTATAATATATATTTAATTTTTAATAATAAAAAGATAAATAATTATTAAAGTAAATTATTTATTAGTAAGTTAAAAAGAAAATTATAAAAAGTTTTTAAGAATTTTAATAAATTAAACTTTAAAGTAATTAAAAAGTTATATAGTTATTTATTAAAGTATTTTTAATACTTAAATAATTTAAGGGTTACTTATAAGCTAATAAATATATTATTTATTTGTTTTAATAACTTAGTTAAATAAAATATAATAAAATTAGTTATTTTTTTTAATAATAATAAAGATAATTGGATAAATTAAAGTAATAAAAGTATTTAAATTAATAAAAATAATATAACTATTAAAAATAATTATAATAATTAAGGTAAGGCTTTTTAAAATAATAAAATTATATTTATAATTATATTTAAGGTATTTTAAAATGATAAGGCTATATTTATAATTATGCTTAATAATTTTAAAAGTATTATAAATATTTAATATTTTACTTATTAAATTTTTATTTCTTAAAATAATTTGTTAATATAAAGTTTTTTTTTATAATTTATATATTAAAATTAATAATATTTAACTTATTAAAAGATATAATAATTTATTTTATTTATTTCCTTATTTTTATTTATTAATTTAAGTTAAATTATTAAAAATATAATATTTTTAATAAATATTTTAATATAATATTAATATATAAGTTAAAAAATCTAATATTTTTAATAAATATTTTAATATAATATAAATATATAATTAATTATATTATTTTTATATTATAAAAAAGTAATAAATTATTTAAATAATTATAATAAAAAGTTTTTTATTATATTTTATTTAAAACTTAAATAATTATATTATAAGTAATTTAAATATTATGTTTATAATTTTCTAATATAATAAATAATAAGTTTTAATTAAATTTATTAACTTATTTAAATAAGAAATTAATATCTTTTTAAATATTAATAAATAAATATTTACTATTTTAAATTTTTAAAGTATTATTATTTATTAAAATATAAATTAAGTAGTTATTTTCTTTTAATAATATTAAAATTTATAATAAATTTATTAAAAGTTATATTATAAAATATTTTTATTATAAAGGAAATTTATAAAGGTTATATAAAATTATTATAAAATATTTTATAGCTTTGTAATTACCTTAGCTTTTAAGTTAATAAATATGTTTAAGTATAAAAATAATATAATAATTATATTAAAAAAATATATTAAGTATTAAAATATTTTAAAATAAAATTAGTTATTAATTTGTAAAAAGCTTAAAGATATTAATTAAATTATTAATCTTAATGTTATTATTATTATAAATAAGTTTATTATTATTATGCTTATATATAATTTAAAAAAGGCTAATTAATTAAATTATTATATATAATATTAGTAATAATATTTTTAATATTTTAAAATATATAATAATATTTACTTAAATAGAAAAGATTTTAATATTTACTTAATTTATTATATAATTTAATAGTTATTTAATAAATTTACAAGGTTATTAAAAAGGTTAATATTAAGTTATTTTTATTTATTTAAAATAATTTAAATATAATTAAAAAAATAATAAAATATTAAAAATATCCCTTTAAATTAATAAATATAGTAAAGATAAATATAAGAATATTTGTTATAAGTAATAATTTAAAAGGTAATAAAATAAGTAATTTGGTAAATAAATTACTTTTTTTTACTTATATCTTTCTTTATTATTTATATAATATTTAATTTTTTAATAATAAATAAAATTTAATAAGTTAATTTATTAACTTTTTATTTAAATTATAACTAGGAAATATTATATTATATTTTTAATATTAAAGATATAATATATTTTTAACTTTATATTAATATTTATTTATTAATTTTATTTTAATATGGATTTAAATATAATCTTATATTTTTATTAATAAAATTTAAGGTTAATTTATATATTATTTAAAATGAATATATATATTTAAGTTATATATTAAAATAAATATATATAAATCTTTATTATAAAATATATTTATATTTTTTAAAGATTTTTAAATAATAAGTATATATTATTATTTATATTTGTAATATCTTTTTTAGATATTTATTTTTTAATTATAAATCCTTTTTTTTTAAATTAATTAATATTTTAAATATATGTTTAAAAAAGTTTTATTATTATAATAATATATATAAAATTTATTAATTTATTAATTTATACTATAAATATAATATTTAAAGAATTTTATTATATTTAAAAATATTAATTAAATTTAAATCCTATTTTATTTAAACCTTTAACTTTTAAAAATAAAAAATTAACCTTATTAAATAAAATAATAAAACTTTAAACCTTTTAACTAATATTAATTTAAAAATTATAGGATTAATTAATAATAATTTAAGTTTTAATTAAAATTAAATAAATACTTTTAATTTAGATTTAATTAAAAAAACTTATTTTTTAACTTAATTTAAATTATTTATTAATAATTCTTTCCTTAGTAATAATAATAATAAGTTAAATTTAATAAATAATATAAACTTTATTTATTATATAGCTTAAGTTTTAACTAAGGTAAAGAAAATATATATAAATAATGTTATTACTTTAATATTTAATAATTTAAATATATAAATATCTTTATTATATTTAATTAAAAAGCTTTATTAATAATAATTATAATTTAAAATAAAATAAATTATCTTTTTAAAAAGGTATTATTAAAATTAAATATTATTAAAGATTATTTAATTAAGTGTAAAATAAGTTGTAATATTAAAAGTAAAGCTAAGCTATGTAAAATTAAATTACAATTAATATAAGTTAGGTTTATAACTACTTCGTAGCTATTAAAAAAACCTAGTGCTTATCGCTTATTAAATATGTTATTATTAAAAGATTAAACTTATACTTATATTATTTTTTAATTATAAAAATAAATTTTAATTAATTTTATTTTATTATAATAATTAATTTTAATAAAAGTTTAATTACTTATATAATTATAATTAATGTTATTTTACCTTTAAAATATATATATTATAATTATAAAGCAAATAAAAATATATTTTAATATTATATTATTTTATTAAATTATTTAAATAATATTTATATTAAATATTATTATAATAATAATAGTTATAAATATTTTTATAAAACTAATATATTAAGTATTTTACTTATAATATTTATTAAAAAATAATTATTATTTTAACTTTTTTAAATATTAAAAAGTATATAAAAATAATTAAGTTATATATAATTTATAATAAATAATAATAATAATAATAAAAAACTTTTAATATTTTTTTAATATTATAAATAATATTTTAACTTATTTATATATTATTATAAATAAAATTTAAAAATTAAAGTATTAAATTTACTTATTATTTTTATAATTTAATTAAAGTTATTTTTAATTTTTTTTTTAAATAACTTTATATAATTTAATTATTATTATAATTATTAATATTATATATAAATAAAATTATTATTAAAAAAAGCTTATTATAAAATAGCTTTTTTTTTAAAATTATAATAATATAAAATAATTATTATTATATTAATTATTAAATAAATAAAGTTTATTATATAAATAATAAAATAAAATTAATTATATAATTTATTATAAGTAAAATTAGTTTTAAATTAATTAATAATATTTAAATTTAAATATAAAAATAACTTTATTATTTTTATTTAAAATATAAAGTATATTATATTATAATATTATATAATTATATTTTAATATTAATAATTTTTATTAAAAAAAATTTTTTATACTTATACTTTATTATATAAATTAAATATAATAATATATATATTAAAAAATAATTATTTTAATAATAATCATTTACCTTATAATAATTATTATATGCTTTAAAAAGGATTAATTAAAATAGTATTTTCCCGCTATGGTATATATGGATGTGCCTACATACATGTACCTATGTACATACAAGTAGCCATGATAGGCCCCAAAGTTAGATACACCCACTTAAGCCCGGGAGCCCACTAGAACCTGCCCACCTTGCTGCACATTGACAGTCCGTACTGACCTCACCATTAACTTAACAGTCCCAATTAGGTAATTATGTAGCTTAGGTACTAAGAGTAGCACCGTCAAACTCCGCAGTTGGTGCATCTCCATCTTTCCTATTATTATTGCTCTTCTTACCATCGCCATCATCGTTGCCGCCCCAGCCCAGCCTCGTCCGACCTCGTCCAACCTCTCACGTCCAGAGGAACTTTCGAAGTCTTTTAAACGTATAGATTCTCTTCCAACATTATCCTCCCTCTTTACTACCCGTTCCCTTTGCTGGGTCTTGTTGATTTCGTTTCACCCCACACTCGGTCCTATCTGAGCTCGAGTCATCTTGAATACTTCATATTCCGTCCCCTCGCTAGCTTCAATAATAAATTGACTACTGCTACGAATGTTCGTCCATACAGTCGGGCAGCTGAATTGCCAGCTATATTAACAGACAATCGCCATCGCCTTTACGCGTACTTTACAACCATGCGACCACCGAGGATTGCCATTTTAGTCCTCTTCTTTTTTGCTTGTCTTTTTCTCCTGTGTCGCGCGATAACGTCAATCGGCCACCCTGCGCCTATCATCTCTTCTCCGCAATCTACTCAAAAGTCCGGCTTCAGATCCTTCTTCTCCTTCTCGACACCGTTTACTCTGTTTCCGCCAAATGCCATCATTACCATAGCCGATGACAATAGCACCTCGTTTGCAGCCAGACCTGCCGCTTTCGGACCCCCTTTACCCACCAAGGGCTTAAATGGGCAGTTATGGATTGGCAGTGGCTTTACTGAGGAGTCCATACAAGACGGGGAGGGTGAAGGTGAATTAGGCTGTAGCGATGTGCCTGGTTGGGGTGATGGCACCTCGAATGCTGTCTTGAAACCATCAACGAAGGAGAGTCAACATAAATTCAAATCGGTCGCCACTATTGGTAAGACAAAAAACCAGAAACGAACCGATCCCAAAGCCCCTCTAGTCGGCCGAACCGCCGCTTCCGATTCCGAGCCTAAATCAAAAATCAAGCAGGTTGACGATGGCACCGATGATTACCTGCATCAGAGTCTTGATCAGTCAGCCAAGTCTCAGGGTGACGTGCTCGGTTCTTCAAGCTCCGGTCATGCCGACATTCAATCTATACAGGAAGGGGCTGAAATTGCCGGCAAGATAGTTCTACTGAGTCGTGGTGGCTGTGGATTTCTAGAGAAAGTGAAGTGGGCTCAGCGTCGAGGCGCTATCGCTCTCATCGTCGGTGACAATCAAAGAGGCGGGCCATTAATACAGATGTACGCACATGGAGACACTTCTAACGTCACCATCCCTTCGATATTTACGTCTCGCACGACCGCGTATCTTCTCTCGCTTATGATGCAGCCCGGAAGCTTCATCGAGGATATAATCGACGAGAATGGAAAGCCTTCTCTGAAAGTACAGCAGTCCGAGAGAGCCCGAAAGAGTAGGATGGCAAGACACGCGGCCGCGCCGGCCCTGTTTCCCAAGACTAATTCAAAGTCTAAAAGCGTCAAGGCCCCGATGACGAAGAAGCCTCTATCATCGAGCGATGAATCTTCGGGTTTAACGCTCGGTTGGCTCTCAAAAATCTTCAGCTGGGGTTCCGGTTCGAGTGTGAACGTAGCTGCTAGTCGAAGCCGCCCGCCTAGTAGTGGTCAACTTGATTGGGTGTTAGTTGAAGACTTCTCGGATGAAAGGGACAAAGTCATAAAGAGCAGCTTAGAGCGCGCTGCAAAGGCTAGGTCTGATGGTCTCTTAAACACCAAAACTAAGCAAACTCCCAATGATAATTTTCAGATAGGCGTGGAAGATTGGCGAGATCCAGATCTACTTGGCTCTTCTGATCAAGACAGCGAGTCACCGGGGTCAGTAGACGATAACAATAAGCTTTCTAAATCGAGTTCAAGGTCCGATCCAGTCTCAGATGCCGGAGTCTCGGAAAATAATGAGCAAAATACTAATAAGCCGAAGGGTGGCCGGGTCACTCCCAACAGTGGAGAGTATGCTGCTGGTCATATGCCTATCCAAGGGTCCGACGTCATCAGGTCTAGTAAAGGGAAGACTCCAGCTTCAAGTAACGGAGGTCTCATTTCCAAGATATTCGGGGATGATGATAGCGCGAACTCCGGAAAAGGCGAGGCCGAGTCTAAGCCAAATGATCCGCCCGATGTTGGAAAACCTCATTCTGGGTCGCCGCCTGACGAACGGGAAGGTTTATGGGTGATCATTACTCCCTCTAGTGGTGCTAGTCCCTTCTTTGACACGCTCTTGGTTCTAGTTATTAGCCCACTTATTACCCTCACGGTAGTATATGCCTTACTCATTTTGCGAGCCCGTATTCGACGGAGAAGATGGAGAGCCCCAAAATCCGTGGTTGAACGCCTGCCGGTGCGTACGTATCATACCATGACTTCCACGCCGAGTCGTACGTCCAGAGTACCATCACCCACTAGCTCATCTCCGACGACGCCATTACTGCAAAGTCAGCATGGCCCCTCAAGGTCCAGACCCCGGTCTAGGACCACTACTGGCGTGCCTTCAGCTGGCGACCTTCTGCAAATCGATTCTTCACTATCATTACCAAGGTCCCAGTCACGTGCAGAACATGAGAAGCGTAATGCACACCCCTCGAGTCAATGGAAAAAATATATGGGCCGTCAAGTCGAGTGTGTTGTGTGTCTAGAAGAATACGTCGACGGCGTCAGCCAAGTCATGAGTTTACCCTGTGGGCACGAGTTCCACGTGGAGTGCATGTAAGTCTACTCCCTCACAACTAGGGAGACGTGTGGGACTAAGTAATGGCAGAACGCCATGGTTGATAACGCGGCGACGAACCTGCCCCATTTGCAAGGGCGACGTTGTACGGTCTCTAGCTCGCGGAGTACCATCTAGCCCACGATATGAGCCATATCAAGATGATAGTGACGACGAGCTAGCAGCACAGGCAACAAGCTCCTTGTCTCCTGATACCTCCCCTGATGCATCCCCAGGCGAAGCAGATACTGATGTAGAACAAGGCACACAATTATCTCACCGCTCGCATCAGGAGGGGTGGTTTAGTACATTCAGGAATAACATGCGAACCGGACTCCTATCTCGATCTAGGCAAGCGCCAGAAGATACAGGCAGTCGGGATCGATGATAGATATTTCGATTGCATATTCGGCTTCCACATGAAACTATCGGCGTTCGGTTATACTATTAGCGGCATGACTTTTATAATACATGCTGGGACGACATCAAGGAATACGGTTAAGGGTTAGGACCAGGACTACCATTATTGGTAGGCGCATGAGAATCTTTGATACCCTCTCCAAGGCTATTCGTCCTTTTTTTTTCGAAGGGAGATATTATATATGGCCTGATAAGGGGTAAGAAAGCATGCTCTGCATACTGGCATTTACGGAATGCCCCTGGAGTTAGATTATCAAGTTGTAGACCCGCGTCATAGGTAGCTTACGGGCTTGTGGGCTAAGATGAGGATTATTATACCTTGTAACCGTGGGCGATTGTGAGAATCAAATCAACCCACCGTTATGTTCCATACCTTTTCATCCCTCCTCTTACCCCCATTTTCCCTCTTCGGTGCAGGGAAAGGCTCAACATAATGCATTTTCGCAATAGATTCTGATCCAGAGGTATGCCTGATTACTTTAGTACAAATACAACGAACCTTGGAACCAATAGCATCTTCACCGAAACGACCAAGACAAATTATGTCAGCCAAAGACCTAGCCTAGCATGCTCTATCGTACCGTACCGTAGACTGTCATCGAAGACTTTGACCCACCTTCCCCTTTTGACAGGAGCTTTGGCCGCAAGGATTCCTAGCACCCTGGCACCCTGGTTCATCGCATCTTATGACAATTATGACGACAACACATCCATTCCTGTTAACAATAGTCATTTATATTCCGTACAAGTACAAATGAAGATTATGGATACTGGTGGTATTTGCTCCAAGCCTTTATCACATTTATTCTCAATATATATATATACCTATATATCCAGGCCTTGAAACTCTAGAGTCTGACGAAGCCTTCCACTTCCAGAATGTCTAGTAGCTTCATGTTCACCAGCAACGTTCAAGCCAAAGTCCAGGAAATTGCGTATGTACACGACACCCAAATATTAAATCTTCCCAAAATTCTGCCAACTAACTCACCTTAGGAAAGAAGATTACGAGAAAGCGAAAGTTCTCATCTCAGATGCAGCTACAAGTGGCGCCTATTTGTATCCCTTCAGGTATCAAGCCCAGCCCTCATGCCGCATAGCCTATCAACTTGAGACCGAGTTGCCGGTACTATCTAGAGCTAATATTTCGCTAGAGGTATTTTTTACTTCCTGGCTCACAAATCATTGTGGAAGCCATTATCCTCCCGCATCTTACCCACATTAGGGCTTACCGCTGGGGTGTTCGCTTCCATGTTCTTCTTCACCTATCTACCACAACTGGCAGTTCTCGTCTTCGTAAATGGACCCTTAGCCGTCTTCACTACAATTCTTCTCATAATCAATGAGAGTTCTGCCATTGTCAACATCATCTCTCATAATTTCCTCCTGCAGGATGCTCTCCTTGACACATTCGATGGTACGCTCGTTGCAAGGAATGCAACGGAAATTGTCAGCGAGGGACGCCAATTAAAATCTGGCAACGATCCTATCCAAAGATTGGGCAAGATTGCCAAAAATCCTTTCAAGAAGTTCACTCTAAAGGCCTTATTTAGATACATTATGTATCTTCCCCTCAATTTTATCCCTGGTATGCTACCTTCTTAGGGTTATGCATGTTTCTCGCTGCTAATGAGCTATGTATTTTGAGCAGTTGTCGGCACAGTCATATTTACACTTCTCCAAGGTTCCGTCCATGACCGAGTCTGTTCCTATATACCTTTTGTTTGACTCCATATCTAACTAATAACAGTATTTTCAACTAAAAGGATGGTCCTCACATGAGCAACAAGACTGGCTTGAACGCCATACTGGCTCGTACGCAGCGTAGGTCTAACTTAAATCCATCTATATACGGCGTCTGTTATCTTATATCCCTGAACATTTCACTGCCATTGACTGTTTTCACTCTTGAGCTGTCATAGTTAAGAGTCCTCCCGATTTATTTACGGGAGAAATTAACTGATGTCGACCTGTAGCTTTGTGACGATAGCAACTCTCCTCGAGATGGTACCCGTTCTATCAACGTTTTTTGCGTTTACAAACACCGGTGAGGGCGTGTACCTCTTTTTACCTTACCAAGTATCCGATATTAACGGCCGTTACCAGTGGGTGCTGCGCTCTGGGCTGCCGACACCGAGCAAAATAATACGCATATGACCCATGGCACAGCTCCAGATTTGCGAGAAGCTGCAAAGAAAGCTGAGTAGAGTTTCACGGAATATGCACCAAACCGACTCCCCCGAGATTAGGTGGATCGAAGATCCTGCACAGCAATACATAGCCGGTCCGCAAATTGGTAAGACCTTGACTGGATCTTAGAGAGGGTTGTGTTGCTTGCCACCGTCTTGCGACCTAGACATTTGCAAAGATTTAGTACTACATGTAGGTAGATAGATGAAAACCGGGAAATCCTTATGTCAAACACAGGCTAGGTGCTTACCCAATACGGGCCGTTTGCCATCATAATGCAGATGTCACGTTCAAACAAAACATTCATGAATGGTCGTTGGAATCAGATAGCTGGAGCTCATTACGCCCACCGTCTTTTTTCGAAGTTGTACTTACTTGATACGGAAACGTCCTTGGCTTAAGTAGGTCTACTCTCGTTTATTTATAAATATCTATCGATGAGTTTTCGTTTCCTGTAATTAAGAAGTTTTCTTTTCTTTCCCCTCCACCTACTGTCCCAGCCTCCGGCCAATTGTCTTGGAAAGTAGTATATTAGGCACTACCTACATAATATCGATTAATTAAAACGAAACACGTTAAAACTACTAAGAGACATTGATGTGCATTCAGGGCAAACCTCCCAGGCTAAGAATCGCACGTTCGTTTTGAACAAATCTGCCTAAGCAAAAAGAATCGCGGCTGCGGGAACCAATGCAGTAAGGCTATTGTAGGTGATACACACCAGACAGTGTAGGCAACGAAGTTGCTCGAAGGTAGATTGTCTTGCTAACCATGTCGTGTCTGCCCTACATTACGATTATATTCATCTAAAGCAGTTGTATGTACTAATAGCTAAACGCCGGTAGAAAACAGCGAAGAGGTCATAATTGCAATAGGGTGACTGTGATGGTCAGAATATGTACCTAGGGAACTTCGCCAAGCAGATCTCGAATCGGAAATCCGTCCGACGGTTAGCTGCATCTGCCATTTTTCCACAGGTAAAGGCTCCCCGTACCTGTAGCTTCATGCATACAGCCTCTTCTAGTCCAAGCACATATGTACACCCTGTAGTCGATTAACACTTAATATACGTGACCATCTACATGTAGCCAAATACTCAGAGTAACGTAATCGTCAAACTTCGACAGTCCATATCATGGCTTTGTCAGGGCTTAGTCATTTAGCATATGCCATATCGATCTACCACCAAGCTAGTACGAGCCGTAGGGGTAATATTACACGATGTCACTACCACTCAATGATTGACACGCCACAAGAGCAACAATGTGTTCAACACTTAACTCCACATTATTTACAATCTCATGTTCTGGCAATTCTATGCTGCTCTGAATTTACGAGGAGCAACAAGACTCAAGAGAACTTTGTAGTAATATCCAATGTCTAGGATTTGACACTCGTGTGTTGCGTTCAAATTGCAACGCACAGAGAGACAGGTGACAATCATCATCAACTAGCAGGAGATCGATGCATAACTTTGATAGCATGAAATCGGGAGTCGCCCATGGCGTGAGCGGCTCCCCATGTCAGCATAACCATGCCTAAAGCAGTCTGATATGCATTAGGTACAGATGTCTTCATAGTCCAACAACCTTGCGACGTACCTATCGTTAGTACATGTATTTAATAATGCCGTCGTGTTGCACACATGTATCTTAGAATATACGAATTGGTGTTGAGTTGGGGTAGTAAGTTCTGTCACTATCAATTCCCTTGATATTGCCCAAGCCCTAATTAGTAGACCTAGGGATACATATGAAAAATACGTGCGTATATCTAAGGTATGGATTCCGAGAAGACCTATTTTACATAAGATTTACGAAGAAACAATGTTAGTACCAGGCAATATAGGCTTGATGCTGTCCCATGCCCTATGACGAGTGGTGAGAGGGCATCGAGCATACTCCAAGTCCCACTATCCCCACAAGTTGGGAGGCTTCTAGCAGACAAGAGCCAGCAGAAAGTTCATATCTCCTTACCTACCTAGTATGTAGCAGGGAAGCAGAACCGTCGAGTGGTATTGCCCAAGTACTTTGTCTACTTGATACCTAAAAGTGGGGGATGTTACCTTTCCTCTCGGCCAAAATCAGAGGCTGTCTCGACCTAATCTCTCCTGATGGTGACGCCTTCCCATCGGATATATACGTTCAAGGTATAACGCGTTGATTAGTCCAGATGAGTAAACTTACTGCGTCCCTTCCTTCAAAGAAACACACACACACGCACCTTCTATAACTGACATCCGCGTTGCTCTTAACTCGCTTGCTCAGCCATCCAAGGTTGTCCACGCCCATCCCTGCCTTCCGTCCTTCCGTCCATTTTCTCTCTCTCACCCTCTGCTAAATTCCTGTCTACGCAAAACTCCTTTCTCCCCCCCCCCCTCTGTCCTCCCCCTCTCTCGTCCCTTTCACCACCACCAAACCTCGTTATCAATTCGTAATAATATTTATTCCCCTTGGAGTACCATTACACCCAATTCAGCCTCTGTAGCATTTATAATAATCATCTCTTAGGGGGGCTCTAGGCTGTTGCCAGTCACTCACACCCCCTTCATTATGAGAGCCTCGACTCTCACTGCCGACCTCGTGTCGGCGGCCATTCTACTTGCATATCTTACAGGCATTTGGGCAGTACCACAGGGAGATAACCCACTCCTTCAACATGACTCCCTTCCAGATGAATTTTCGAAGCAAATTGATTATGAAGTCTTCGGTGGCCCTCAACTTGACCGTGGTGCATATAATTACCCAACACCCACCTATGGGGGATATGGCCCTCCTCCTCCTCCGCTCTTTACCTCGAAGTCCTCTTCTTTTGGCTTGGGTCAGTCTAGTTTTAGCACAGTATCATCCAGTACCACTAGCACGAGCTATATTCCAAATTCAGTTAACGGTTCAGCCGCTTCATCAGGTAGTTTCACCGGTATCCACTTAGCATCTTGGGGTTTCTACTTACATAGTTCCAGTCTCGTCAGGATTAGGCTCCAAGGGCGAGTCGCTCACATCTGCCACAGGATCATCTACTCCGACCAGTGTTCCGTTCGTCTCGGCTTCTGTATCTGGTTTACCTATTGCCAATAATACTTCGTCCACGGGTGCCATTGGAGAGACAAGTGGTTCGATCCGTACAGCGACTAGCATCCAAGAATCGAATCCATCGATTCCCATTCCCTTTAATACGGGAACGCAGTCCCAATCTTCATCAAGTGTCAACTCCACCTCCCTCATTTCTATTACACTTAGCTCTAGTTTAGTAAGTGTTTAAACCTAATTCTTAACACGTAGATATTAAAATAGTCGGGCGAGGAGCAGATGGGTATATTCAGCAAACTCAAGGACTTACTAGCTGACTTCAGCATAGAGCGGCCCTTCAAGTACTGCACCTCCAAGTGCAAGCAGTGGCCCGAGCACCGGAGGAGGACCCGGAGGCCAAACTGTATCGGCAACGGCAAATCAGACAACGTCTCCTGTCATTACTAACGGAACGAGCACCGGAGAAATTGTCACGATAACGACTTTATTTTCGGGGACTTCGGTTACTTTGACGATTATTCAGAATGCCACCACAACTGGAACCTCTAGTACAGCTCCTGTTACCGGAAGTGTCCCGAGTACCCTGACTGAAGTGTCAAGCGGTATCCTATCAGGAACAGGATCATCCGGGCTCATAAGCTCAACAGTATCCGGTCTGGAGCAATCGCGGAGTACAGAATTCTCTGAGCCCGGAACCATCACTTCAATTCCGCAAGCAGGATCAAGCACGCCGTCAGCCGCATCATCAGGTGTTTCTTTGCCTTCTAATAGCGAGAACTCGGCTTCTTTCCCGGTGACAAATCTGACGTTAAATACTCATCCCACAGGCTCGTCCGTCACATCTACGAGCCCTCAGACTAGTTTATCTTTAACCTCAGAATCAGCCACATTCTCATTTCCTATATCGAGTATTATTTCCAGCATCTCTCCAACTAGTTCTACTTCTAATATATCATTTCAAAGTGTGTCAAGCACCGAAACAGGAACCCTTTCGGTAACTATCACCACAGGCAGTAATATGCCTCAAGTGAGCTCAGCAATCACGATTACTGGTTCGTCCTCCAATGTTGTCTCTACATTATCAGCCAGCCCATCAAGCCAAAATATCCCTAGTAGCCATATAAGCACGAGTGTTACCACTTCGAGCGGCGCGTCTTCTGAAAATGGTCCTGGTATGTCGGGGTCTGCGACGGCGAGCTCTCCGCCTTACCCTATATCAAACTCAACTGGATCTACAACAGCGAGTTCGAACTATTCCACATATGGTTCGAGCTCTGTTACCAGTACCTTCCCAACGAGCAGCCCTAAGTTCTCAGTGTTGACAACATCGATATTCAGCATGGAGATAAGTAGTGTTGTCGCATCTGGCTCTCTCACCGCAACTGGGATTCTATCGACGGTGCCATATTCACTATCAAATCGTAGCGTTAGTACTATTTCCAGAACACTTGGTCAAACTACAGTTTTGACGGGAACTACCGATACCGTTACTATACTTCCATCGTCGGCATCTGGGACGCAGTTGTCAAGCTCGGTAACTGGTCCGGCTGCATTTTCAAGTGTCACCTCTGCACCGCTTCCCTTGGGCAACTCAATCGTTAGTACTAATCAGAGCACTGTATCCCCTTCTCAGTCAAACGTGACAGTGCCACAAACTCTTACAGGAAGTTCTTATTTCTCCGAAGGAGGTGGCCCGGGCGGCCAGGGGATATCTACACCGCCGCCCAATCCATCAACCGCTACGATGAACCCATCAGCTTCGAGTGCTCCAATATCAGGCAATAACACTGCGATGGTTCCTAGTACGGGTGATTTATCTTTTACTACGTCAACTATATCAACGTCATCTCCGTATGCATTGACGAATTCATCGGCCATCATCGGCGGGTCCCTTTCCCACTCAAGTTCTAGTTCCCTGTCCATAGCTCTGTCTACCGGACTGTCTATCTCTGAATCAACTATTTTAATAACATCGTCTACGCCGGGCTCGAGCAGCGGCGTGGTAACAAGTCTTAGTGTTCCCTCATCACTTCCTCCCTTTCCTATCACCAACTCAACAACGTCATTTCTAGGGTCTACTACAGTACCCCTATCGAGTACCGTCTCCGGGCTCTACCCTCCAACTAGCCAGTCTATGACTGGGACCCTACCTCCAAGCTCGACGTTTCCGCTATCCAGTGGCTTTTTGAATAGGACGTCACAAGCTATCAGCACTGGATATACTGGTACGGCATTATCTTCGATTTTTAGTTCTGGCTCTTTTCCTCAGCCTCCATTCCCTCTGTCAAATATGACAAGCAGCCCTAACGGCCAAACGATTCCTCCGACTAGGACAGGTACGCCAACAGGGACCATTCCTGGTGGAGTGAGTAGTAGTCCTGGCAGTTATACTGCGTCTCGATCGCTACCATACCCGCTATCCAACTCGACTATATCGGCTAGTGGGCCGCTGGGCGTGACTACTATCTCTCTTTCGAGTATAGGGACACCTACATTGACCTCGGAAACTCCAAGCGGTAGCCTGCTGACACAAACCTTCTCGCCCGGTTACTCCACTCGTAGCGGTTTCCCGACAGCTCCTTTCCCCCTGAGCAACACAACTTCGTCGGTTTTAAGCCCAACTGTTCTCTCAAACTCAGGCACGGCCCTCCCACCTACTATTTCTTCTATCACCTCCTCAGGTGTCACTCTTAATTCTACTAGAACTTCATTTGAAACTGGCCCAACAGGACAATCAATAGGCTCAAGTGGTAATCCAGCGACTAATACACACTCAGCCTCCTATTCTCTGTCGAATAATACTCCCCCGTCCTCAGGACCGACAATTATCTCGTCGGTCTTGACGACCGGAGTACCTGGTTCTACCGGCATTGGTAACCCCTCAGCCCCCTTCCCATTATCGAATGCTACAGGATCTACAGCATTCGGGTCTACAGGAAGTCGAGCACCTACCAGTCCAGGCCCAGTCCCTCTGAGCTCAACATCCTCACCAGCAGGGCCGCTAGCGAACTCAACTGCCCTTTCCGAAAGCTCCACTGCTAGAGTTACTGGCGCAAGTCTTTCGAGCTTAAGAGGTTCCAGCAGCACCATGCCCCAAATTTCTGGCTCACCCGCTCCGTTCCCGATACTGAATTCGACGACCACCGTGAGCGGTTCTACGGGGCCGTCGTATCTTATTTCGACTGAATCTGCAAATTCGCCTACTGGGTATCCTTCTACTTCTACCAGCCCCTCGAATACAACGCTACCACTTACCATTACACCCTTCATCACGGGTTCAAGTGCTAGTTTAATCAGTCAAATAACTTCCTCGCCACTAGTATCGACGTTGCCATTTCCACTATTAAACTCGACAGCAAGCGTGGGGACGATTGCCTCATCGAATGAGCCCTCGGCTGAGTCGAGTAGTTCAAGGACAGGCTCCGCTACTACGGGTGGTACCGAATCCCTACTTAGCACAATTGAGCCTGGGAGTATGTCTTCAATAGTTTATAGTTCTACTTCAGGAACAGTATTACCTACACAATCATTAGGAACGTCAGCAACTGTCCCGCCATTCCCTTTGACCAACACCACAATACCCACTAACCCCCCTACAACATCTAGCGGTACTATTACTTCAGGCATTGAGCCTCTCACCTCATCGAGTTCCGTTGAAAGCAGCGGCACATCTAGAATTTCACAAACTTCGCCTTCGTTGCCAACCTCAAACACGACAGCCACGTCGGGCCTGACTGTCTCGTCTACTGGCCTCTCTAGCCAACCCATTACTGGAAGCGAGAGTGTCTTTGGAAGCACGTCGGCCAGTACCATCAGTGGGACTAGTCCCTCCCTTGGGATCTCAAGTTCCGTTCCGTATTCGCTTTCAAATACGACTCTCTCTGGTCCTTCCGCAAGTGGCCCCGCTGGAAAGCCAACGATAGTCAGTAGTCAGTCAACGTTCGAAACCGGTCCCATGAGTACTGGTCCTCTTAGTGCTCAATCCACATTAAACTCGGTACCGTATCCTCTATCGAACAATACGTCATCTTCTGGGCCAGATTCAAGCCTACTCTCAAATTCAAGAGAGACTTCGGCCGCCTTACCAACGGGATCTCGGAGTACTGTATCTCTGACAACGACATCAGCCGGCGAAAGTCAGTCAGCCACCGAGAATGGTTCCATTTCTCTCTCATATACGTTTCTAAATTCAACCATTTCCCCCACCGGATCATCCAGTTTGACAGAAAGTTCAATTGTATCTAATAGCTTCTCTGCCACGAGTTCGAATGCCGTATCCAATTCCCTGTCTAACTCCGCCACGCCGACGACAACTACAGGATTTGTATCATCTTTGACAAGCCTGCCTGCCACTGGAACACTGTCAGGCGGGCCAGGTGGACAGGGCATTCCCCCTCAGATTACTTCATCTTCCATTTTAGGTCCTTCTATTACAACATCCTATTCGGATACTTGTAGCGAAGAACCTTCCACCACTCAAGAGCCCGACACAACTTGCACAGAGAGTGAGACTCCCCTTACCACTTATGATACAACCTGCAGTGAGAGTACGACAAGTCGGTCAGATTCCATAACGGCTTTGACATCTTCATCAATTACTGAGGCTACTGCCAATACTCCATCTGTACTGCCATACCCGACGTCGTCGTGTAATGAAAGCTTGACTTCTCAGATAGCATCGCCTAGCCTAGAAAGCTCTTTAGGTGAGTAATCAAGCAATTCGGAAATAACGTAGTGCGAGGCACTGACTAAAACAGTAGTAAACACGACATCATTTGGAGGCGGCGGCTTTCCTACAACCTTTCAAACATCGACTACGACGTCTGTGCCTGGCCAGTTCTTGAATAGCACGAGTGTTACCACTGAGCCTACCTCTGGCATAGTTTCGACTGCCGGTATATCCTCAATCGTGGGTTCCCCGGCTCCTATGCCTGATAGTGATCATTGGCACACTTCTCCTGCCGGTCCTATATCCACTGGAATGGCGGGACGATGGACAACACGTGGTGGTACTAGGTCTAGTCGGCGTCAGTATGTCCGCAAGTTATTTTCCAATAGCAACGGTGGGGTGGAGGACGCAGATGGAGGTAACGATGAAAAGGCGTGAGGTGGTTAAGCTTTACACTGCATTGCATACCTCCCTATTTCCTTTGTGCTACGATGTCTGAGCATCTGACGGACAGGTCTGTTGTAGTTTGCTTGATCTTGCGGGGATGTACCAAATGCGCTTGTCATACTATTTACTTCTCAAGAACAATGAGTGCTTGCAAGAATGGGGCGAAATACGGGGTTTACACAAATTCTATGCCCAATGACATATTGCATTCCTGAACCCCTGTTTGGTTACGCTCGATTCCACGTAATCTGTCGACCGTGACACGTTCGTCGTTTAATAACTTACAGGAGAAGCAGACGCCTACCAGCCTACAAACATGTACGTAGGTAGTCGTATTAAATCCATCTTGATGCGTCGGGTTTCTGAATGATACATACACATATGTAACTCTTATCGCTACCTCTTATCTTGTACTAATGTACCTCCGTCTCCGAGCGGCGCTTAGTTCCTCGAAGCCCCTTTTTTTTTTTTTTTAATAAAAAAAAAGTCTCTCTACCCCAAACTGCATTTGTGTGGAGCTTGCATAGATTATGATTGGTGAATTGCTGATTGCTGATTGCTTATCACATAAAATCCATTCTTTTCGAATTTGTTATTTCGTGTAAGAGCTACACGACTCTTACACGAAATAAGGCATCATCCAACAGCCATATATGTGCACCCCGAGAGCCGCACGGACGGGACTGGATTGATATTTCCCAGCTTGCTAAAAAAAAGAAGTCGGGACGGTCCAGTGACGGTCGAGAACCGATGGTGCCACATATCTGGGCGGCGGCTGTCGCTGGTCCCTGAGCACGTCATCAAGGCTAAATACTATTCGATTGATTTTTTTTTAAACCCGTGTTTCTAGCCTTAATTTCGTTGGACGACTACGTATGCGCTACTTGCCCATGAAACTAGGTGCCATTACTACTACCGATTACGTATGTAGCCTAGACGGTAACGACATAAGCTCTGGTATAGATGATTATTTTTTCTTCTTCTCTTCCCTTCCCTTTTATCTAGATCCTCCCAGTGACTACATAATAGTAAGCTGGCTTTACATTTCTATATATATCTTCTTATATTGCGGCACGTAACCAGCGTCTCTTCACGTTCTCACGTAATCGGCAATCCTTCTCATCGTCGTCTTCTTAATCTTCTATTAAGAGCTGGAGCTAGACCTCTCTAGCTTCTTCCTTTTTCTTGCGTCTCTAGACTGATCTTGCTTGCCGGCGCACCTTGACAGACACTGCCGACGTTCTTTACGCTGACCCCGATAAAGTTGTGCTTCGAGACAATGGCGAACCCTCCTCACGGCGGCGTCCTCAAGGACCTACTTGCGCGAGACTTCCCAAGACAAGCCCAGCTTGCTGCCGAAGCCGAACAGATCCCTGCTATCATATTGACTGAGAGACAGCTCTGCGATCTCGAATTAATCCTAAACGGCGGCTTTTCGCCACTCGAAGGTGTGTTTGCTCTCAAATCATTACGTCTGATGTTTGGGTTTCCCATGTAATAGGTTGTCAGATGACTGTATGATGCCATGTGTATCTACTTTTCTCTTTGGCTGGCGCAATAGTCATTATCTTCTCATATGGGCCTTTAGTATGAAATGAAGCTCACGCAAATGGACAACTAGGGTTCATGAACGAGGCCGACTACAATGGGTATGCAACTATAGGACTCCTCCAAACGATCATACTTTTCGCTGACAATCTTGCTTAGCGTTGTAAAGGACAACAGGCTAGCCGACGGTATTTTGTTCAGCATGCCCATTACTCTAGATGTGTCCGAGGAGACAATCAAAGAGGTTGGCCTTAAACCAGGCGCTCGGGTGACGCTCCGCGACCTCCGTGATGACAGGAATCTAGCCATCTTGACGGTGGATGACATCTATAAACCAGACAAGTATGAACACATTCCGCCCGTCTACGCCTTGCATAATGGGCGCCACTGACAAATTATCACCGTAGGGTCCTTGAAGCTAAGGAAGTTTTCGGAAGCGACGACGAAGCGCACCCAGCTGTCAAGTATCTCTTCAGGACGGCTGCTGATTTCTATGTGGGTGGTAAAGTAGAGGCTGTCAACCGTCTACAGCACTATGACTTCGTAGATCTCCGATGTAGGCCAAAGTCTGCCTTTGAATCATTATGCGGTTTAAGCTAATTTGGGCTCTCAGATACCCCGGCTGAGCTTCGACTGCATTTCGATAAGCTTGGCTGGAGCCGAGTCGTCGCTTTCCAGACAAGAAACCCCATGCACCGTGCACATCGAGAGTTGACTGTTCGCGCTGCTCGGTCGCACCACGCAAATGTGCTCATTCATCCAGTCGTTGGTCTGACAAAACCCGGAGACATTGACCACTTTACTCGGGTGCGAGTCTACAAGGCCCTCCTGCCGAGATACCCTAACGGCATGGCAGTCTTGGGTCTCCTCCCGTTGGCCATGCGAATGGGTGGCCCCCGCGAGGCCATCTGGCACGCCATTATCCGCAAAAATCACGGGGCGACCCATTTCATAGTCGGTCGTGACCACGCTGGCCCGGGAAAAAACAGTCAAGGCGTTGACTTCTATGGGCCTTATGATGCCCAGTACGCGGTTGAGAAATACCGTGACGAACTTGGCATCGAGGTCGTGCCATTCCAGATGGTAACCTACTTACCCGATAAGGACGAATACGCACCCGTCGACCAAATTCCGAAGGATGCCCGTACGCTCAACATCTCTGGCACGGAGCTGCGATCAAGGCTGAGGAGTGGCCGGGATATCCCGGACTGGTTCTCGTATCCCGAGGTGGTGAAGGTGCTACGCGAGTCGCATCCTCCACGAGCTTCTCAAGGATTCACAATCTTCTTGACCGGCTACACAAATAGTGGTAAAGATCAGATCGCAAGAGCTCTTCAGGTTACCCTCAACCAGCAGGGCGGTCGGTCGGTATCTATGCTCCTTGGCGAAACTGTCCGACATGAACTGTCATCTGAGTTGGGCTTCAGTAGAGAAGACCGCAGCAAGAACATTGCTCGTATCGCTTTTGTTGCTGGGGAGTTGACTAGGTCCGGGGCCGCTGTCATCGCTGCGCCTATTGCGCCTTTCGAGAGAGACCGCGCTGCTGCTAAAGAGACCGTTGAGAAATACGGCGACTTTTACCTTGTCCACGTCGCCACCCCGCTCGAGTACTGCGAGAAGACGGACAAGCGAGGCATATATGCCAAGGCTCGTGCCGGTGAGATCAAGGGCTTCACGGGCGTTGATGACCCGTACGAGACGCCCTCCAAACCTGATTTGGTTGTTGATTGCGAGAAACAGACCGTACGGTCCATTGTCCATCAAATCATCTTGATGTTGGAAAGCCGTGGTCTGCTAGATCGTCTATGAACCATACCAGTTATGTACGGCGTTTCCAAGGTTCCATGGAGGATTATGGATCAGAAAAGTAATTTCATTTTTGGTAAAAGGAATGATCGGATAGACTTACGTCTCAAGGGCCAATACTGCACATCTACTTACGAAGACGATGCAAGAGCTTACCTCATAGGAGGGTTAAACAGCGTTCGAGTTAAGACGGCTCTATACTAGAAATCGATGGCTGGGATTAGAGTGAGAGAAATAGATTTCATTTCGAGTAGATTGGATTGACTACCGCCTTTTCACCCTTATCGTATTTTCTTCGCCTGTTGAATACATGTAGGTATTGTCAAGTATACATACATAGATAAGTACATGTACCTACCTACTGTATGTACGTACATGTATGAATGAGTGTAGTCGTGTGGCGGCGCAGGCGAACATAGGTACCTCCCATTGCCATACTTTGGCTGCCTTACGTTAGGTATACATACCTACACATTAGGTAGGTAAGATACCCGCCTCAAATGTAGGTATCTGCCCTTATTTTACGAGGTACATACATATGTATTGAATAATTTGGAGTCTGCACATGCATGTTGGAAATTCGAATTCTTATTTTAGATACCTATCATGTACATAACATGTAGGTACATGTATGTTGATTGGAATTTAGGTACATACATGTATGTAGGGAACCTACTGTGCTCACCCCGCTTTAAGCGACAAGTGAACTGTACCTCATTTTAGGAGGAGATTTAGTGCAGCAAGCTCGTACAAGGTACGCCCGCATCCAATTCACAAGTTTCCCCCTTCCTGATTCTTGCATTTGTTCGTCGAATCAAAGGCAGCTGCGTAGCGCGTCGAAGATCCAGCAGCCGCCGTCACTTTTCTTGCACAGCTCAACATGCAAGTGCCTCATGCTGCTTTCATCATCTTTCTATACCATTCTTTCTAATACGACCCTGCCAACTAACGCACCACAAATCTCCGACCATAGGTAGCCTCCAAGGCATTGCATTCATTCGACGTTGCGCCATACGATTGAGCACCTTTCCGTATCCTCCACACAATCTTGACCATTGGCCCCTCGTTAATCTCGAATCAGCGGTTGGGCCCAGTCGGGCTCGCATAGTCCCCCACAATGGGCTCGAAAGATGTCGATGTCAATGCTTCCGCCGATGGTCGCTCGAAAGAGCGTCGGCGCAGCAAGAGTGAACGGGAGCGGGATAGGGAAAGAGATAAGAAAGGGGATAGGGATAGTCACCACAAATCCCACCGCTCGAAATACAAAAGTTCTACTGATGGTGATTCGCATACCTCATCTCACCGCCGCCACAGAACCAAGGAAGAGAAGGACAAGGACAAGGACAAGGACAAGGACAAGGACAAGGACAAGGACAAGGACAAGGACCGTGACAAGAGGACATCGTCAATGACTGACCTAGTACCCGAATTTTCGAGAACATCGCTTTCTAGCAGTAGAATTAGCTTGCCATATCCCAGCTTCAGCAAGGCTCACAGCAAGGAGAGTGTACTTGCCTACGAAGATGTAGGGACATCTGCTCACCGAGCTGATCCCCTCACCCCCGACACGACAGATCTTGGCTCTGAGGGTCTACGAAGATCTAAATCCGCCGTCGAGAGTTCCGCGAGTAGGAAGAATGCCCAAAAAGATGATCGACCACCTAGCCCTCCCGAGACGGATCTATCGGAAGAGAAGAAAAGACGGAGCAAGACATCCGCCTCAAGATTGAGAGAGGAACACGAGTCAGGATCGGATAGACCAAAATCAAGAACTTCTGGCGTATCTCGATCTAGCTCGAAGCACGACGATAAGTCGAAGCTATCTACGAAGTCCAGGGCCTCGAGCCAGGCGACCACTATCCAATCTCCCCCGGCCTATCCACCGCCGCCGCCGCCACCTCCCCCCCTTCCGCCATTAGGCTTGCAAATAGTAAACGATGGTTTTTCTAATTTGAGTGATAACAAAACCGAGTCGACCGCTACCTCTGTCGCGCCAAAACGGAGAGCGTCGTCAAGAACTCCAAGGGTTCCTAGCCCGGTTGAGGCTGAAGACTCTCCAGACTCCATACAAGACTCTTCGCCGAAAACACCTACGGTCACGCCTCAATTCCCACCGCCGCAAACGTTCCCTGATGAGAAACCTAGTCCGAATGTCAGATTTGAGAGACCAGAGCGTCCCACACCTTCAGCAACCCCAGCGACTGATTTCGGTCCGCCACCTCCACCGCCTCCGCCCCCTCCGCCGTTAAACATACAGGAGGTCCCAAGGATTGACTATCTCCTCCAGAACGGCGGTCTAGTTCACCCCATACCAAAGAACTTTCTGTCCGTGATTCCACGCCAGAACGGAACACGGCCGTCAAACCCACCCCTAGCGGGTGCAGAGACCTTATTTGCACCTTTCTTCAACCTCCTAGATCAATATCAGTCGGTTCTTCAGAAGCAAGGCTCAGTTGCAGTAGCAACAGGTCACAAATCGGTCGCACGTCGGTTACTTGATCGATTAGAAGATGTCTTCTCTAGAGACCTTCCTCCTGAAGGTTGCACTTGTATCATGTGCGAGAAAACACCAGAAGAACATCGTGGATTAGGATGGGGCGAGGTTTTAGAACGTGTGGGAGGCAGGGTTGAAATGCCTGCCTGGCCCCCATTTGACCTTGCTTCTCTCAGTTCGAATGCAATCGAGAACGTAGCAGACATGCCTCCTAGGCCAGCATCACCCGTTAAACTAGACCCTGATATCGCGGAGGAGTTTAGGGATCACTACCTGCGACAGTCGAAGAAAGTCAGGTCTGCAGTTGACCGATGGATGAACAATTGTGCTGAAGCGCCCGCACCAGCGCCATCCGAGATCGATGATGAGACGCTAAATTTTGCCATATTAACCAATCTTGACCAAGAGGAACGACCGTATTTCAATGCATTACTAACCGGCGCGCGAGAATTGCAACCTGCTGTGCGGGCACCTACGCCAATGCGTAAACCGAGGTCAGATTTCATGGTTAAGACAGGCCTAGCACTACAGCGCATCTATCGTCTACCCCAGGCACCCCGCGACGCAGAGACAGCTGTGTTTCTTGTCAAGTATCCTTTCCACCACGATCTTCTTGCTACCATCACCGACATAAGCCCACAAGAGTGGGAGATTCTCGTATCCGGTCGCTTCGACGGCTTTCTCTGGTCCGGAGCTGACGCGGACGATTTGATGACGCCTACTGCTGAGAATCCACTATCTCGAGGCACCACACCCGTGAACGGTTTTGCATCTCCACCACCATCCCGGGGGCCGGGCATAGGGATACGCCATACACCGGGTTTCGGGGCGTCTCGCAGCACGACGCCTTTCTCTGGCATGTATTCCCGTGGTACAACGCCCGCGTCCTTTGTCTCCTTATCGTCGTCTACTGCAACTAGTCATAGCCGCCAACCTGTGTCTCACGATGAAGAAGTGGAGATGGCTGTGCTAGCAGAAGTAGAGCGAGAAATTTACCAGGGTATGGAGGCCCTAGAAGATGCGTTTGAAAAACTTCACCAGCGTGCTGAAACGGTGCGGAACGCTCTGCGCCAACGCAATAATGGCTTGTTGATGAGCCTTCAGCACCGCCGGGCTGGAAGGATCGACGTCTTACCGCATTCGGGCAACTCGCAAGGCTCTGAGAGACCGCCGTGGGCTGTTGGAGATGATGATGGTGGCGCGAGCGAAAGCGATTGGGGAGGAGATGATTACGACTTGGCTCCTGAGGATTCAGCAAGCAACATCTCGAGCTCGAGACACAGACGTCCTAAGCGGAGAAACGAAAGGAGGACTCCCGCCCCCATTGAAGAAGATGACGAGGAATACTAAACACCATGACCTGTCAATTGGTACTACTGGGGGTGTTGAATACTGGGTTTATTTTGATTCTTTATGACCGCCACGACCTGAAGAAATTCACTGATACCATTTCAAACAAAGCATTTTGGGGTTTACTGCTTTGCATTGCAGTTGGAAGAGACGAGCCGGTAACTCGTCTGTTTCGTCACTTCGACAAGTGGAGACAATGCAGCTGCAAGTAAGGAAATGATACTTTGCGAGCTAATCCAAGGCGTTCGGTTCCGTCGACGTCCTCTATCCTGTCCTTTGTCTCTGTTCTTCAGCTATACATCCATATTGGCATTTTTTCGGAGTTTATGTAGTCTTTTCGCTTTAGAAAGGACGCCACCGCCCCCTGATCTGAATTATCAGGGCGGAGATATAGTCAATACATTAGCTAGTTGGTAACGCAGGAAAACCACTGACTTGATACCCTCGCTGGCTTGTTTTTTTGTATCGAGTGATTTGGGGATCGATTACACCACGGTGATTCTTCTAAACGAATACAAACACGTTGGGAGGAGTTAGGTAGGTACACAATTCCCTGCTTCTCGCACATTAGTTATTAGTTATCAGCCAATTGGGAGACGTCAATTGATACAATCGTATTCTTATTTCCTATTTCTACTAAGAGTTGGGAGGGCATTGCCATTATACATACCTATAACGTAGACGGGTTGTAGTGCTTTGGAACAACGTCCCGCCGGGTACCTGGCCTACCTAGTAGCAAACATGTGCTGGGATTCGACTTCCCGTTGTGGTATAGGCATACCAATGAGAATAATGCACGCAGCCACATACGACCTTGGCTTGCTGGAGCCTGCCCACTGTTGTACACCAAAGCAAGCTTGGGTCGCGCTGACTCTCTCCACTGAAACTCGCATGAGCGCGGAAGTTACGGCGCTGAGGCAAGTGCAGGTTCGTGTTGATAAAGATAAAAAAGTACATACATGTAGTAGGTAGGGCACGCTTTTCGGCAAGGTTGCCGATCGTTCCCTGCTCACACTGTACGGTACCTTACATGTGCGTAGGAACAAACATATTGAATACATGTACCGATATTGTCCAATGTTACCATCGCTCTCTTCTATGATCCGGCCAAACCGACACATCTTCTCACACTTTCTCCGTGTTCCGCGTTCAGCGTTCAGCGTTCATAGAGACATCTTACAATACGTCGCCCGATAGGCACTTGTGTAGGTATCGATCAATACCTACAGTTATACTTAGCAATACAGGGTCCTGGCATCCCGAGCTTTGCGCACTTCGTTCTCTATCATTGGTTTAGCCACTGTTTCGGCGATTTCGAATCCATTGGTGCGGATAATTCATCGTCTGCAACCTCAAGTGTAACACCGCCCGACAGAGTCACGGGCAATTTCAAGAAAAAGAAAAGCTCACAGAAAGGAAGATAGATGTATCAGTGTTGATGGTATTGGCGTTCCGATACATTCACAAGAGTACGGCCCTTCAACTATCCATACCTATTATCTGAGATAGCTTTGGGCGACAATTAGTATCCAAACTCGATACATTTTGTCCGTATTAATTCTCCGTCTGATACACGTACCGGGTCGTTGATGGCCCTTCCGGGGCATATCTCATCGCCAGGATGCTAACCCATCATCTATTAAATGCACTGATGCCTCTCGTTCTTGGTGGCTTAAGCCTAACCCCGACAGCACTCGCCAAAGAAACGCAATATATCACAGGTACGAATCTTGACGGAGTCACGACAAGATTGGCGCTCGACCGAACACCCGCCCTATATACAGGTGACTTCGGCGACTGCCTTGGTGGGCAGAGCTTGCTGAATGTCACCAAATTCGACGCCGCCTTCTATTACGACAACTCCACCATTCTCTTCCATCTTGATGGCACTACGAACCTACGCAATGAGTCTATCATGCGTAAGAAACTCTAGCTTCTTGGACCTAGTGATTTTGGGCTGACCGTTTGGCTAGTGTATATATCTGTCGAAGCCTACGGTGAGAGCAGGTTTTCGATGACGGTTAATCCATGTAGTGTGAATATCTATAGGTATAGTAACTCCCCTGCCTAGGTTGTTTGCATCATCCTTGATTCACATTTCAATATAGCATGTGCCCTTTGAGTGCCGAACAACCTGTTGAGGCATTCGCCTTATTCCAGATCGGCCCGCAACAAGTATCTGGAATCCCGCAAATTGCCTATGAAGTTCCCGACATAGAGGGCTTTGCGAGGATCCAGATATTTGCTAACTCCAGCCAAGCTGAGATTGGCTGTTTTCAAGCGGTTATGCGGAACGGAAATTCGTTTTCGCAACCTGAGTCAGTTAGCACCGTCTTAGGCATATTCACAGCTGTGGCCATAGTCGCTTCGTTTGCAACAGCCGCATATGGTGTGAGCATACCTCATATGAGAAGTCATTATGCTCATTCATTATCCGTCCTCGTCGTATTCGAGACTTTTCAGTCTATATTCTTTTCTGGCGCATTATCACTACCTTGGCCAAGCGTACTTCCGGCGTGGTGGAGCAACTTTGCGTGGTCAGCCGGCCTGGTGCCAAGTGCAAGTGTTGTGCGTTCGATCAACTCTTTTGTTGGCGTCAGCGGTAACGCGAGCCAGGTCGGAGGAGCTGGTTCTACGATCATAAACAACCAAGGTGGACTCACTCAACAAATCTACGGTCGTTCGTTGGCATCAAATATTGTAGCCGAAATATTCAAGAGAGCGCCGGAAACTGTCGAATACGCTGGGCGGGCGCTGACGAAGAGACAGCCGTACGATCCAAACAATCCTTATGACTACAACTGGAATGGCGATCCGGTTCAGCCTGGGATGCCTTTACCTGGAGATTGGACTGGTTTCGCGGGCGAGCTATCCGAATTAAGTATTCCTGCCCCGAACGCCTTTATGGTCGGGTTAATATGGTTACTTGTCATTCTCGGGCTTGTGGTGGTTCTGTTGGTAGCCTTCAAATATTCACTTGAGGGATTATCTAAGCTAAGATGGATTAAACACGACCGTCTCGAGTATTTCCGGACTCATTGGACGGGCTATCTCATCCTGGCCATCCTAAGGTCCTTGCTTATTGCATTTTTCTCTATTGTGACTCTGGCCATGTTTCAATTTGCCATCCACGGCTCGGCTGGGCCTACTGCAATAGCTGCAGTCGTCTTCGTTATTCTCGTGGTCGGTATGGGTGGTCTAATTACGTATGCTTTACGTTTGAGATTACGCTATGGCGCATTTTCTCTCAATCCCGATCGCATTTTACTACGTCAGGGAAAGATGTTTGGTTGTCTTCCATGTGTTGCGCCAGTGCGTCTGAGCCAATTGCGGGAGGAAGAATTAGGAGAGAAGCCGGTTGGCTCATTACCTTTTGTTCGTTGGCACTTCGTGGACAGCGACCCCAACCGAAGGAACGTGCACAAAGACGAATTATATGTCGAACGATTCGGCTGGTTATCTGCACGCTATCGGCTCTCGAGATGGTGGTTCTTTGCGTTTTGGCTAACGTATCAATTTATTCGGGCTTGTTTCGTAGGAGCCGCCGCCGGGAGCCCCCTTACCCAAGTTTTCGGTCTATTCATTGTCGACATCCTTGCTCTCGTCATTATTGCAATACTTAATCCCTATGAAGGGCAGAGGAACACAGCTTTAGCAGTCTGGTTACTAGGGCTCACTCGGGTGGCAACTACCGGTCTTTCGATTGCTTTCCTTCCCGAGTTCAACCTCAATCGTATTATAGTCACAGTGATCGGGGTCGTGATTATCGTAATCCAAGCCCTTCTTACTATTGCGGTCATGATTCTGATAATCCTTGGCGGCATCTCATCTTGGATGTCACTGTCTCGAAATCGCGAGTACTTCAGCTCGGAAATACTCGAGGGCGTTCGGATTCGATATTTTGAACATATCGAACAGAGAGCTACAGGTCAGCGTCCGCCTCCTAAGCCCAAATCGAAACCGAAGACTGCATTGAAACCGAATTCCTCAGAGGAATTTCCGAAGCTTCCAAAAGAGCCCTACTTCATTGTCACCTCTGTTCGACGAGCCCCCAAGATTGAAGACGAGGACGGCGACTATATAGCTGAAATCAATCCACCTCACGTCACTGGCGGTGTAACATTCACTCTAGGTGCTACGAGGAGGATAAACCGCTCTGCTAGCGTCAGCTCGTGGCATTCGGTTAGTAGTCTACCTCGGGGTGCCCGAGTGCATCGGGCTTCATGGAGTTCCCGGGACTTCTCTCAGTGGCAGACAGACCAAGATCGGACCAATCCCGCTCTTGTGAGACGGACGAGCGGTGGTCCAGGTCATATTCGGGGCAGCTCTGCCAACATTGCTAGCGTTTTACAAGGACGGCCCTCTGTCAATAGCCTCCGGACGGGAACGCCAGTCCCCAGCAGTCGCCCAATGACTCCTACGAAGGAAGTTCCTGAGAAAGAGTCAGGATTGGAAAAAGTGAAGGAAACTGAGAGAGAGGTCGAGAAGGACACAGAGAAGAGTTACCTAGAGGACTCTCAATAGTCATGGGACTCCGCGGATAACTCTAGGCTGTCACTTATTAAATAATGTTTGGGTACGAATGACGCATTCACGACGTCTTATTTTTTTTTTTTTCATTTGGCCTTCGACCACTATACCCCTTACGCAACTCATCTCGTTTCGATGGCATCACGGGTAGTCTGTATTTTCGTGACAATAGATTGGAACATTGGGAGGCGTTTGGGATTTGCCCCAGAGAGCATGATTATGGGGTGTTGGGTATATTCAAACAGGAAGGCTTTTCAAGGTGTACTTGAGTTGACTTCAGGCGATTGAGTTGGCTTGGGTAATGAACTAGACGGTAGTAAACTGTAGGCTGGAAGAGAGCCATTGGATAGTATGCAAATACAGTAACTGATGATACACTAACTCGAACCGCGTCGTCCAAATGCTATGTATTTTAACCAGTTCCTGGGCTTGGTATGTTTGACCACCCAATTGATATAAATCTTGACAGCCCGACTTGAGGAATACCTAGATGCTCAAGATGAGCCGGATTACCCAGCAATGCATAAGCCTAAGAAATCAACGTGTATCTTGGATATTTCATCGCGGGGAGAAGCTTGAACTTCACTCACCTATCCTATACTCCCCCAATTTAATGGCCAATGTCTAGCGAAACACGCCGCCATGCAGAAGAGAAAGTCGGATAAGAAGCGAATAGTACGGGGCCTACGTGTTAACAAGTTGTACACAGGCAAGCATAATCGAATCAGAGGCATCAGGACAAAATGGCTCGTATGCTAATTTGGAATTGGTGATTTGTGTAAAATGGTATCATTCTGAACAAGTAGCCGACCCCATTTCGCCATTGTCTTTTTATTGCCTGTCCGCTGCCCCCTCCGCCGTGATCACACGCCGGCACCAGCTGGTAATAAAATGATACAAACTCCCCTTTTCTCGGCTCAAAACACTCCAACACTCCAACACCGTGCTCTCTGTACATTCCCGTCTAGAAACAGGTGCTCATGCTTCAAAAGAAGCGCTGGCGGTAAGGCGCCTTCTCAGCGATATTAGTTAGATAATAGGATGTCCGCCCCTGGGCAATGTTACACAAGAAAGGGGATAAAAAGGAGAGGCTTCAGCAAGCTATCGCCCCCCAGAGTACATCGACTCAAAATATGTTGCTTAAGAGTAGAATGTCAAGCAGCTGCTGCCATGGATAATCGGTTCTTCTTCGGCATCTTCGATCCTTTGGCCGCCGCGGCCTTCTTGGAGTCGTCCTCTTCGGCCTTCTGTGAGAAGTCCTTCCACTTCCTCCATCCATCAAAATCGATCAAGGCTTGCATGCAACCCCATTCCATTACCTTCCGCTCGAGCCAGACAAAGTTGACGGGCTGCAAGGACCATATTAGCAGAGACAATATAAGTAGTCGCATAGCCTAATCTTACCTTAGTTAGGAAATCATTACATCCAGCCGCCAAGGCTTCGTGCCTATCGCTTTGCAGCGAGCTCGCTGTCAGAGCGACAATAATAACTGGGCTCTTGAACATCTCCGTGTTGACGAGCTTATCTTCTTCGGCGGGCTCTGCCTTGACTTCGTCTGGAGGGCTACTAGCAGAGGAAGAGAAGACGCCGATCGAATTAACCTTCTCTATCCTCCGAATCTCACGGGTAGCCTCGAGACCGCTCATGACGGGTAATTGAATGTCCATCAAAACTAAATGGAACCCGCCGGCACGCCACTTGTTCACTGCTTCCCTACCGTTCATCGCAGTCTGCCATCGCACCTTTAACCTCTTGACGAAAGCCTCCAAGAGCTTGAGATTGATGATGTTGTCCTCGACAATCAGGACATTGATAGGCGGGACACCACCATTCAGCATGCCCGGGGGCAACGATGGGTGTTCGATGGCCTTCTTGATCTTCTTTGGCCGATTGACGGGTCGGGGAGAGGAAACGCGCGGGGGTGGAGTGGCGGTGCGTTCCTGGACGGGAGGGGTCGGCATAGCGGGAGCGGTAGGAGGGTGGTTGGATTGTTCTGAAGATGCACCTGAATGAGTCCTTGAACGAGCTTGTCTTGGGTGATTGTGCATACCGGAGGGCGGCGCAGTGGATTGTGAAGTATGGCCGTTGGCAATAGTAGAAACTGGGGATGCAGTATGCATCCTCTGAATCTTGGGCCTTGCGGTCCCAAGCCGTCTCGTTCCACCCGGAGATGGTAATGGCGGTAGTTGGCCTCCATTGATGACGGTTAATGAAGGGGGGAAATGCAGTTGATGAGCGCCATTGACAGCTATTGAAGAAGAGGCACTCTGGTGTTGGGAAGTGGGTGGATATGGCGGGAAGTAATCAGTTCCTGATTCGTGAGGCCGGTCTTCCCCGTAGTACCTAGGGTTTGGAGAGGCCTTGGGAGTTCGGCGGCTGGGTATGTCGATCAAGAGAGCATCATCGACAGACTGGCCACCGGGGTAATAAGCGTCGAGAGTCCTGCCCATGGGCTCGTCCGGTTGTAATGGCCTGGTCGTCTGCTGTTCTCTATCACATATGCGAAGAGTAAGGTCCGGGGCATCAAATTGGCGCCCTAGCGAGTTTGCGTATTTCCTCAAAATCAATTCACGGACATCGTCGACCAAATCCTCTTCGTTTATGGTAATCAAGGTGGGAGAAGCCAGAGGCCGTTTAACCCAGACCTTTCTCGTAACCATGTTTCCACTTATAGGCAGGAGCTGATCCGGTTCCGCCGAACTTGTATCGTTGGCATAAGCTGTATTGAGGAGCGTCTTGATCAAAGTGGTCTGGCGATTCGGAAGGATGCTCTGTCGTCTCGGCGGGGCTGCAGGTCGGGGGAGGGATGATGAAGGCGATGAAGGCGATAGCGCGCGGCCGGCCGATGCAGGTCTACCGTCGTTATCGTCGACGCGATACTGATGGTCAAGAATTGGGGGCTTCAGCTGTAAAGAGAAGGGTACGCCAGGGCGATACTCGTGGATGCTTGGAAGCGGTGTAACGGCGGTTGTGTTGGTAGCGTTTGTAGCGTTTGAATCGAGGCTTGAAATGTGCGTGGTGATGGCGGGAACAGTTGTTGAATTGATTACAGAAATTTGCAGATCGTTACCGGACTTGGTGGTGGGAGATCGGGTCAAGTTGTTCACATCCACAACGTCTTGAATAATGCTTTTAGAGTTGCCGACTAGGTCTAGCTGCTCTAGCTCTTCTAGCTCTGGTGGAACCGTCTCAGCATGACCTTTGTCTTGTTGACTCTGATGACTCTGATGACTCTGATGACTTTGATGACTTTGAGTTACTACAACAACATCAACATCATCAACATCCTTCGGTGGACTACCGTCAGGAGAATGGACAGAGCCATGTCTGGGGTTATTCTCCTTCTCATCGCCACCAGCAGCAGTACTTATCGAAGCCGCGTAGCCAGTGGTAGAAGTGTTAGTGTGCGTGCTGCTGGAAGCCCTATCGCGGCCAAGGCTCTGCTTGCTCGAGCCTAGTGAAGGAACGGTACTATGTCTTCGCAGGAGCTTGGCCTTGATACGGGCTTTGAGATCACCCATCTGGTCCGCCGCCGGGCGGATTCATAGGGAGATTTAGCCACTGTTTTTGATAACAAATCTACTTAGGTGATAAATGCAATGTACGACTCGGATTATAGGTATAGAATAAATATAGAATTTTCTGTTGGTTCTGAGACGAGTTTACTACACAATTGTAATTATAAAGACGAAGGGTTTCTAAAATAAAAATAAAAATGAGAAAAAAAAAGGGAGGAAATAAAAAACAGAGAATAGACTAAAGAGTCGAAAGCAGTCGTCGAATTGCGTTCGTTACATGCCGGATAGACAGCTAATATAACCGTTGTATGCATGCGCATCACATATACCTACCTACTGTAAGTAGATATTTACAGTAATAATAGGTAGGCCATGTATGTTACGACCAGGTATAGTTAGCGGGAGGCAAAAAAGAAAAGGAAAAAAATTAAAGAAAAAAAAAAATATATATATATATATAACTCTTGCACCTTCATTCGATGGTATGCAAAGCTCATGGACCATCTGAGCAACTAACTTCTTAGGACCTACTGTATCGTACTAGAGGTCAGAAACCAAGGTCGTTGGAGCGGAACAGTTAGTCTGTATGTAGGATGAAATGGATGGTATGACGAGCGGCCAACTCCTTGCCCGAGTCAGTGGTCGGGCAGTAGGCGTTAATCTTGTTTGGGGAATTCTGGGAGCTCCCGTGCAGAGGGATCGCGATCATGGATGAGACTAAGCAAGGATTCCCGCAACGTGGTGTCGACGCGTTTCAGTCAAAACCTCAGTCAGGTTTTTATTAGTGCCCCTTTAGCGTATAAAAATGGGCATGGTATCGTAGGTAGGACTCTTAAGAATCGACTGATGAACGAATATATGAGAGAGAGAGAGAAGGGGGGAGGGGGAATAGCGTACCATGTAGCTACGTGCGTCCGGTTTCGCCAAGCATTCACTATCGACTTAATCATCCAACGGTCCGATGGAGTCAAGAATAGTGAGGCGTGAATAGGTAGAATTGTCGGCAATTCTAATACGCTAATAAGCATGCGTACCTAGGTATGCGGTAACCTATAGGTATTATTATTGCATGCGCAGAGAGACCAATATGATATCGACCGACTTGATAATAAACAAGAGCCGCTGCAACGGAACTGGTAAAGGACTACGGTAATTGAAGGCGAAAACGTTCTAGTGGGAGGAAGTTACACGTTATACCTACGGCTTTTATAAATGAATTCCGTATATACAAACCCCCTCAACGGTAAAGTTATGTAGTAACTACATAGGTATAGTATATTAAGTACATATGTATGCGAATATGGACACTACGGTAGGTATGTACCTAGTACCTACTGTACTAATACGGTAGTAAGGTAGTAGCCGAAGCCGGGTCTAGAACCGCCGTAAAATATTTCCGTAGCCGATACACGCTACGCACCTTGGGCATTTTCCCAATCTTTTTTTTTCTCTTCGCGTGAATTTATTATAAAACTTCGTCTACATCTTCTAAGTTGAGGCGCCATATTTTCCTGCGATGCCACCACGCCTACCGAACCCGTCTACGGTATCATCCGCCTTGACCAGACTATCTATTCCATCGAGAGCGCATCAAGGCAAACCTCAACCATGTTCGCAGGCCAAAGCTGGCTTCTCGACCACTACGAGTCGACCGCGTTTTACTAAGATACGTCGGCAATTCAGAATATGGATTAACGGCCCGGGGTCTGCTTATCGCAAGCCCAGAACGGGCCAGACCAACTACCTCCAGACTAAAAATGACCTGCTTCGAAATGGTGACAGGCCTTTCCCGCTGAACCCCCAATTCAAGAGCGAGCCCGTCCTGGATGACAGGGCAAGGGAATTAATCTGGGAGAAGGTAATGCGAAATGGCGAGACCATCAAGGCTGTCTCTGCCGAACTAGGCGTTGATATCAGGAGAGTAGCGGCCGTCGTGAGGTTAAAGGAGGTTGAAAAAGATTGGGTAGCCAAGGTGAGTTCTCTCAATCGCACTGTTCTCTGCCGTACTCTAGCGCTTTTGTGATGATTGTAACATACCCAATTCGATAAGTCTTGAAGACATCTACATGGTTACAAAACATTGTTGCGAGCCTCTCTGATAATAGCGCGTTTCATGAACCCCGACGTTAAACACTTCTTTTTTGTGCGAAAGCTCTTGCTAACACGTCCCGATTTCAGGGGAAGAAATTGGCAAAACCATATGCCAGGGCTGTGCTTTCCATGCTACCTACACACTCATTCAGGCGTGATCAGCGAAACGAGCCTTTTGAGCCCATCAATGAGCTACATGTACACCCATACACCACCAAGCAAATCTTCTGGCCAACATCCGAGTCACGTCACTTTACCCGTGCCGACGCCGCTAAGGCGTTTCACCCCAAGCTCCTCTCCCCCGACGAGAGAGTCCCCCATCCAGAATTAATACAGATGGAAAAGGAGGTTTTACAAGGCCGACCGCTATTGGACGCCTCTGAGAGATTCAAGGAGGCTGTGATGGAGTCAGAAAGGAAAGCAGCCGACAAGGAACTCGCAAAAGCCGCCTTGGAAGAGAAATACACAACACATGTGAAAACGAAGCGTTTCGAATTCCGCTTCAAACAAATAAACTCGGAGAACGTCGGTCCCAAGGGCAGAGCTCGGAGCGCTGTTGGCTGGAGGTATGGTGCGCCATACTACGACCGTTCTAAGGGTGAAGTCAAGATTCCTACATCGGTGCCTTAATCAATTACTGGACCAGTGGACAAAGAATGAATGTCTGTATGAAAGCTGTATGAATATGATGAGTTCAGCATGGGGGCTACGGACCAATGCAAAGGTCTAATTGCTGCGCATCTATTTGTCTATAGAGAGCGGGCCAAGATAAGCAACCGGCTTCTTTATGTACACATACCACTAAGGATTTGCATGTACCCAACGATTATGACAATAGCTTGGCATGGTTTTGCCAGGGAACTACTCCATCCTCGTCGGTGTCGACGATCAGGTTATTTCGCAATTGCTTGATTCCCTCAGGCGAGAGAAGTCCTAAATCAACAACGCACTTCTCAACTGATTCGTACTTCTCGCGGATCTTACTTAGAGTGCCCAACATAGCCTGTTTCCTATAATTCCACAAATCAGCCTTTCAATATACGAGCATATTCACTAAATTGAAACCAAAGCAATGGAGAAAGCCGGAGACAGGCCGACGAGGAAGAAAAAGAGGGCAGTGGAGTTGCAGTAAAGGGCCTGGTTAGACCTGTGAAACGCGAGGGGTCGACTTACTGTGACGAGATCATTCTTTTAGCAGCTGCCGGGTCTCGCAGTGACGGATTACTCATTAAATGAGCGATTAGCTCTTCGTGGCGTTCCTTTAGCCCCAGGTCCGTCAAGCTATACTCGTGAGCAACGACCTCGTCGTCAACGCCGCACAGGCTTAGGATCAAACCGCATATCACGCCAGTGCGATCTTTACCGGCTGTACAATGGATAAGGCAGGGCGCCGGTGGCGAGGGCGAAGACGAGGCGAGATGCTCCAGTATCGTCTTGAAGGGTCGGTAACTGTTCGTCGGGGAGGCCGCCGCTTCGAGGATGTCATGATATGCTGCTATGAAACCCTAATTGAGATAAAAGTTATTAGCCTGAGCTAGATGGTTACGTGAGTTGGGTTGGGTTGAGCTGTCAGCCCCTTGTCCTAGAGACGAGGACAGAGCTGCAACTAGACTAGGTGACACGAGGACGAGGATGAGGCAGCCTGTATTGAATGTCGGTATACAGCGAGTGATGAGTAAAGTACGGCGAGGCACGCGTAACAGCCCAACGGACCCCATTTACCATCCTCTTCACGGAGTTCAACCTTAACTTCAAACAAGGTTAGGCCGCGGCCCCCAAATGTGACATTGCCGTCCGCAGCCCCATTCTTGAGCACCCGGACATTCGACGGCTAGCCCGCAGGCCGAACTAGAAGGGCTAGGCATAGATGGTTCTTCCACTCATAGAAGCCCCATTATGTCCCTCGCGCCTCACTCTTCCCGCTTCTCTTTGAGGCGCAACGCGGGTAGATGGAATGTCTACGTACCTCTGCACTCTCCGAGGAGTAATTTTTATACCTCAGTGCCAGGGCCTCAGGCGAATAGTCCTGGTCGAGAAAGACAGGGACGAATTCGCGGCGAGCGCCATCAATTTCCTTGACCTTCCATCCGAAGCCATCGCGCTGCCCAGCCTCGATTTCGACAGCTGAGCGCAGATCGAATACCTTTTCGATGCCCAAGCCTTTCAGCTTTTGAATCCCGTCCTCGGTGACCTTAGACGGTTCCGAGGAGCGATAGACCAGTCCGCGGCGCACGATCTTGTGCGTGGCGCTGGCTCCATCCTGGGGGGAGCCGCTGACGGGGTAACCTCCGATGTCGCGGAAGTTGGGCAGCCCGGGGATAGGATGAAAAGGAGGACTAGGAAGTTCGGTTTCCGTCATTGTAATTTTCCATCCGAGAAAAGGGTTGACTGAGAATATGGAAGCTCGGTTCAATCCACGTAAGGCTCACCTAGGTAGAACCGTAGTTTGTAAACATAGAGTGAGCACGTAAGCGTTTGGATTGGAGGCAGTCTGGAGGATCAATAGCACATGTGATGCAGTGCGGGTCTGTACAGAATTAGGTACCTAGGTAGTTGTACGGCACATCCATCAATGACAATAACATTTAACTAAACAGTAGCCAATAACATTCCCATGCTGCGAATCGAGTTTCTATTGGATGAAGAAAAGGGGGGATAACCCCTTCCCCCTGCCCTTCTCTTCTAAAAAAAAAAAAAAAAAAACAGTATAGGGTCTTTCACCGCAAGTGGCGTATTTAGACCCTATGAGATGAGTTGTCAATTGATCCGAAACGCTGGAAAACCAACACACGCACGCTAGTAACTTATTACCTTATGTAGCATCTTTTTTTCTTTTTTTTTCGGTGAATGGAATCTGTACAGTACATGAAGTTCGAAGGATTTTAAGGTGGGGGGGAAAGGGGAATAAAAGCTAGACATGGAGTCTTTAAGCCCATCTTGCAGCTGGAAGTATGTATTCAGTCATTTTACTTACATAAATACGCGCTAAGGCAAGATGTATTATTACTCATTAAATGTTCCAGTTGTGAGCGAATAGAAATGTGGAGCCCTGTGACCGATAATGAGTTTTTGCTCTCGTTCCTTCTTCTACCGTACATACATATGTACATACATCTTACCAATTCCTCTGCCCCCCCCTTCCCCCTCCTTTCCTTTCCTTTCCTTTCCCGAGGTCCCTATCGGACTCCGCCCCCCAGCGCAGAGCCGCATGTGGGTCTTCTCTTTACACGTATCCTTGTCCCATACCCAACTACATACAACCTTCACCTTGGTACGCGCAGTCTTTGAGACATGTAAGGTCAGATATTCCCCAACAGCAGCCAGATCGAGAAATTTACATAGGCAGCAACGCGTATTCACCTCCATTCAGACTAGCAACGTTGCAGTATACCATATGTAGCCGCTCGACCAACCTTACTAATATGCAAGTTCTTAGCTATGGGTGACTCTATTTATGGCTTGTCTGTGACAGAATAACCCAGCCTCTTACTCGAGGTTATTACTCATCCTAAAAAGGGGGGAAATGTCTATAATATCGTAACCTCTTTGCTCCACCGCTATTTCTCCTGCGGCCACTTTGGCTGACGGGTCTGCCCTAGGTAAATTAGGCTCTCTATCTCGAATGAGGCCTTGCACATGCGGCCATGAGGGCACCTAGTTGCCTAGTTCTTAGCGTCAGACGCCTTGAATTTCCGCTACTCGACACTCGTACCAAAGAACCGAGAGTCATTCAGGGATATGTCGTTCAACTGCCGGATGCCGTTGCTTACCCCCTAGCCGAGTCCCAATTGCAAGGTTTTTGACCAATTGGCGGCTATGTTCTTGGCATCTTCGGTATAGACTTGGTGAAACTTCCCCAGATTGGATAGATACATGTCCGAGGGGGGATGCCTCACAAGGCTTGCTTGAAAGCCCAGTGGTCAGTCCTGTCCGCCTGGAAAAGGGCATGTACAAGACTAGGGTCATAATATGACGGCGTCCGTCGCTCAAGATATATTAAGGCAGCAATTAAGTGATTCACCGCATATTCAAAGAGTCACGCCCCGTGGCGCATGCGTTTGTTTTTCCATCAAGTTGTGGCCTTGCCCAATTCCGAAAGAGTTGGTGTACTCGATGCATATTGCAATAATGCCGTGGTCAAGAAAGCAGGCCTGGGACAATTGCTTTTCTTTGATAGATCACTTTTACGAACATTGGATGCATTCCATCAATTAAATCTCAGTTGATATTGAATGGCTATAAAGATAGTCTATCGGTTGACGTCAAGGAAACTTGAAAATGATGCATATAGCCGAATCTGTGCCGTGCCTTTCCGAGACGAAAATGACTCCCATCTAATTTCTAACCAGGCGTGAGCCTCTTTTTTTTTGTTTCTATAACCGAGCATATCCGCTCTACAAGCAAATAGGGGCGTTCGATGGCCCAGAGGCAACAAAAGTTCCAACCGCCTATGATGCGGAGACGCCGAGTGCATGTTCTCGGCCTGCGGTCCGACAAAGTCTAGATCGATATCGGAGCGGGCAAGTCTTGTTGCCTAGCATCGTTGTCTATTTTGAGATGTAGACTTCACAGCAAGACCCCCTTCTGTGCCCACAGTCGTTGCAGGCGACGTCGTAAATGTATGATTGGTTCATACCAGTGCGGCAGTGGCACTTTGAAGTGTTAGTACCAGACTCTAGAGAGGAGGACTATAGACTTACGCAATTCCATCGCCAACTTGCATCCGGCGATGATAACCCGCCTCTGACTCTGGTCGACCCGTGAGAGGACGCTCCAGTGCTGGAAGGGGATGTGTGGTAGTGGTAGCCATTGCTGCGGGCTTTGTTCGTGCCTTTCGAGTATCCCATCTCGTTACCGTAAGGAGCCATAACAAATATCAAAGATTGGAGAAGGAGCCTTAATTAACGAATATATGAAGTTTATTGGAATTGAGACAAATGCAGTATCTGTTACAGTATAGTATGTGGAAGCATATCACGACGGCCTGGACATGTGGGAGACCCTCATAGATCTTATACTCTCGTTCTGGGACTCACAGCCCAGCATTAGGCAAACACATTGATCGAATGTACATCAGCTTGAACTCTCAGGGCCATACTCCTCCGATCGTCACATTCATCAATTTCCGTGGCTCAGTTGCGAAGTCAGCGTTGTATGAAGTGTCGTATGACTAGGATTCGGTAAGGACAACGAGAATGCCTAATTGAAGCCGTCGTTCCAGTGGTTAAGTGTGAAACGGCGTAGCTGACAGGCTTTCTAACGAACGAAGCTTCGCCATCTGATTGAGTGACTTGAGATTTGGCATGTGATGCCTATCCCAGCAAGAAGTCTGGACAAGATAGGTAGGACACGCAGAACCCACCTGGATACTCAATCTCGGTGGAATGTAGGGTGTTGATTGACCCAATAGGCCGGTGATATTGAGCGCAGACGACGTTTTAGGGAGTCAGCGAAGAGTCTCGCGAATATAATAGTACAGCCACTTACGATTTCGGTAATGGTCCAATACCTGCAACGCAATCATATTGGTTCCGCTTCGTCGGTAGCCAGCTGTTCAGGTGACTAGCCCAACGGCTGCAGAAAGAGTAGCATTGCATAGCCATGAGGCCCCCATGAGGCCCATAGTATCCATAGGGCTGACTTCCCATACATTTGAAGCAATGATTCTTGTTCGTTGACTTGCTACCTGTGCAACCATAACCACAGTTCGAGACGCGGTATTTCGCGATTAAGGGGCAGGTCCACTCGTATCGTCTCTACCGAAATCCCGTAGACTCGAGAGGCGTATGTGCTTCGAAGGATCTGATACTACTATCAGTATCGAACGGCAGATCTCTACGAGTGAGGCTAGAGAGGTTACCCAAAGCCTCGGGGCAAAAAAAAAAAAACCACTAATGTTTGAGATTATATGATGTAAGCAGCAAAAATATTGGTGTAACTTGCACAGCTACGAATCCTAGTCGGAAGTGATAAGCGCCGCCGCCAGCCTGACTGACCATGGCAACATTACCAGCAACAGCTTCTCTCTGCGACTCTATGAAATCGGCGGTAGGCTTCGTTACTTTATATAGGCAGGTAGTTAGGTCCTACAGAGACGAAAACAACAGGCTGGCGGCTCATCATGCGGCTCTCAACATATGTCGTGGGACTAACAGATATGCACAAAATTGGAGGTGCGGATGGTTGGGATTGCCCCTTATTGGGCCCCTTTGCAAATTGGGCGAAACACCCCGTGTGCCCGGCGATATCAGAGAGTGTAAGTCAGCGGCGAATCATTCCGGTCCTGAGGGCACCAAGTATATCTCCTTTGTTAGGAGATTCTCGGATGGAGGAAGATAACACAAACAGACCACCGAGAAGGCGTGCTAGTTGCTGATAGTCTGCTGATTGCCCCAGTAGAAACAGAACGACCTTGGCTTCGTCGGACTTCTTGATGCTGAAAATCAAAACGATAAATCCAATTGTAAGCTTGCTGTCGCAAAATCGTATATTGGCCAAGCCGTCGTTAAATAACAACTCTGGGGGCCGAGGAGCGGAGTCTTAGGGTCCATGTGTGTACCGTAAGGTATGTACCGTAATCAGGTTAGAAGCAGGGGTCTTTAGACAAAAAGCTACATGTACATAGGTATACCCCAAAATACCTGGGTATACCTGGGTATTGAGATAACCTACGTCATAGGTACATACAGGCTTAAGGGATGGTAATTAATAGAGTTTTATTATTTCAATAGTATTAAATTTTAATAATACCCCACCTTATTAGATTCGAATAGTGATAAGCTAATGTTATTAATTATATAACGTTTTAAGCCCTTTTCGAAAAGTTATATAAAATTGCGAATAACTTTAATAATATACGGTTAATTTAATTACAACTTATATCCTTTAAAAAAACTAATTAAAACAATTTTAAAAATATAAATTTTATATCGATACACTTTTTTTTAAGCGTTTAAATTATTTAAAAAAGTAAGTGATAATTAAAAAGCCTTATATTACGTAACGTTTTTTAGTGGTATTATAAATTAAATAACTAATTAAATAACTAATTAAATAACTAATTAAATAGTTAATTAAATAGTTAATTAAATAGCTAATTAAATTAAATTAATTAAATTAAACTAATTAAATAATTAATTAAATAATTAATTAAATAATTAATTAAATTAAATTAATTAAATTAAATTAATTAAATAGTTAATTAAATAGCTAATTAAATAGCTAATTAAATAGTTAATTAAATTAAACTAATTAAATTAAACTAATTAAATTAGATTAATTAAATTAAATTAATTAAATTAAACTTATTATAATAGTTATTATAATAGTTATACTTTAAGGTTAACTTAAAAGCTTTACGTAATATAAGGCTTTAGCTGTTATTTACCTTTTTACTTAATTTTTATATTTAAAAAAAGGTATATTAATATAAAATTTATATTTTAAAATTACTTTAATTAACTTTTTTAAAAGATATTAAAGTTAAATGCTTATTTAATATATATTTAAAATTATTTATAAATATATATAACTTTTTAAAAAAGCTACGTAATTAATAATAATAGCTTATTATTATTTAAATTTAATAAGGTAAGGTATTATTAAAATTTAATATTATTAAAATAATAAAACTTAATTAATAACGCGTTTTATTTAAGCTTATTATTAAAAGCATATACATTTGCATTAAAGTTATATAAGAAAATATGTTTAAAATATATTATACAAATGTTACTTTTAAAAGTTTTATTTATAAGAAAATAGTTATTATTTAATAAATAATTATTAATAATAAAATTATTAAAATAAATTTTTTTTTTTTTTTTTATAAAATATTATAATAAAAAAATTATTAAAATTAAATTAATTTATAATATATTTAAAATAATAATAAATAATTTAAAATATTTTTTATAATTTTTTTAATTAAAATATAATAAAATATATAAATATTATTTATAAAGTTATTTTAAAAGTAATTATATAATATTAAATAAAATATAATTATTTATTAAATAATAATAATTATTTTATAAATAAAACTTTTAAAAGTAACATTTATATATAAAATTTAATCGAATATTTTATTATATTTTATATTTTTAAAAAATTATATTAGCTTTATTTTTTTAAAAAAAATTATATAAAATATTATTTATAAAAATTAATTAATTATATTTAATAATTTATTAAAAAAAATTTTTTATTAATATATAAAAAAATAAAAAAGTAAAAATAAATAAAAATATTTAATATTATTAAAAATTTTATAAATAACATTTTTAAATATATTTTTTTATATAATTTTAATATAAATATATAAACTTTTAATAATAAATTAAATAAATTTTATAAAAAATATTATTAATTATTATTTTTTAAATTTATATATATATAATTTTTTTTAATAATTAATAATAAATATTTTTAATATTTTAACGTTTTAAAAAAAGTTATAAAAATTATATATATATAATATATATATAATTTAATATATAAGTTATTTATTATTATAAATAAAAATATTTAAACTTTATTTTTTTAAATATTATTATTTAATAAATTATTTAATTAAATTTAATTAACTTTTATAATAAATCGTTTATAAAGTTTAAACGTTTATATATATAAATAACTTAACGTAATTAAATTATATTTATATATAATAATATATATAAAAAATATATATTATATATTATTTATTATAAATTATTATTTAATTAAATTATATATAAATTAATTAAATTATATAATTATAAAAGTTATAAATTATTTAAAATATATTTAATTAAACTTTAAACTTTTATAAATTATATATATATTTATATATATTATTATTTAAATAAATAACTTTTTTTTAAAAATTTAATATATTATATATATATATATATATATATATATATATTTATATATATATAACTTATAAAATTAAACGATTTAATTTTTAAACGATTTATTTAATTAAATTATATATATATATTTTATTAAATTTAACGTTATAAAAATATTAAATATAAAAAGTTAAAATAATAAAAATATAATTTAAAATAAAAATTACTTAATATTTAAACGTATAAATTATAAATAACTTATAAATTTAAGCTATATATATACGGCTAATATTTAATTAACTAAATAATTACCGTTTAGCTAACCCCTCCCTAAGACGTTAAGGTATTCCTAGTAAATACATATGTACATATACGGCACAAGGGTTGCTACCTACAGTATGTACTACATAGCGCTATTATGATCTGGAATTTCTTCCAAGGTACATGTACCCTTAACCAATCTTTATCGCAGGGCTAAATCAATTGCGTCAGAGGCGCTTTAATAGCTTAAAACTCTGGAGAGAACCAATGGATTGAAGTTACGACTTTTGACGTTCCTTTTTCCAATTCATGTATCTTCTCTTTCTTGGTATTTCCCCTACAGGTTCATATGCTAATCGCGTCGCTCAATGTTTGCTGTGTCGTGCGCGGTGCTTTGAATATAGCTCGGGGTGTTATTTATTAACTGCTGTCGCATTTTACATTCCCTACTGCTTCGAAATTTTGCGGTTATGACTTTCCTGGGCATAACAGTGAGCTACTTGCTCTTCTCCCTTCTCCATTTCGTCCAATTCGTGCTCGCTATCACTGTCTGCGGGCTATATGGCGTTGATCTCCAACGTGCGCGTTCCCAGGGAAAATATGTCGACGGCAAATGGGTACGTCACATTATTTTCCATGCCTTGTGACGAGCTCACGTCGGTTGGGGGACTTAGGATACGAAAGTGCTGATAAAAGGTGGCTCTATATAGGTCTATGCGGAAGTGGTCGGCGGCCTTGCGGCGCTGACGGCAATTCTTTACCTTGTCCCATTCATTTTGCGATTTGCCGTGGTAACGATATGGAGCTTCGTACTCTTTGTCTTATGGATCGCGCTCTTCGGCCTATTTGGTAATATGTACATACACGAGGACCCAGAAGGGAACGACGATATCCAGCGAATGAAGAATGCTGTCTGGGTCGACTTGGTGAACGCACTGCTTTGGTTGATAGGGTTTATTGGGAGTGCCGCGTACTGGTGGACTCACCGTGACCGACGCAGCCGATTCACCGGCCGTGCTAAGCTAGGTCGTAATGCCTCGACTCGCTCGACCGCTTGGACGGCATAGTAATCTTGAGCCAAATCTATCATATGCAGGAGACGAGTAATAATTCGGGTTTACACTGTCACTGACGGCCTTCAAGGAACGGTGGATTATGACAATGCAGGCGGCGAGGGGGGAATTGGCGTTGGAAATATGTATGATACCCCGAAGGACGGCTTTCAACTCTGGAATTCGTAACATCACTGAGGATGTGACATAATACACATCAGCCATTACCCACACGTCTTTTGAGGCTCTGTGAGTCTGACACGTTGCATTCTTGATCTATGGTTCCTGGTCTTTTCTATATGGAGAACTACCAAGAATGGGGCATCGAACTTATCATCCTGTGTTCCACCTACTTCTTGGAATATGATGTTCATTGTAACGTACTAGAAAAGCTTATCGTCGCGGTTGCTGGCCTTTTCTTTGATGCAGTCGCCTCGCACTAACTATACTAAGTGACCTATGCCACTCTCGGGGCCGAATATCCGTAGTCCTATTATACAGACGGCACTGTGCTTCGTTAGCTCTCAACCTCTATAATGTTAGGAGCAATTTCTCGCTCTAGACCTCCATCGAATTGAACGGCTTGCTGGCCAGTGATGAATCATTCTCAGCCCCCGCATGCATTCGTGGTTACAACGAGTTTTTCTGTTAAATCGTCTATTGTGTGTTTGCGTACCTTATTTTATTATTTCTGGATGGCGGCAAAAGCGGGTATGCTATCCTACCGTAGAGGAAAATCCTGAGCTGCGTCAAGGGACCCTCGTACGTCATGTCTTATGAAATCTCCCTATGTGGGAGGCTTTGTTCTTTCTGTGAGGATTAGATGGTCCAGCCCTCTTTTGTTCTGGATAAAGAGCTAGTCTTTGAAGAATGAGAATACCCGCGGACTTCGTGGTAATTAGCATATCTAGCACTGATAAATTGGTGTAAATTGGTGTTCTAAATCCGGAGGCTTTTGCTGATCTTTCGTAACCCCTGACGGAGCCTTAACTTTTCCTATCGACTTGATTTTGAACCGCGCTTGGCGCTTTTAATTGGGTTCCAAGGAATCCATGTTAAAGGCCGAGTGACGTAACTAGAAGATCTTCAAAATTGTCACCCGGCTCTTAATGGGTGTGGAGGTTCGCCATATACATAGTTGAGCATACCTGCCTCGTGGATAGGCCAAGTCTGCTTCTAACTGATGGATACGTGAATTTCAGACAAGAGGGTTACCCCAGAGCAGCCTGCAAGGTTGTCTCAGACAATCTAGATAACATAAGCGAGTTAGGCAGGGTTATTTGATCCTTTGACTGACGGCGACGGACAGGAAGGAGGAGCATGGTCCTCTCTTTCACCGGACAACATTTCCATCTTAAATGTAAAAATAATGCTACTGAGTCTCCATATTTAGCTCACGATCTACTCGGTATCGAGAGTTAATGAAGCTGGGGGCTTGGGGGCTTTGTTGGAACGCTTCTGAGTGATACGCTTGTCACCGGGTTTGATAGGTTGGCAATAGATACCTACCTACTTAAGCGAGAGGAAGCCGACTATGGTCTAGCAAGCCTGGTACGATTGTTGTATTCTATACGATCGTAATTCTCAAACTTAGCGTAGATACTGAATGATCTCACAAGGTGACCTTTTTCAGCTTCAAACTGCTCATCGGAACATTAGCCCGTGGCGATATTTTAAGACAAAGAGGCACCCGGGGGGAATTTTTCGGGGAGCGACCAGTTATTGCAACCCAATTTCACTTGAATCGTGGGTAGGTAGAAACCTTGTGGGACTGTGCCCAAGTCCAACTGGATCATTGAATTCTTTACGGTAGTTGTGTGAAGCTGTACGTTCCATACCTAAAGTTGCTTAGACTCGAGAACGGAGGCGAGTTGATGTTCAATACAATATGTTGATCTCTGCAACGATGGGTAGCACATACCCAGCCACCCACCCGCCGTCACCTCCGGGTTGTTTCGTCCTAGGCGAGCCATGACATAAGCCTGATGGTGAAATAATCAAGAGTACTATAGATGTTGGCTTTCGACGAGAATCGGGACGATCTCTCCCGGCCGGCAACGCGTAATCAGAAGATGCAGTCGGCCGAGCGTGTGAGCGCAACTTGGAGGGTACGGAATACCCTACAGCAAGGTATCATTAAATGCGAGTGGGTCCGGGTTTGATAGTAGGGCTCGTACGATTCGATGCTCGAGGTTGGATGGTTAGATGATGACCGTTGAAAATTACTCATTACGTATAATGCTACATGAGTGCCCGGTTCGGCATATCGGCATATTGTTGAACTTGTTAGCTTGTATGCATTGAGAGATCGTAGGCTACGGGGTAAATCTTTAATTTTCAAGGTGGTTTATTATTTTCCCTCCTTTTCATCGCTAATCTGCCATCGTCAGAGAGAGTGTGTGAAAAAAAAATACTTCGATAGGGCTACCCAATAAGATGAAAGTATCACAAAGCTACAAGGACAGCTTTTGACAGCGAAGTAAGCACGGACATCAGGTTAAGTGGAACCTGACTACCAATTACCCAGGTACCCAACAAGTTCAAGGGTCCCGGTCTTTAGGTACCAACTACGTTATTTACATGTACGGTATTATGTATATGTTCTTAGGGTCCAGTCCAGTTTATTATGTATTTCCTTTTCTCTTTTAGGTTTCACGGGCTAAATCTAACAAACCTGGAAGTATCGGAGGGGAAAATGATAAGTAAACTCTCATCGTTTGTTTAAACACCAATCACCTTCAACTATCTTTGACGATCATCAATCTGAGTACTTCGTCAAAGATACCCATTTCCACGCCACATTACCAAGGTAGGTTAACGACTATCTTTTTAAAGCCTGAGCGGTTCGACAAGGGGGAATAGAGAAATAAAGAAAGAAAAGGAATTAGAAAAAAAAATCGCAAAGTGCGTACATACATACAGAATTAAAGGCGATCCTTGAAGAGTCCTCACCGTGATCTAGGGACCGTGGTCTGTTGGATTGTAAGAACCTAGCTGGCTGAATCCAACTTTCCGAATACATGCACACTGCTATTCCCTCACCATACAAAATATTTTTTTTATTTTCAGGGGGCTCAGTTTCAGTGACTCCCAGTCCGATGTCGAATGGTAGTAGTATTGGCATCCGCAAGCCTACCATCTACCACACACACTCGACCATCACGTTTGCCATACCACCTCCACTACCACTTTTTTAAACAACAATAATTTCAAAGCAACCTGACTTTCAGGTTAGATGACAAGGTCTATCACTGCTATGCCGGAACAAAGGTAAAGGGAGAGTGGAAGAAAGCGGGTTCATTTACAGATATATCCATTTATTCACCCATCCCATCCCCCAGTCTTTCCATTCGTCAATGAATGATCAACTTACATGTGGATACGTCGAATACCTACACACACCTACTACCCATTGCGCACTACAGCGCCCGAGGCAGGCCAAAAGGCGACGATCCTCCTTGAGCAGAGGCTCGCCTCTTTGATAACACGCTCCATTCGTGTAAAGTAGTGGGAGATTTCGATCCTGGAATTCAGTATAACCTGTCAACAAAGGTAAGACTTCTGATACAACTTCTCGGCTCTTTACATTGTTATGCTTGCTTGGGATTTCGAAAAGCACCCGCAACGAATCGCCGTTTGTTGGATAGTGCTATTTCTGCTTCCCCTTTTTTTTTTCGGGCACGCAACGTTCACTAAGGTATCTTATAATCTTGGAAGAAGGAAGCGGGATAAATTCCCATGCGAATCCATCGGCACGTACAGCGTGTGAGAGTCTTACCGGAACTGTCCGACATCAAAAGCTGACCAAACGAACGGATACCGATCTTAACAAATTCAACTTCTTCTCTGGCTAGCCTCACTGATCTTAACCTATCCACCTATACGTAACAAGCGAGGCCTAGTGCGCAGTTCTGAATTCACCAACTGACTTTCAAAGATTCATACTGACCGAGATATTTTCCTAAACCAGATCCTTTTTGTTCTGCGTTATATCTAAAGGCTGGCTGCAAGGGCGGATTGGCGGACAGCGACCTGGGGGCACTGACTATAATAATGGCAAGTTTCGGCCGTTCGTTCAAGCCTTCTTCGTATCTATCTTCGATGAAAAGGCGACCGCCGCCTCCTTCAAGAACAATGTCTAGCTCGTCCGAAGCATCACCACTCTCTTCGCCCGACATTCGACAAGACGATATTATTTTCTCTATGAGACCTTCGCCGAATTCGGCGGTTGATAATCTACAACACAAGCAACCGGGAGCTTCCCCGAAGCTGAGATCTGGAAGTGGTATGTCATATTTTCCTGGCCGAGTTTTCTGTTGTCAAATGAACCATTTCGTATCGATGTTCGGTGCTATTTCTGGTACGATGATAAAATCAAGTTGCGACATCTTTTCACATTCATGTTCCCATGGAATGGAAGTAGTAACTACCAGGTGATTACACGAATTATGTTCAGTTTTCATCAGGGTCCTTTTCTTGGCTTTGGCCTTGTCGTCTCTCCTAACTGGTACCTAATTGGCACTAAACTGGCAGAGCTGTTGGGTTGATGAAATATGGTGAAGATTACCGTTTTGGACGTGTGACCGTTGGTTGACGATCATGGTTGGATGACACCTAGAAAAGCATTCTACTAGTAATGCTCTCCACTGCCAGCCCCTAAAGGCGGGAAAGGCGGACAGGGCGGGGTGCATCCATGGATGGATTTCAAAGATGGATCCATCCATGGATTACAACTACCCGTTTGTCTAGGTGCCCCCTCCCCCCGTTTTTTAGGGTCTTGTGGCCACTGACGAAGCGCCGTCTCGGATACCTCTGAAACATCCATGCACCCCTCTTCACATTTTCTTTCCCATGCCTACTTTGTTCTTCGTTGACTGCGTCATAAGACATACTGATATCTTTTCCCAACTTATATAGAAAGAAAGGATCCGACCTTGTTCGACTCTCCTAGATCAACACCTGCACAAACCAGACCAATTGCAATCGAATTACCTACTACAAAGAAAGTCAGCAGTGCTCCTGTTTATACTCCACCTGCTCCGCTTTCCGCCCGCGGTGATCTCCCTGGGTACGTTATTCAAGTCGGAAACATGGATGTGTTGGCTAACCAACAGTTGTTGGCGTAGTGGTTATTTTCCCTTACACGAGGACCAAGCCCGAGTTTACTGTCCTCATCCATTTCAACTCGATGCTTCGAAGGCGCGCATGAAATCCATCGAACGTGCGAGGAAATCTGACTCTCCTGATTCCGAGGATACTACCATCGCCAGAGCAGATATAAGAGCTGACCCTTCTACAACGGGTCACATGAATATGGCAGAACGATCTACAAGACTTGCGTCGCGCAATGCCCCGAGGCTGCCGGAATCCAATTTCGACTCTGTATCCAATACCCCCGTGGCTAGCTACAATCCGACTGGGGCACAGGACGGTCCTCTACCGATGGGCAAATATTATCCTTCTAACTATGTGAAGAGGAAAGAAGAAAAGCGAAATAGACAACAAAACCGACCACCAACATCGAATCCTATGCCTCCGCCTCCGCCTCCGCCTCCGATGATCTCCAAGTCGGAAAGCCAGGTACCTACTACCAGAGACTCCTCTTCAATAGGGCATTCGCGCAATAAGTCCGACGCGAAACGCAGATTGCAGCAGTATCAACGGGACATGATTGCCCAAGCAACACTGGCTCTTAATGGTGGGAACGTCAATGCGGCAACATTAAGTTCTCTGAGAACAATAGGGTTTTCCAGTATATCCAAACCAAGCAAGCCGAGGTTAGCACCTCTGGGGTCTCCTGGACCTGTGACGCCCATGGAGTTAGAAGGCTCGCAAGACGGTTATCTAGGCGCACGAGGTCCGGCGGATGCCCAAGTCGAGGAGATTGCCCGTGCTATTAGAGCTGAGGAGGAACGCAAAAGACGAGAGGGTACAACTTCGCCGGCTGTCGAGCTCGGTCCGAGCACCTTTTAAGCACTGCTCTTTTTTTTTTTTTTTTTTTCGCTTTTGCCGGAAACATACCGCGCTGTATTTGAGCTTGCCGATCTGAAGCATCATCGATTTGCTCCTCTGATTTCGGCATACCCTGACTCATGTATTAGACTCTCTCATATGGACTCCGACCAGATACTCGAGGAATCTTCCCGTTTACTTTTGTCCTGGCGTGGTACAGGCCCTGAAGAGAAATTCCGTCTTGCGCATTCATGATACCGTTATTTTTTATCCCAAACATTACATCGAGCGGTCCGTATTTATCTACACTGCATATCTATCCCGCTAGCCATCAACGGTCTCTGCAATAGCACACGAATCGGCATTTGAGCCGCCATATCTCCTTTGTCTCATTATGATACCCGACATCACCATTTAAGACTGGATGATACGACTACAACTTGCATGCATAGGTTCAACAGGCGCAGGGAAAGATCAATTTAGGTTGGCAATTGTGCGGCAGTCTGATATCCACACATCATTTTCTCAGCATTTCCGATTTCACATCCTGATAGACTTTTATTCTTGCTTTACTCGTTAGGGGCAGCTCCCGGGTGGCTATCTTTCATGTTTGCTATTTATTACTATTGGGAATGGGAGATGGATCGAGACGTGGCGAGGAACTAAAAATGGTGAGATGGGGAAAGATGGGCTATGGTCTTTACGACCAGGAATCAACCTGGTTATAGTCGACTAAAAGTTCTGAACAGACTGGAAGCACCTTTTTTTTTTGAACCGAGAATAAAAACATGTTTCGTGTCAATGACTACGTCTTGTTTGGGTTGATATTATTATCAAGCGATGCGACTGATTTGGAGTGCTTATGGTCTGAACCCCAGTTGGCTTCTACTTTCTACTCTACCCATTGTGCTCATTAATAGCCCGTGCTAAAGCGAAGTAGGCCATATTCTTCCAATCCTGCCGTCTCTCATCTGCATATGAGTTGAAGCAGGAACACCCTCTGTGGCTGGCTGTGCGCAAAATTAATCGACTTAATATATATGTACACTCGAATTGCCTATTCCTAAACTGCCAATCCCGAATTCCATACTAAGCTTTATCCTAGACTTGCAGTCACCTTCTAAGCCGTTTTACAATAGTTCGCCGGGAAGCTGCCCTTGACACCATCTAATTCGCCAACCCACCAATCCTGGTCGGTGCCCGTCTTCTTGACGATTTTGATTCTGTCACCCTCGTTGAAGGACAGGTCACCCGCGCTTTGCCCGGCGAACGCGTACTGAGCAACCACAAACTCCTCAGGCCGGCTCGAGCCAATCCTCTTCGGAGGGGGAGGTGGGGGCTTTTTCTTACCCGCGACAGAGATCGCGCTAGCTGCCGTGTTGAACGATGCGATAGATGTTGTGGTCGACGCGGTTGATGGCCGACCAAAATAGTCTGCTCGAGGTTGAGTCGACCCGGGCGAGGGTGAGACGGACGGTGTTGGTGTTAGCGTCTGACCAAGCCGGGATGCAGTAGTGAAATCAGTAGGAGAGAGATGGTTAGCAAAAGATGGTCTTGTTTGCGTCTCGTTGCTTGCTTGGGATGAAGCTATCGAGGTCGACGAAGGTATGCGATTTGGTCGCGGGCCGGGGGGAGAGGGTCCGTTATTGCTACCGCTGATAAGACTAGATGATGAGCGGCGAAAGCCGTTCTCGGGAGCGGAAGATACCGCAGACGAGGCAGATGGTTTTCCCTCGTTAATATTGCTCGGGTCATCTGGTAGTTTCATAGGCTGTCTCGCAGCTTTACCTGTCGCGATGCATGTTATCGATTCAACTTCACGCTTAACGGGCTCAAAATCAGCCGACCACATGGATATCACGCTTTCCATAGGCGGCGGCGGTGACGGGAAGTCATAGTCCTGGCAATAGTTGTGGAGTGTGGTATAGTACAGTCCCAACAGTCTGTTTTGAATCAGAACCACCCCAGCTATAAGGGGTGGTATGATCCTAAACGTGGCAGACACAAGAGGCGGCAAGGTTTCCCTGAGATGCGAGTCCGAGATTTGGAACTCCTGTTGAACTTGTTAGCCTTTAGATCGTTCTAGAGTAAGAGAGATTAGGATCTGTACTTCAGCCGTTCGTGCAACTTCGGCCTCAGCCTTGGCCAAAGATGCTTCCTCTTTTGGTGTCCGCCCGCTCTTCCTTTGCAATTTATTGGCTTTATCTTGACATTTCTCATAATCCAACCTCTTATTCTCTCGCTTCTTGATCGTCTTCCTCAAAGGAGCAATATAATCGCGGGCGTCTGTAGCGGGTCTAATAATAGTCGATTCGATGAGGTTGACCTCGTCGAGTAACTCTGCTTTTAGTTCGGTATATGCCTCCTTTAGCCTTAAAGTACGCTCGAGTTGAAGTTCCGGAGTGGGTACAGCTGGTTTGCCATGGCCATCGGAAGCGCCGACTATGGGGTCCCAAAGGCCGTCGAATTCGGTGACTATACCTAATTGCGCTATAGCAAGACTAATCCAGGACTCCCGCCATGCCTTGGTATGGTCAATGATCTGAGATGAAAAGGTATCAGTATTTGGATGACTAAATCATAAGAGTGTGAGATGATAGATGCCCTTTAGTCCTTACCTTAGCAAGAACCCTATCAGCATCCTCGTAGTCATTTAACATAACAGCGACTTTTGCATTATCTCCTGGGCTCTTGTGGAGCAATTTCCCAAATTGCCTTTGCATAGACTGCATTTTGGGCGAGTTGCTGAGCTGGTCACAAGTAACTAATGATGCGTTCAATTTATGTATGTATGTATGTAGGTACTCTCTGGAACCCAGTTCAACCTCGCAAAGAGGCGCTTTTGGTGGGGGGATCTAAATTGTCAATTATATTGTGGAGCTTTAAAGGATGTATGGGCATGACGAAGCTCCTATGTACTCAGCCCTATATGCCAAATGAATGAAGGGAAGTAGAAGGAAATGTGCCAATAAGAAGATGATTAGAGTAATATTTATTGATAGTGGAAGAGGGTGATGGACTGGTGGGCCGATAGTGGGAGACCCAAAAAGAAAAGGTATTGGAAAGTTGGTCAAGCTGCGCCTCTCCTCGCGTTGCAAGATTGAAGAAGGGGGCAAAAAGAGTAGGCAGAAACGAGGTTAGCTACATGTAGGTACTTTAGGTATGTAGGTACATGTATGTAGCGAATGGACAGCTGCCGCTTTACCGAGCTGCTGGGATTTCAATCTTCTAATTGATGAAGGAGGAAAAAAAAGGGTTGGAGAGGATGGGAAGTAGGAATGAAAAAGCTAGGTTAGTCAAATGCACGATGCACCCTACTGTTTCAACTCCCAGGTACATACATTAAACGTACCTGTAATTCAGGATGATTTATTTTGATTAAGGCTGGGTTATGTACGGTACTTGGCATTACCTATGTAGGTACGAGAAAGTTTCGTTATGTGTGGGAAGTGGCTCTGGCATCGAAACCTTACTGGAGGAGCGAGCATGATTGCCTGCAGGATGACCGACCGAAGAGGAGAAGGAAGGAACGGGGAAGTTTGATCCAGTCCTCGTTAAAATCCCGCCTTTTCTTGTGTTCAAGACGAACGCGTAGGCGGCGGGCAGGATAGCTCCAGCTTACCACCACTTATGTCTCGCAGTTCTGAATAACAACCCTAAGCAAACAAATACGTCACCGCGCATGCTTGTACGGCGGTACCCTACATGAAGCAAAGGGTTAATTAATGGCCCGTTAAATCTGTACCGGAGGTTCGAACGATGAAACAGCGGTTTGTATCTTCATGTTATTATGTACATATAGTTGATTTTAACACGAGGTGTTGACGATCGGTTTGGGTACATGTAGCTTTCTTCAAACTTCTTAGGTTGGAAATTGTCAAATACAATATTCGATTATTTACATGTAATCATTGAATTTTTGAAAGAAGCGTGCATCTTAAGTCGTATGCATGGTACATTATTCAATACTTACTTCATTGGGCAAATAATAGAGCTCAAAATAGCAGCACGTGCTAGCGCGTTGTGGTAGGTCATGCGGGACGCGACTTCTTAGACAATTTAGATAACTTAGCTGCTTAGATAGCTAGAAACACGCTCCTGATAGCGCGCAAACATCCCACCCCGACACCCACCTGTACACCCCCCCTTTTTCTCTCTTCTTCAAGCGACGTATCATTGATATACAAGTATTATTTCTCTTTACTACTTCCATTAAGTCACGTATCTCCTTAAACGTCTCCCAATGCACCGAGATATCCGTTAACGACAATGACATCGGCTGCAGCTGTGCAGATTATGCATGACTCTGTGGCCTTAAATAACCAGCAAGAACCTTCTACTGCCTCAGTCCTCGAATACGCTTGCCTCTTCACGCACGACCTTCGCAGGAAGCAAAAACGATGGCAAGACGGAAAGTTGAAGTACCATACATTCAACAAGCGTGTCATGGTGTATGATGAGCGCGGCAACTTTATAGGGGATACTCACTGGCGCGAGGACGATGATTTAAACGAAGGTGACGAGGTTGAGCTCGAGAGAGGAGGCGTCATTGTTCAGGTCGCAGAATATACGGGAAGCCGGGATCAGGATCTTTCTGAATTGATAGATAAAAGAGCACAAGAAAGAGCAGAGCGCCAGGCCGCGGCCCTGGCACGCCGACAACCAACGCTTGATGCCATGACGATACCACATCCCGCCGCCTCTCACTTCCAGTTGCGACATAAGCCTCTTCACCACTTGATTGGCACACCCACTGGACACCATGGGCGTGCTTTCATACCTACCGAATCGCCATATGAAGAGAGGCAGAAACTGGCTATGTCGCCACAAACCGACAGTCCACGCCCTGCGAAGCGAAGAAAGCGAGAAATATCACCTCCAAGCAAGGGTGGCTACGCACAAAGTTTGTTTGGCGCCGCCTTAACACTTTCAGGCACGCCCATAAGCACTCCACTAGTACGAAATAGGCCTCCGAGGGCATCTCCTGTCATGGTAAATTGCCAATCTTTAGTATCGTTCGAACCCAGACACCAGAACCAGAACCAGAATTCAGATTACACTCCTACACCAACGCGTGAAAATAACATGCTACTGCCAATTTCATCGAATCTGAGCTCAAGGAGTCCCGGGATGGACAAGGTGAAACCTCGACCTAGGGAAAGAGGCAACGCCCTTCGCGATGCACCCTTGACGGCAGCTTTAGGGAGCAAGAGGATCGAGAGCTCATCCGCAATCCTCGGACCCAGAACATCGATCCAAAGCCAAGGCTTCGCTTCAGAGCCCAAGCTTAGAAATCGGGCAAACTCACCGGATAGTACTAAAGAACGTCAGAAATTAACCCAAGAACAGCCTATAGAGGATCAGAGAATAGAGTTGCGTATTAGGCCAAGGAAAAAGCGAGGTTTGTTAATGGTTTCCGAAGGCTTAGATACAAACAATTCGTCATCATCGAAGAAACCTAAAAACCGAACCATCCGTCAGAATCGAAATGTTTGCTTAGAAGACGCCATAATAGGAGGTTTGAACGACGATGTCTTCGACGGAGATCAATCTATAGATCTTGATGCTAAGGGGAGCGGTCATCCTCGACGGAAAAAACAAAGTATCGTTGACTTAGAGCAATCGACGGCAAGCGATGCAGAGCCAGACCTATCTTGCAATGTGCCATCACAAAAGTCTAAGTCTAAGAATGTACGACATACGTACACCAAAAGGGGACGGCCAGAACATGCCGAGACGGACGGCAGTGAACGTGCTCTAAACGCTCCAAATTTCATGATCGACGACGGGTACTCCGAAGAAACAGAGCCTCTTGCCCGGCATAACAAAGGGGACGTTGGGCGCACACTGGCACGCGAGGATGCTATTCCAACCAACTCTTCCGGAGGCAGAAAGCAGCCAGGGAAGAAGAAAATAACTCCAATTGAGAATATTATAGAGCCTTGCTCGACAGTGGAGAGATATGGCGAAAATGAGTTGATCTTGCCCAATGGCGTGCCTGCTCCTCGCCTCGCCCAGCTAGGTCGCAAAAGCATACGTAGTAGAGAGGTAATCGGGTTTATTTTTAATGAACACGCGGATCAATGTAGCAGACTTCCAGGAATGGAGGATGGGGGTTGCAAGGAAAGTCTCACTAAGGACTTGTCCGCGAACTACTCAAGGACGCATCCAGCTACGTCAGAGGCAAATTACGTTGATATAGCGGTAACGGACAATGATCAGATCGGCAGCAACAAACAACCTCCCGCCCACCAACCCGCCAAAGAAATAAGAATAGTCGAAAACAGAGCTAGTCCCAACCCTACCGAATTTCGCGATATAACCACGTCTCATACCGGGACAATTTCATCTCTTTCAGAGAAGCAAACTAGGTCTGCGTCAGCCCAAATAATTGGGGCCCTAGATGTGCAGGCTCCAGCACCCGAAGACACTGCAGTGACACGGCAACCACACGCGAAGAAAGTGGTCAATCCCGCCACCCGAGGCAAGAAGGCTGCCAAGCCTTCGGATGCTGCCGGTCAGGTTCCGCAATGCCCTTTACCTTCAGAAGCGGCGGTTGAAAAACCATTGGAGCTTGGGAAGCATCGGATTAGTAGATCGAAGGCTGGGCCAGAAACCCAAGCCAATGCCGCCCCAATGCCCGGGTTCGCTAGAGCAAACGGAGGGCCATGGAGTAGGGAGGCCCATGATTTATTTGAATTCACGCGACCGCCGTAAAATATGTACAAATTACCTGTCTTTCGACTTTCCAGGCTTAGGTAGTTCTGAAGAAAACGTACCTTTATTGATGACCTACATGGTATCAATGGTTCTGGGGTTACACACCACATATCGCTATGCGCGGTAATTGCTCATGGCAATCGTACTTTTCAGCACCTAGTCGAAATGATGGTCACAGGTGACAATGCTTGCTTACATAGTTGGTGGTCTCGAAACTACATGAATTCACTTCAAGTTGCCTCGTCAAGGCAACTAGTGGGGTGTTGTTAACAACGAAAGTGTATATTCCGACCTGACCGCTAAAAAGAAGCAACTCATGGTGCTATTAAGATACGCGATATACCATCTACGAAGTAGCACGCCGACTTTTTCAAACTATCAGATGAACGGGCTTGCTACGTGTCAAAGGGGGAGCCTAGCCGCTTTAGTTTTCATCATTCATAATACTTCGATACTGATGTACATATAGTTACATGGCTACGTGGGTGGGGCCTTACCCTGCAAGCCGTCGTGGGATTCATAGGAAAAAGCAAAGATCCCTCCACTTCCCCGCTCGAATCGAATATCTCCTTTACATATCTTCCAATTTCTCGAGCTTCAAGGCCAAAAAGACAATCCGTTTTACCTTTGTTCACCGAAAGTTCGGCGAAGTAGAATTCATCTAGCCCTAGAGTGCCTATGCCGAACTCATATTTCTACCGTGTATATGGAGCCAGCGGTGTTGGCTAGAGAAGGTGACGAGTATGGAGCTTAGATGGTTTGAAGTATTCGTTGATGAGCAGATGACGCACAATCTCTCAAGTAAGCGATGTCCAATGACCGGTAGGCCGCTCCTGTTCAGCGGGTTCATGTGCTAGAGTGCAGCCCTGGAGGTATGTAAAAAAAAAAGTCTGCCTCCTCGTCAGCCTCAACCAAGGCGCAGTACATTTGCTACGGTAGGTGGTACATGTACGTTGCTATGTACCCCCTAGCATCAGTCCCTCAAATATTTTGTCTTGCCCTATCTCGAGTTGAGCTTTTCGTTCCAACTATCACTGTACACAGCCAGCCCACCAACGACCTCGACTCGATCACGTCCAATTTGTCTACTCTTTACTTGATCTTAGAATTTTGCCCCTTGCCCTGCGCGATTTTCCACCTTGCCGGTTAGACTTAGCAGCAAGTCTTTATAGTAGACAAGGCTGTCTGTTGTTGCTCAACTGACCGGGTGGTTGTCGCGTTACGTCGGTCTTGATAATGGCTTCGCCCACTCAAGACCACAGGGCATTGCTACCTCCATTCATTCCCACTCAACCGTCTAGAGGCCATGAACCGCGAAATACCCACCGGATTATTGTTGAGCCAACCCCTGAGAATCAGAGAATTTATAATGAAATCCGGCAGACGCACGAGCGCCTGCATCTCCAAACTCATGTCGCATCCCAACAGAATCTATTACCTCCCCAGTCAGCTCCATCCGTTAGCACTGTCTATTCGCCTACATATGAGCTTGATACGCCTCCTACTCTGGACGCCTCGACTCAGGATACAGATCCACCGAAACGGCCACGAGGTAGGAGGAGAGGGCCATTGGAGGCTACTACGAGATTGCATACGGCGCTCAAGAGGAAGCTCAGACTTGCTTGCCCGCGCCACCGCGCAAAGAAGACAACAGTAAGGCTTTGTGTACAATATCGCGTGGCCGTTATTACTAAATGCATATCGCTAGTGCGATTGTCATGATTTCAGCAAATTGGAGGAAGGCTATCATAGCTCCCCACTTCCACGACCCTCAAGTCGCGGCATATCGCACGACCAAACCGACTTCCCATCACTTACGCCTATAGAGCGAACCTTGAATCGTGAAACGTTTGGTGCTGTGGGCGGCGCGATAACGCCGTCAGATCAGGAGGACCCAAACGAACTGATCACACTACAGCCATCAATCGAAGACAATGAAAGTGTTCGTTCGGACGTGAGACAAATATTGACTAGATTCGACACCGACTCCGTGCATCTAGACAGGGAGATGCTCCAAGCCCCGGGACAAACGTACCACCCAGGTAATGACATAGGATCACCCTCACCAAGAAGTCACGTACCGGACGAGTTTCTCGAAATCGGCAGCCAGATGATGGGGCTCCCGAATCGCTGGCATTGCGAATATAAGGGTTTACCGGATGCCGTGTCGGAAACTTCGTCAGAGCCTTGTTCCTGGTCAGGCCCATTTAGGGACCTGTCCTCCCACTATCGAACAGAACATCATCCCTTTTATGACGTTTTCCCATGCTTCTGGTTCGTGTGTAGGTATTGCGACACTAAAGTTCAAGCTCTGGATGATCTCGAATCCTCTTCGTCGCCATTTCGATGTAGTAAAGAGCGTTGCCCGGGGTCTTTGGAAAAACGGTACTACGGATCCACGAGAGAGGAGTCCGTCGTAGGATCAGCGGTAACTTTGACCCAGTCTGATGAGTCTGAGGCTGGCTATTCTTGGAATCTGCCGCCAGATAGGAACTTGCCATGGTTACGCAGAGCAGGATCAGCGGGCCGTTATAACCAGTACTTTGACGCGGGCAGTTCGAACGAGCGATCGCACTACGATGCCAAATGGGACACAGGTAGTGATTCATCTGGTCTCTCCTCCGATTGCAGTCGCTGCCCGCTGGAGTACTTTCGTTTTTCTCGGAAAGATTGCACCGGATGCCATCCATTGGTTCCTACGATGAAGACTTCGCACTCTATCGCCCAGCCAATACATTCAATTCACCAATGTCCTGTACGCCTTCTACCCTTTGCCAAGCTACCAATTCGCCATTTCTTCTCAATTGTACTACCATTAGTTACCACGATTATCCGGGACGGCGGCTACTTTATCAACTCGAATTCGTTGCCGTTCGACATAGTCGAGACGGATGCAATTAGTTGGTGGTCCTTGATTCTACTCTTGATTGGATTCATGACCACGTGGGCCCTGAAGGACCGGGCGAAACCCCATGCCGTCAATGAGGTTGGTAACGAGCTCCTCTGGCCTAGTAGTAACTGGTATTGACAAATAAAAGCCCAGGTATCGAGCTCGAGGGCGCCAACGTCCTAGAAACCAAATCCGTCCTAACGAGTTTTCGGTCTGGCATATTCTCGACACTCTAATAACAACATAGTCGGTCATGACCGTTCCGGATGGATTTTGTTATATTTTATGTTTCATTGTTATATTATCGAAAATAGGGGCGGTAAAACTGAATTATTGCATATCTGGCATTGATACCCTCTTGCATTGTTAGGGATTGGGATGGATCTCTTACATCCATATTAATTATTTCCATTTCGGCAATTTTGGTTGATAATTTGGGGGAGGTCGGAATTATGAGAATCTTATGAGCGCACGTCTTGACACTTTTTTCGTCACATATATATACCTACCTGGATCACGATAGTACATGAGTTATGGGACCTACATGTAGTAAACGAGCATAGGTACCTATATTCTATCCTTCGGCTTCACAGTGAAAAGAGGTCATTCTCTAAACCCTTATGTAACTTGCATACTTCGTCTGTCTATTTTATTGTATGTGGATACGTCGAGCACATTTTTAGACGAGGGAATACTTGATTCGGTCCATTCCTATCCAGTGTATTAGTGATGTTAGACATGGCGTACACAACCTGCCGCGGACAGTACCCAAGTACATACTTATCTCAGTGCTCAGTTCCTCAATTCGATTAGCGGGCTGCGCCCTTTAAGCCATAACCGTTGGTCCGTGCCATTGTATTTGTAAGGTACTTATGGCTTAATAATTAAATTAAGGTTTAAGTTAATTTTACTTAATTTAAGATTGCTTAGTTAAAAATATATATACTTTTTTAAAATATTTATTTAAATAATTTTATAATTTAATAATTATATATTAAATAATTTAAAAAAAATAATTTTAAAATAAAATATATTAAATATAATATTTTTTATTTTTTTTATATATTTATTAAGTTTAATTTAAACGTGTAATAACCGTTAAAAAAAGGTTTTTTAATTATAAATATTAATTTAAACTTAATAAAATATTTTATTTATATTATTTTATAATTTAATATAAATATTACTTTTAAAAGTTTTATTTATAAAATAATTATTATTATTTAATAAATAATTACGTTATATTTAACGTTATATAATTACTTTTAAAATAACCTTATAAATAATATTTATATATTTTATTATATTTTAATTAAAAAAAATTATAAAAAATATTTTAAATATATTATAAATTAATTTAATTTTAATAATTTTTTTATTATAATATTTTATAAAAAAAGAAAAAAAAGAAAATTTATTTTAATAATTTTTTTATATAATTACTAATAGTTATTTATTAAGTAATAATTATTTTTTTATAAATAAAACTTTTAAAAGCGATATTTATAATTATATATTAAATAACTTTTAAAAAAATATTTTTAAATAAAATAAATATTATATAAAACTTTTTCTTTTTTTATTAATTAATTAAAGTTAATTTAAATACGTTATAAGTGTTAAAAATGTAATAAAATTAAACGTTAAATCGTTTAAATATTATAAATAATATTATTAAAAGTTTTAATAAAAGCTTTATTAAAAGTTATTACGTAATATTAAATTATATTTAAATTAATTATTAGCTTTTTTATTTTTTTAATACGATTAATATTTAATATTTATTTAATTAAATAAATATAAATTTAATATATATTTAATAAAAAAGTTAATAAAAAAGTTAATAATTAAAAAATGTTAATTTAAGTTAAGTTATTTTAAACTATATATTTAAAAATCTTTGTAAAAATTATAATTTTTTTTAATTAGCTTAAAAATTTTATAACGAAATAAATATAAAGATTTTTAAACTTATAATTTAAACTTTATTAAAATAAATATATATATATATATATATATATATAAATATAATAATATATAATTTATTAAGTTATAATTAATCGTTATATATAAGTAAATAATATATATATACTTATATTACGTTTTATTTTATTTAAGTTCGCTTAAACTTATTATTATAAAGGTAATATTAATTAATATTTTTTATTTATTATTAAAACTTATTATTTTATAAATTTATTTAATTAAAAATTTTTAATAAATTATTTTAATTTATTTATTTTATATATAAAATAATTATATAACTTTTTAATTATTTTTTATTTACATTTTTTTATAATTATTAAATATTATTTTTTATAATTATTAAAAACTTTTTTTTAATTATTTTTACTTTTTTTTTACCTTTTTAATAACTTTTTTATTTAATTATTTTATTAATTTTTAACTTTTTATAATTAATAAAACGTTTTTTAATTTAAAAAATTAATTTTTTTATATATATTTAATATATTTTATTTAATTTAAATTACTTTTAATTTATATAAGTTTAATTATATTAATAAAATTATTTTTAATAATATAATTAATATTTTAAATTAATTTAAATATAATAATTATATTTAACTTTATAACTTTTTAAATTTTATTAATAACTTTATTTATTTATTATAAAGTTATTAACGTATATATTAATAATAAGCTTAATAATTAAAGTTTTAAAGAAAATATTTTTTTAATTATATAATAATTAATTTATTTTAATATAAAATATAAATTAAAAAATATATATTTATTTTTTTAAATGTTAATTTAATCGTATTATTTTTTATAACTTATTTTTTTACGTTTTTAATATAATATAAAAATTTAAACTTTATAATTTTATTAAAGTTATTTTAAATTATAACATTTAACATTTTAACATAATAATATTTATAAAGTTAAAATATAATAATATTAAATAATTTAAATAATATAATATTATTATTATTATAATATTAAATAAATTTAATCGTATAATAAAACTTATAATTATTTAATATAAAAAGTTTTTTTTATTAATTATTTTTTAATATATTTATTAAAATATTTTAATTATTTTAATATAATTTTATTATTTATATAGTTATTAATAAAAGGTATAATTTTTATATTTAAATTAAATTTATATTATTAATATTAATTAATTATATAAAATTAACTTAATAATATTAAAAAAACTAATATATAATTATTAATAATATTAATAATTTTAATAGTTATATAAAATTTTTAATTTTTTAATATATTAAAGTAATAAGCTTTTTTACGTTTTATAATTATAAGTTAATTTTTACTTATATTAATATAAAAGTTAATTTTATTTATATTTTATATATTATTAAATAATATACCTTTTTTTATAACTTTTTTAAATTTATTATAATATTTTATAACTTTAATAAAGTTTTTAATTATTTTTTAATTTATATTAAATATTTTTTAAAATTATAAATAATAATTATAATATTTAATAAAATAATTAATTTAATATTTATTAATTATAATAAAAGGTTTATTTAATAACTTTTTTTTATTTAAAATTAAATTAATAACGTTTATAATAAATTTAACATATATAATAAAATTTATTTAATTAAAATAATTAATATATTAATAAAAAATAATTTTTTTAACTTTAAAAAACTTTATTTTAAATGTTTTAAATTTTTTTTTACCATTATTATTTTATATATTAAACTAATATAAAAAAACTATATTTTAAACTTAATTATTTAATTAAAGCTTATATTAACTATTTAAATATTTCGTATAATTATATATATATATTTTATATAAACTTAAGCATTATAAATATATTTATTTATAATAGTTTTTTTAATATAATAAATTAATTAAAATAGCTTTATTTTTATTTAAATTTTAATTACTTTAATAACTTTGTTTTAAAATAAATAACAATTATTAAATAATTTAAGCTATACTTAGTTTTAATAAAACCGTTATTAATTATAATATAACTTAATTAAATATTTAAAAAGGTAATTAAATAATTAAGAAAATAATTAAAAAAATAGTTAAAAAGGTTAAAAATATTTTAATTAAAATAAATAGTTAGCTTTTTAATTAATACGTATTAATAAAGTTGTTTTTAACGTATTTAAAAAGAATAAGCTAATTAAAAAGTTATTATAATAGTTAAATTTTTAACTAATATTTTTTAATTACGAATTTTTTAATGATTTTTTAATACTTAATTTATTTATATTTAATTTAATATTATAAAATCGATTAAAATTTTTTATAATTATATTAAAAGTTATAAATATAATTTTAAAAAATATTAATTATAATAATTAAAGATATAAAGTTATAAAGCTTTTAAAAATAAAAGATTTAAATTAAAAAATTAAAAATATAAAGTTATAAAGCTTTAAAAAAATTAAAGATTATAAAAATTAAAGATTAAAAGATTTAAATTTAAAAAATTAAAGGCATAAAATTATAAAGCTTTAAAAACTTAAAGATTTAAATTATAACGATTAAAAAAATAATTATTAAACTATAAAAATTTAAATTTAAATTATAAAAATTAAAAATATAAAGTTATAAAGCTTTAAAAATATAAAAATTTAAAGATTATAATAGTTAAAAAAATAGTAATTATATTAATTAAAAAAATGGTTATAAAGTTATAAAAACTTAAAAATTTAAATTATAATAATTAAAAATATAAAGTTAAAAAGTTATAAAAATTAAAAATATTAAAAATATTAAAAATATTAAAATATAAGATTAAATTATATAAAGTTATATATAAAGTTATATATAATTAAAAAGTTAATTAATTAATTAATAATTAAAAAAACTATTAAATTAATTATTATATTAATTATTAAATTAATTATTATATTAATTATTAAGTTAATTATTATATTAATTATTAAGTTAATTATTATATTAATTATTAAGTTAATTATTATATTAATTATTAATTAATTAATTAATAATTATAATAACTTTAAATAAGTAATAATTATTTTAAAAAGTTAAAAAGGTTTTTAATTAAAGCTTATATTAGCTTTTTAATCGATATAAATTAATAAAATCGTTTTAATTTATTTTTAAAAAAATTAAATTAATATAAAAAAACTATATTTTAAATTTAATTATTTAATTAAAGCTTATATTAGCTATTTAAATATCTCGTATAATTATATATATATATTTTATATAAACTTAAATATTATAAATACATTTATTTATAATAGTTTTTTTAATATAATAAATTAATTAAAATAACTTTATTTTTATTTAAATTTTAATTACTTTAATAACTTTATTTTAAAATAATATATATTTAAAAATAATTATATATAATATTAAATTTTTAAATAATAATATATATTTTTATATTTAAATTATATTATATATATTTATAAACTTTTTATATATAATTTTTTATTTTTTTAAATTAAAATAATATAATTTAAATTAAAAAATTAAATATTTAATTAAAAAATTTATAAAATAATAAGTTTTAATAATAAGTAAAAAATACTAATTAATATTACCTTTATAATAATAAGCTTAAGTAAACTTAAATAAAATAAAGCGTGGCACGAGTATATATATATAAGCAAATACATAGGTTTTTAATATTATATTTAAAAACGAAATTAAACTTTAGCTATTTAAACTTAGCTTTATTTTAATGCTTAATTTCTTAATTCGATTAGCGGGTTATACCTTTTAAATTATAACCGTTAATTTATACCTATTATATTTATAAGGCATTTATAACTTAATAATTAAATTAAAATTTAAATTAACTTTATTTAATTTAAAATTACTTAGTTAAAAATATATATATATATTTTTAAAATATTTATTTAAATAGCCTTATAATTTAACAATTATATATTAAATAACCTTAAAAAAATAATTTTAAAATAAAATATATTAAATATAAAACTTTTTATTTTTTTTTATATTTATTAAGCTTAATTTAAACATATAATAACCATTAAAAAAAGATTTTTTAATTATAAATATTAATTTAAACCTAATAAAATACCTTATTTATATTATCTTATAATTTAATAATTATATATTAAATAGCCTTTAAAAATATTTTAAAATAAAAGCTTTAATATATAAAATTTCTTATTTTTTTTATTAATTAATTAAAAATAATTTAAATATATTATAAGCATTAAAAGAAAATGTTTAATTATTTTAAAAAATAAACGTTAACTTAAACTTAATAAAATATTTTATTTATATCGCTTTATAATTTAATAATTATATATTAAATAACTTTTAAAAAATATTTTAAAATAAAATATTTAACATATAAAATTTCTTTTTTTTTTATTAATTAATTAAAAATAATTTAAGTGTATATATTAAGCGTTAAAGCTATTAAAGTTATAATAATATTAAAAGTGTTTAATTAATTATATTTATATTAAAAGTTTTAGTAAAAGTTTTATTAAAAAGCTATTAAAAATAATTATATAATGTTAAATTATATTTAAATTAATTATTAACTTTTTTATCCTTTTAATACGATTAATTTTTTAATATTTATTTAATTAAATAAACGTGTATTTAATAAAGTTAATAAAAAAAGCTATAATTAAAAAATGCTAATTTAAGCTAAAATGCCTTAAACCATATGTTTAAAAAGATTTATAGGGATTATAATCCCTTCTGATTAGCCCAAAAATTTTGTGGCAAAGCAGGTATAAAGATTTTGAACTCGTGGTCTGAGCTTCACTGAGATAAACTCAGCCCCATAGTAGTGAACTACTTATGCACATAAGGTATGGGTTCATCCCCAGTTTCTAGGTTTACGGTTTCCCGGCGCCCACCAGATCTTTTAGATCTGGTGGGGTTCCCGGTGAGAAGTCTGAGTCCAATCCACTCATGACAAGACTTTGAACACTGAAAACCCTCTTATAATCTTACCTACATACCTAATGTATGTATCTAATGTATGTACTTATCCTACACACATACATGTAGTGCGCCTGTATGTAGTCCTCGAAAGATGGGAAGAACACGACCTAGAAGACCTGTGATGGTTAATCAATCGTAACTTGATTAAAAAGCACTCGATCAAGTTGAACACTTGAATTGGTTATGCTTTACGTTATACGTCATTCAATGGTGCTCATGTGCCTAACTACATGAAGTTGCTAAACAAGAGAAGTGTATGAAAATGTAAGAAAGCTTACGTTCTCAGATGTTGGATTGGCCCCCGATTTGCGCCATTGGTCAATTTCGAATGACTCAAAAGAAGTACTCGTTTCGCTCGCCGATGGATGCCTCAGGCCAACACGCATCCTTCGCCAGCCGAGATGGGACCAAGGTTTGGCTTCTGATAGTTCTAGTATATAGTTTCCTCAGTAGTCTTAACAATTCCTATCATGGGGTACTTATAGGTTGGTCCCATTCGGAGTCCCCATATCCACTCAGAAACCAATTTGATTGGCTCTTTTGCTGAGCTACTTCTTCGCCGAGTGGGTCCCATAACCCTTGCTCAGCCCATTCTCACTGTCGATGAATTGAGGCTTTGCGCGCACTATTGTATAACCAAAACGAAAGCCTATACTAGGAATTCAGAATGAAATATCACCCTGTGACTCCCTCCCGAGTTTCGAATTCCTCTTTCTCTCTCCTTTTTCCCTTTCCCCTATCTCACAATAGTAGGATCATCTACACTTATCATCCTTCTTTTCGAAGACCTTCATTCGCTAACCCCTGATTCCTGAGCCAGGCATCGCTGTCCAAGGTGTCCTGACTCAAGCAGGTTTCACATCTCACTTACCCCCCCCCTCCTCCTCTTTCAGCGTCGACAGCTGACAACGACCCTTCAGCTACTCAATTTCATACTATACGACTGAGCATAGTCCAGTTTAGTCGCTAAAACACAGAATCACTATATACCAATTGTAATTATCAATACTAAGCTGACCCCGAAATACCAATCTCGGAGTTGGCGACCGCAAAGATCCACTACGAGGGAACTCGGTGCTTACAAGCGAATCAAACGTTTGCTTGAAGCTACTAAGCTGCCAATCCGCTCGACGTGTATTATCGTAACTATTCGCCCGGCATTACTACCAACAACGTTATCAAAATGTCACACATGTCCCGAAACAACTCCTCTGCTTCCCTAATGGGTTTCTCTGTCCATCAGCCCGCAATTGGTGCTCCCCTGCAATTCTTCCCTGCTATGGGTTCTAAGCAGCTGGATGAGATGATTAGCGCTTACGTTCCTGGCAACGCTCCTATCGCCGATAAGCGTGCTACCGTTTCTATGGAGTTCTTCGAGCATACCATGGCGACAGGTGAACTCTTCAAGTTTTTCATGGTTTACCCTTCGCTTGGTTCTACCACTGAATCGCCTGCTGGCTCCATGCTCGACTCCGGCTACGTTTCCAACTTTACGTCACCTGTCGTGTCTGAGAGCCAATGGAGCAACGCCTCTTCCTCATCTAGTGAACCAAATGGCCACAAGTCATCTTCGAAGAAGACCAGCCTATGTAATGACTTCTCTCATCTTCCTGGCATGAAGATCATGACTAGGGATGGAAGAGATGTCACCAACTCGGCTTCTCGTGGCTGCAAGACCAAGGAGCAGCGTGACCACGCCCACCTAATGCGAATCATCAAGGCATGCGACTCTTGCCGGAGAAAGAAGGTCCGTTGTGACCCGAGTCATAGGCGGTCGGCAGGTTCTTCTACTGTCAAGACATCTAAGAAGACGAAGAAGACTGCTACTGCCGCGGTGCCGTCATCAGCGCCTCCACAACTAGCATTAGATCCTTTAGAACAGTTCTCCTTCACACCATCATTTGACGTTGCAAATGACGCCTCCTTTTTATTCGCCTCGGCCATGTCAGAGCCATTGGTCGACCCAACTATGGACTGGGATCAATTCGTCCGCTTCGACGAGGAGCCCACCGAAGTTATTCCATACAACTACGACTTCTTCGACCCAGCAGGACACCTATCGCCCACATCGTCTAACTCGTTCTCGTCGTCGCAGCCAATCACGCCGGCCCAGACACTTGGTATTGAGAACGTGCCAATCGTCATCAGCGAGGGAGGAATCCCAGCACCACTACCTCCTTACCTAAACCCGGGCGGCGAGGCTGGCAACAACTACGTCGACTTCAACCTCTACTCACCAGGCTCTTCAACTTATCTTGATGACGACCCTAGCCTAAGCAAGGAAGTTGCCGCCGTATCTCATCCTGAATATCCTCAATACTCCAACCACCAACGACTACTAGATGATCACAGCCGGGAGATTTCTGCAGGCGTCGACCAGAATTCTGATACGCAACTAGGTGTATATTCGAATGCAGTTCGCCATGCACCACTCTTTGGGCAGGAGCAAATATCATCGCCAACCAGTCTTGATAGGTCGCTATACGATGAGAGGGAATCTCGCACAATATCCGATGACGGTGGCCAGCCCGACCAAGTACCTGAGTGGCGCATTCCAGTTTCTCCGGGTAGACTAAGATTACTGCCATCAATAAGGACGAATGAACTACACTCCCACCCACCTGCCATGTCGTCAGCAGGAATGGGCATACTATTGGCTGGAGAGACTGTAACGTCGACTCAATTACGCGCAGCACCATCCGCCCTGCATGAATTCCAGACTGGAACATATTCACCTTCCACAGGCATTAAAGAAGCTAGTCCAGCCTTAACAGACCAGCCAAGTCAACAAAGCTTGGTCACCATGCTAACAAGTGGAACTGGTGCTTGGAGTACCGAGTATACTGCCCTATTAGCGTCCACGATCGTGGCAGCTGAAGCGGTCTCGGGAGACCGACGTGGCATGTCCACTCAGGGCGTAAGTCTCCTTCGTGCATCTATCAGTAACTCCAGACTAAGACATTCGCAGAAGTCAATATCCGGAGAGAAGGCATCGGCACTACGGACTACTTCCATCAGGAGCTACGGGACAGGTGACAATCAACCATCTTCATGCTCATCATTACACACCACGGAGCCTACAAGAACAACTGTAGAGGGCAGGTTCGTGTCAATTTCTGCTGCAAGGGTTGATCCTGAAGCAAGCCTTGAACGCACTTCCCTCGCGACCAACGGCATCGTCGATCTAGCTTCTCAGAATGATACATCCTCAAATGCTCTTAAGCAAAGTGTGGGTCTTGGTGGAATGGCCCTATCTGCATTCCGGTCGAAGACCGACAGGAGCACACCTCTCTCAAGCATGCTACCTGCAACCCTTGACATGATGGCCTACTACTCCATGGTGGTTTTGGCCTTATGTGTCCTTTTCCAATGGGGATTCCTTAGCAAGACTGCTGAAGGGCTTGACATAACCCCCTTCGTCCTGGGATCTCTATCTATTGTCCATGCTTATACCAAAGCACGGAAACATGTTATTCCTCGTGTGGGGATGCTGGACGAGACCACACAACCTCTTTTCTTTACTGTCACGAAAAATTTCAAGTCGGGATTTTCCCAACTGTCAGAGGACATTACCAGGATTCAATGCCTCTTCGAAAAGAATATTCCTTTCCAACCTTCTACCGGAAGCCGAGGTACCACTCATAAACGGAGTCATACACAGCGTATTTCGAGCCTTGTATGACGACGGGAGATTTGAAGATGAACGTCACGATTTATCTAGACGGATTATGTTACGTGTATTATTATGGCTAGCACGACACTGCATTGCCTCAAAAGCAAAAGAAAGATACCCTTGGATAAGTGGGGGATTTGGAGTGAGCTTCTAATTCATATGAGGGTAAAGGTGGTAGTCAAGGGCTGGTCCAGCTGACGATCTCTGGGAGGTGACATGTATTCCTACGCCTACTTAGACCAACACGACCCTCGATTACTTTTATTTACATTGCTTGTTCTTGATCATGATATTGTGAAGTTTGTGAGCGTGCTAATTATGTTTAGGCCAGAGGCCGAGCCACTCCTCGAAAATAGATAGCGAAATACATAAAGTACCTACATAAGGTACGTGTACGGTAGCCCTAAGAGGTACATATATGTACATGTATGTATAGCACACTTCCGCCCTCTTTTATATTGAGTCTCAAAGCGCCACACGTCTCTCACATAAGCTTGGGTTATGAAACTATCAACTTTAATTTCGTAGTGGTATGATAGAAATAACACTTACCTACACGCACAATTGTAGGTGCTGCTACTACATACTATTTGTATCTATTGTGTATCAGAGCTATGCACCTGCAGGCTGGGTTTCTTCAGGTTTCTGATTTTCTGATCTGTACCTACATGTACTTACGTACCTTCTTTAGCTACATACAAGATTACATACATGTATGTAGACCTCGGGAGTTCTCTACGGTATTTGTGGATACCACCTGATAAGTTGATAACTGCATCTCTCATTCGTCCCTTTTATTACATACTATATACTAGGATGGGTAGATAAACACGGACGCTCCCGCTTTCCGAGTTTGGATTGACCTAACAGCCCTAGGAAGGTAAGTCCCAAGCTGCCAAGGTCACTATCCAAACTTTAACAAGTCTTAGGTAAGTACCTCAATGTAAATAAAGAACTAAGCGTAACATTGAAATTAGGTAATAAGTACTTGACCCAACTTTGTATGGTTGAAAATTCTCAGCCGCGCCGTCGTCTTTTCATCTTGTCGTTATATAAAATCACCCTGTTCCATCCCGAGACTTTTATCTAAATCATGATAACTCGCCTATGTCACAGCATTCGGTCGTCTTATGGATGCGCTGATTTCCTACATTCTCTGACGACCCAGCAATGGTCTGGAAAAGGAAGCATAGCAATTTCGTAGATGCGCCGTCGCTTAGTACCTTCAGGTGATGGAAGAAACCAAATGACATTCGCTCAACAACATTGCTATCTTCTTTGATTGACTTACTTCTGTAAGGAGGCGCATGCAAGTCTTACCTTGCCAATTTGTTCCCGGTCGGCACTGTTTTAAGTAATTAGCAGCTCGTATCGTCTAGTCGGCGGTGACGACTTCGCCTTTTTTTTTCCTTCCCCGTCTCTCTTTTCTCTCATAAGAAAGTGTAATAATACCTCCATACCTTCATACCCCTGAATTATCCGGTTTAAATATAAAATAGGAAAGTGCACAGTAAGGAAAGTGCGGAATTGAGAAGGAAACAATGGCGGGACACAAAATCTCGGGTTACGCTGCGAGCCTTTGGCAGGCACTGTTTGCGTCTTTCATCAACTTCTTCAACTACATCTTCCACTTCACCTCGGCAACAGAATCAACGCGAAAACCACCACCGCAACAGGCATCAGCAGCTTCGACAACGCAAAATACCGACTCCTCATCTCTATGTGCACCATCCCCCCAACCCCTACCTTCACAGCAACAACAAGACCACAACTCTTTCGTAGATCTCGAGCAAGGCCTAGACTCTTCAACCCAGGACGACACAATGGCGCCGTCTAAAAAACGTGGCGGCCAAAAGCGCCGCGGCTCCAAGGCCAAAGCTTCGAAATCCGCTGCGCCCGGTACTCCATCTGAAGATCTGTCAAACGGCATCACCAACAATTCTACAACTGGCCAATCTTCTGCATCGCCCATGACCACCCAAGACTTTGACCCGGCCGACGTTACTCCTGTTGCAAATCAGGGTGACACTAAAGTCGATTCTCAACAGGCCGATGGCCAAATCTTAGCCGGCGCCGGAGGAGACCGCCGGAACGGCGGTCCTCCGCCTCCGAAGCCCCTTACTGATAGAAAGGAGAATGCTGCCCCTCCCAAGACCTATTCCAGCGTCACCCAATCTCAGTCACCAACGCTGAAACCCCTCGCGGTGGAAAATCAGGCCCAGCCTCAGGATGCGGGTACCCGCAGCCAGCACGCTACCACAGCATTGACTTCTTCGAACAAGCTCGAGATGCCGGAAAATGTGCCCCCCAAGAAAGAGGTCGAGGACCTCGGTGCCAGTATTGCCTCTCTTTCCCTTGATGGCGCTTCGCGTCCTGATCAACCTCCCGAACTGAAACCTACACCTACGGCTGTCGTCCCCAAGGTTTCGGCGGTTCCGGCGCCTGTCGTTGTCGTCCTACCTCTCATTGATAAGGCCACTGCTCCCAAGCCTGCTCTAGCTCCGGTTCCCAACCTTCCTGGATTGATCGAGCCTAAGACAGAAGAGGAGCGAGTCGAGCGAGCGCATCATCTCAAGTTCATGCGAGAGGCGCTTTCTATGGTCAGTATCATTTTCCCCTCCTATTTTCCCACTCTCTACCCTTCCTTTTTTTTTCTTCGCCGAGTTGGGATTTTGATAGTTCCTATCGAGTTGTTCCATTTGATCTTGTCGTAGCAAAAATTATTATCATTCTACTTGTTCACCATTGATCTATTTGTACATTCTATTCGACCTGTTTCCTGGTTCTGATTGTCTCTGTGTCTCTCAATGAATCAGCTAACAAGAGAACAGGGTAGCTTAGCTCTGAATACCAACGAGACACCAGTGGGTTGTGTCTTAGTCTATCATGGGAGAATTATCGCCAAAGGAATGAACGCAACAAATGTCACCCGGAATGGTACCCGCCACGCAGAGTTCATGGCCTTGTCTGCCTTACTTTCTCGAAAGAATTCGGGTGATATTGAAGAAGTTAATAGCAATCGAGCCCTAGACGACGCTAGTTGGGGAGATGTAGACCCGAGCAACGGCCACATCTTTCCATACGGTCAGAAGCTTCATCCAACCCCAGTGGTTGATCGCGAGATCATATCTGAATGCATTCTTTACGTCACAGTTGAGCCCTGCGTCATGTGTGCCTCTCTTCTTCGACAATTAGGCATCAAGAAGGTCTACTTCGGTGCCGTCAATGACAAATTCGGTGGAACTGGGGGTGTTTTCAAGATCCACATGAATTCCAAGCCCGTTGCAAAGCCGGAAGATCGGCCGTATCAGAACGGATATGGTCCCCAAGACGTTGAGCGTATCGTCAAGGGTAGACCTGGTCTTGCTCCCCGTGACGAGGATGATGGCGATGGTGGCAATGTTGAACGTGGCTTTCCTGTCGAGGGTGGTTATCTGCGTGATGAGGCAGTCTCGCTACTTCGACGCTTCTATGTTCAGGAGAACGGTCGAGGTAAGTACTAGTAAGCATGCTTGTTATTATCACCAACTAACTCCGCCACTAGCTCCACAGCCTCGCAAGAAGGAAGGCAGAGCCGCCCGCTTATTTGCCATGGAGAACCAAGCAAAGAACAGCGGCAATTCCTCCGAATTCTCGGACTCTGGCACCCTTCTAGACGCCGCCGCAGACCCCGAGATGCCAACGGAGGATGGTCAGAATATGATGGAGACCACCGACAGTCCTATCACTATTTGATCCAAGAGCTCTCTGCATCTAGACATTTCTTATGACCCTAACCAGCATGATACACACACAGACACAGACACACGCACACACACTTGTACTTTACTGACGCTAGACTTGCATTAGATCCTCGCACATTGCATGGATGGGAGATCTCCCCACGGAGTTGTCGGTTTGCCTTGCTCATTTTAACCAAAAAGTCGATACCATTGATGGACTGGACAACGTGATCTCCAGGCCGGCGTACTGGAGTGTTGAGGGTCATTATTTTGGCCCCACCTTGGCACAAGAGCCTTTATAGGTAGATGTTTTTAACGCGTCGCTTTACATGCTTAATTGAGACTTATGGATAATAAACCTGCTACTGCTTCGTGTGTGCCATAGCTGTGATTTAAAGTGCATTATAGTATTTTATACCACCGTCCTCATTTCTTTAGTGGGAACAAATAATTTTCCAACTCCTCCGTTTTCAATTTGGGAACTAGATTTTCTTGTTGTCAATTGACAGTACGGTGAAAGGCTTCATGGATCTTAAAGGCTGCTACATCAACACAAATAATATCCGTGGGATCCAGAACCTAGTCTTACTGGATGATCACTTCTCCGACAATGACCAACATTGGACTCCCTAGCATCTAATCGCAGCTACACGATAGTGCAAGACTCTTGCGAGCTTCATCATCCTCAACAGTATGTTGACTAGTATTTTCAGCCTAGCTGTGCAATCGGTGTTTTCAACAGATGCTCTTTTCGCCCATTTACGCCAACTCGTTGGGCTGAACCATCTTTGAAAACATGAGTCAGTGATAACAGCTAGAGACTTTTGCGATGGATGGAGAAGAAAGCTGGTTCCGTCTCGTGGCCGTTTCTAGCAGAATCGCCAGCCATTTGTCCCTCCCTGCCATGGGTACAGGGCTTTGGAGCCCCCTATAACACATAGAGCCCCTGTCAACTAGTGTAATTGGCCGGTCTAGCATTGCACGAGCCACCCAGTCCTACTATGCATTCAGCGAGGCCTTATGCTGGTTACTGCACCAGGCTGTACGGGAGACGCAGCCTATCGTCAATAAAAGGGGTGGCACCAGAGAATACCAAATACGGGTCTTCTGCCAAATTCCTATTCTACAATGGTCCAAAGAGCCCTGCAGAGTCTTTTAGTCGCTTCTTGACGAGGAGTGTCGGTATACAGCTAAGCGATTTCTCATGTCCGTGTTGCCCATGAATTTGCTGCAGTCTTTCCGATAAGAGACCAGTATCACACTGGCGTAGATAGGCCCTACCTACACTGTATTATACTGTACAATACACATCCGCAGATTCGTGTCGACTCCGGCTATATGGCTCAATATTATTCCCTTCCATCGCAAACACTCCACCTTAATGTACAACAAGAGGGATGAGACTGAATGCCTACCTACCTTGTATACCTACACATAGGCCACCGAGACTCTGTCGTTTGAGTTATTGACGGCTTTCAAAGGAATTTGACTTATTGACTCTTGCTTTGATGGAGATCTATTATCGCCATTTGGTTATATGCCCCGACAGCCGGGCACATACCTCCCTTATTTAGCGCAGCTTCGCCTACAATGCGAGACGCGTCCGCAGCTAGTACCACTGTGAGCATGCTCACTTGCGATTCACACACTTTGGTCCAACTACTAGATTTACATATTGTCAACCTCTATAGATTGTTAAGAATAGATGCTAGAAACTCAAATGGCATATGAGACATGAGTTACATCCCCGTCAATCTGTATTTAGATGAACAGCGTTATTAATGATCTTCTTGATCAACGTTTCCATCCACCGTGACACTTAAACATTTCCGCACTAGGTCAGAGTTCGCAGAACGGAAGCACTCAATTCCTCATCATTATGTTCTAGCTAGTGGTTTCTAAAGCTTTCTGCCCGAAAGCTTGAGTTGATCTCGAAATGCATGCGTACATACACGTAGATACCCTTACAGTACCAGATACGCCTAGTCATGACGTGTTGCCCTCTAGCCTTAAAGTACGATGCCTTGTTACACTGAAGATCCGTCATCATCTATAAGCGAGTGACATGGTCACTCGATCGGCGGAATCATTCCTCTCTAAACTGGTCATTGTTGGATGTCTACCTGTTTCATAAGATCTGCCTTTAGCTTGAATTGACTTGTATAAAGTCACATAGCTATCAGAGTAGGCGCCTTTAACTTACAAGTACCTATATATTAACGAATTTCCAGTTATATGCTTCTAATTACCGGCCTATTCCGTGCTTAGGGATGGTGCTCTTGCCGAAAAAGAGCCCATGATATGCTAGAGGATGTAACTATATCTTGAAAACGTGCCTACCCCTTAGAGCTTGGCTACCTCAACGCCCCTGGAGGATTAAGATGCAAAAGGTGGTTTTGATATATTCTGCTAACCATTAGATGGTACTTCAATCATTCACTGGGAGTAACGTAGGTCAATTGGCGATAACAGCTAGTGCTGGGATGGTTCCTAACAGGAAACCACCTTGGACGGTTATGTGGCATGCTAAGCTACGAATATGGTTAAAAATCAATTCTTTCAACTTTGTGGTAAAAACATACGTCAATAACTTCACGGGTCTGTTATCACTTTGTGCCGGCCATAGTCTCGTTGATATTGAAGTCTGTCCCAGCAATGTGGATTCGGAATAGATCATCTTCACACAAACTACCTTATTATGACCTATCAATGGTTTAAAAGGTCGTTATATATTTCAATAATTAGAGGGTTGATCACCGATTTACCACATCATATAAGGTGTCTAGCGCTAGGAACCATAGGTTAATCCTGTCGATTGCGAGTCTCTACGACGTCGACTTCATCGGGTCACAATCTAGACACCAGTCCTTACTTAGGTGTATGATGGCTCTGGTTAGGATAACTGGCTAATAAATCGTGATTCACGGTAGTGATGCTATATTGATGGGACTGTCCAGAGTCGTGTCATGATTAGTCTGTGTGGGTCCCGAGAGATATAATATTTTAAGGGGAGGAGTCAAGTGATGTCCGGTGTCTGATAATCTCTAGTTACTTAAGTATTTACCTATTTATATGCAAACCGAATAATTCATTACTAGATAGAGATCACCTGATTAGAAGTAAGCTGGAACCGTGTCGACCTCGTTATTATCTCCACGTGGGTCATCTTCAGACTTGCGGTGCCCCCGATAACCCCCGTACCATCATTCTCCATGCATGTCGTCGTCGACCTTATGTAGGTTAAGCATTGAGTTTAGGATGACTCAAAATCCTAAGATAACTCAATATCACATCATATGAACTTGAATCTAATGGGAAATAGCCTCTAAGCATCCTAACGGGGTTGACTTCTAGCGACTTCGGGCAACGTATGGCGATTCCACAGGGTCGAACTAGACTCACTCTATATTTTTGATGCCGCGGCCTCTGCTTACCGTGATTTAGCTTTTCGTTAAACCTACATACAAGGGTGCCTTTCTCGCTGTAGCGAAACTTGCATTGCCACAATTGTGAGGATGGAATGTATCCATTCTGGTCCTTCCAGTGCCACAGCGGTCAGAAGCACTGCCACTAGTAACTCTTCAACCACTTCCGTGCCGCCCCGAGAAGAGTAACTCAGCCACCAGCACCTTTTTAAGATCTATTATCACCAAGATTCTACAGCTCCATGTTGGATGAATGAATTCCCTCAAGGTTATTAAGGGTTTCATCCCAAATACCAGCCGGGTCAATCAATCCACTCTCCTACCCCGCTATCTATGGGATTATCTGTTTGATGCAGAGCTGACGCATAGACAAACAGACTTCTCACCGGTGAGATTCCCAGAGTCGCTTCAACCAAGGTCGACAGCAGCAATACAAGTTTAGTGAATACCGAGCACATAGTACATGCACCAAGAATCTCATATCTGATGAGTTTCTCCAACCCCCTGTCGCAGCTTGGGCCTGAGAGATCTTTGTCGACTATTAATATGCAAATTCGCCGATCGTAGAGATATGACAACGTGGTAGATCAAGGAGGCCGAGACATATACGAGGGGATCTGCGGGTAGGCCTCGAAGAGTATAAGATGTAGCAATAGACTCTGATATTTGCGATGGGACTGAACGAAGTTCGGCTTACGAGAAGTGTTAGGCTGTTGCTGGCCCTGATGGTGGCTTTGTTGAGGTCACGTCGGAGGAGCGGCAGGTATTAGACACTTCCCGGGATCTACGTCCTCGACTAACTAAATCAGCGCAAGGGGTCTCCCTAGGATGGCACTCGGCCAATATTCACCACAACCGCCCTACTCGTTCGATTTCGATGCAGAATATGAAAATATCGTCCATGATACATGTTTTGGGCCATAAACCGATTGCCTACTTGCGCAAGGCTAAGTACTGCCTTTGAGTGACATGTCCGCATCTTATCGAGAAGCGTCACCCGTATCATCCGCTCCCCGCTCCTGGACGATCTAGGATGATGGTTGATGGAGATTCCCGAGATCCGAGATATGGTTTACCATAACATAGAGGGTTCGTCGCCCATGGGACGTCGTGGTTATGTCTCCTAGCTTCAGCAAACGGTCGAAGCAACCGACCTACCGCGGAAAGGGCTAGAAGAATCGCATTGACGAGAATAATAATGTGCGAACGCCGGCGTTAGGTCAATTTTATATACATAATGGCCCCCTGTAAAGTATGTAGATACATTGTGACCTTCCAGTTGCTATTGGATGTGCCCAAGGACATGCGGTCTTAATAGTTGGCCTCCTCGTCTCTCCCTCGAGGAGGAGCGGGTTGAGAAATTGAGTTTTTGACCCCTGATGACTAGAAGTGTAGGAGGTAGGGTGGTTGAGTGATGGCAGGCCTTGGGCTAGCAAGATAGTCAAGATAGTCAAGATAGTCAGTAGGTTAGTTCAGTCAGCCGCAGCAACGGCTGTCTAGATGGCATGATGAAGTCAGAGAGGGGAGTTGAGGGTTACGGAGGTGTCGGAGTATGTAATCCGAAGGACGTGACTGGCCCTGGTGTACAATTATTGTTAGTATTGGTGTGTGCTATCCTGCGCAAAGCAATAATAAATAAATACCCTACGGTTTCTACCTATGTTACCCCCCCAGTCTTTTCGTTAAATAGCATTTTACTGAACGTGTAATTAGGTCAGTGGCACGCTCCTCTCTCTCCCTCCCTCTTTCTTACTCTCTCTCTCTCTCTCTCTTACTCCCCGATTTTTCCCAAATCTGATCCAATTCTAAATTCTGCACAACAAACTTCCATATTCCATCTTTCACTCCTCTTCACCTTTTCCGTACTCGGCTTTCCACTCTCATCTTTCAACACGTAAATCTTTCGCAACGCAACCTGCACCGCATCATCGTCGATACGTATTTTAAGAATACGAACATTATCTCCAGCTACCTTTGGCACTTACCTACCCAGAAAAAAAAACTCCCCCCCCATGAGTGCCACAACGACCACCACAACTCTTTAACCCTATTTCTCTACTACTTACTATTTAGTTGTGTGTGCGCATCAAACTCAAACTGCACACATACTTCCCTTTTCCCCTCTCCCTTTCTTCTATCACCAAACTCTCCCTCCACCCTCCTTCAAAATTGTCAACAATCCAAGTCCTCAACAATACAATCTTTACCTGCTCTTTGCAGTCGTCTCTATATAAACGCGACCGAATCTGTAAGTTACTTCATATCGGGTGCAAGTTGGAGCCACCAAGTCGTGGACGAGCTTAGCCATTGGCCCGCGGAATTTCCTTACTTTCCCTTTTCTACTCGCTTTCCCCCCCTTCGACCCCAACTCTTCTGCATAGGGTCAAGCTAAGTTAGCTGTACGGTACCTAGAACCTCACCTACATGTAACTTACCTTACATTAGGTACGACGGTACATCCAACGTCCACATACATACATAGCGTACGTACATAGCGTACATAGTGTACATATTGTACACACACCACACCCTGTATATACCCTGTTCACTCGTCCAACCCCATCCACTCATTCACTAGTCCGCCCATCCACATTCATCCACCCTGCAACATCCAAAGACCTTACACACCCGCTTATTACATAACTCTCCTTCATAACTCTTCCTATCTACCAAACTCCACCACTCTATTTTCCCACCAAAACAACCACTTACTTAACGCGTCGCTTCACACACTCACGTTATTTTAGGTTCTACAACTGGCCTATCGTCGCGTTATCCAGTTATGGAATCGCTCTTGACTATGGCTCCGACGCGCGCACTCTCGTCGGAGTCCAGCGTCGACGCAGGTCCTGACACCTTCTCTAATCCCGCGTCACTCAGCTCAACACCCCCTACTACCATAGCCGATACCATCAGTCTCGCATCGGACACCTCCAAGGTCGACAATGCCGCTACAATTGATCAACCTGACGACTCTACCGACCGGATGGACGCCGACACGCCTTCTGAGGTCGCCGACTCCATTGTCGCGTCTGCTGAACCGCCAACCCTTCCTCAGCTCCCCCAGCTCCCTCTGACTAGATCTACCTCTCAATCCGCTCCTAGCACACCGGCGATTACGCGCTTACGACGAGAGCGCGTCAAGGAGCCCGTTTACAACCTCGCCGAATTAGCTGGTACCGCCATTCATGGCAAACGAAGATCGAAGGGAGACGACGTATCCGACCGAAAGCGACGTAACACCATTGCGCATGAGATCTCAGTCGGAAATATCAAAGACGATGCCGCTAGCACGATGTCCGTTAAGTCCACCAGGGTTTCCAAGTCAAAGGAGCCCGAACCCACTCGACGAATTTCTACGCGTTCTTCTGGCATCGGGCTGGAGACTATTGGAGACAGGCTGTCCAATCTTGGAAAAAGAGGTAGAAAGACAATCGGGAAGAGCCTCAGTAAGATGTCGCGTGAATTGCGACGATTACAAGATACGGACGAGTTTGCGGGTATTGATAAGAAGCCCGTCGTGTATACCACCTGGGCCAATGGCAAGTTTGTTGATGGTTCAGAGCCTCCTAAGAAGAAGACCAAGGTTTCGAGCGAGACTCCTGAAGCCACTGCCCCGGAGCGGGAACCTGTGTTTGAGGAAGGACCGGTTGTTAGGAAGAGACGGGTCAAAAAATACCTCGACCGTGGTCTGTATGCTGGCCAGGAGACTCCCGCCGACATATTCAAGGGCTTGACTCCATCAGAGAAGAAGAGCTTGGCTCAGCTTCCTGAGTTGATGCCTCCCGAAGAGGTCAACTGGATGATGCCCCTGCCCATCTACAATGGCATGCGCACATTGATTCACGGCAGAGACTTTAAGCTGCCCTTCGATGTTTGCAATCCCCTCCCCCCTGGTCAACCAAAGCCGGATGAGTGGCGCAAGATCACCAAAAGTGAGTTTACCGTTCCATTCATTTATAATATTCAATTTGCGCTACACGTGTTATCTTTGATGTTTTTTATGATTAATTTCATTCTCGTTTGTGTTTTTATTTTTAATTTAATTTTCGCTTATTTTTTTTCCCTGAATGTTTATACTAACGATTGCGTTTAGACCGGTTCGTGGGTGACTCGGCAGCATACTGGAAGAAGAGCCCCCTCTTCAAAGACTATCAGTCCAAGTGTGTGTGTCAGCCACATGAGGGGTGTGGTGACCAGTGCCAGAACCGCGTGATGTTTTACGAATGCAATGATAACAACTGCAATGTAGGCGCGGAATTATGCCAGAATCGTGCATTTGCAAAACTGCAAGAGCGCATCAAGGAGGGCGGTAAATACCGCGTAGGTGTCGAGGTCATCAAGACTCAAGATCGGGGTTATGGCATTCGGGCCAATCGATGTTTCGAACCTAACCAGATCATCATGGAGTATACTGGCGAGATCATCACGGAAGAAGAATGCGATCGGCGTATGAATGAGATTTACAAGGATAATAAGGTAAGATGGAAAATTTGGGCTTTCTGTGCGGATATCCGGCATAGTTGCTAACAAAAACCTTAGTGTTATTACTTGATGTCGTTTGATCAGAACATGATAATCGATGCTACTACTGGTAGCATCGCGCGTTTTGTGAATCATTCGTGCAGTCCCAATTGCAAGATGGAGAAGTGGATTGTCTCGGGACAACCACGAGTGGCTCTGTTTGCTGGCGACCGCCCTATCATGACGGGCGAGGAGCTTACTTACGACTACAACTTTGACCCTTTTTCGGCTAAGAACGTTCAGAAGTGTCTCTGTGGTAGTGAGAATTGTCGAGGGGTTCTAGGACCGAAGCCTAAGGAGGTCAAGCAGCCAAAGGCCTCAAAAGGAACCTCGGTACAGTCTGCCAAGAAGGGTGCCAACTCCGGCAAGAGAAAGCTCAGGGATACGCTTGATGAGAATGATGATAGTGAAGGGAGCGCAACAAAAAAGCGTAAGATTAAGACTCCCATGGGAGTTAAAGCATACGGTGTTAAGCGTACTCTATCTACAGCCGGCCTCAAAGCGGCCAAGGGCGCTGCTACTGCCATTAAGCGTAGTATGTCTTCGATCTCGGTGAACACGAAGGCAGTCCTAGGCTCCAAGTCGTCTTCCGGTCGTAAGGTGGCTGCGGTTCGAAAAACCAAGACTGTAGTTAGAACTTACAGTAAGGCTAAGGTTTCGACAAAGATCCCTACGACACTTCGGTCCAGCCCGCGAAAGCCATCTCGTCGTAACTCGAGCCTGACGATTGTCGCCGCAGGACCTGAGAACGTGGAGCCGGATGAATTGACTCCGTCTTCGTCTACTAGCAAGAAGACACTGTCGAGTCTGGACGACGACGATATGGATGTGGACAGGGGCGATAATCAATCTAGTTCTGCATCTCCTCGAAAGGCTGTCGACATACCTCGATCCGTGGGCAAGATTCGTCTTGTCCAGTCTTAGATACTCTTGTTCACCTCCCCCCCCCTCTCTCTCTCTCTCATTGACTGGCCACCGAGGCCAGATTATTGTCAACATTACGTTTATTGCATAGGGTTTTAAGAGCCTGGTACTCCATGTAAGGGTGGCTTAGTCCTCGCAAAAATATTTCAGACAACGGAATCTTTTCGAATTGTGGCTGTCCGAACTCTCGAAACACGATTTTTTGGCAGTTGAACGTTTCTAGTGGAAGATGGCTTCTAAGATCCTTTGCGAGGTAAATCTAGCGAACTAAGAAGCTTTCGTCATTGTTCCCAAAGACAGTTCAATCCTTGCCGAGATATTTGCAACATCCCCATCTCGACATCCCCGTCTTCAACTTATAGCGACCTCTCGTCCCGAATCACAACTTCTATGGTTGAACTGCTTTATGGGTAGATGACCTTTTCTTCAGTCTCCACAATGATGTTCAGTGATGTCCGGAATCCCGGCATCTCCCTGTTGTTGTGGCGGTTCAAGTTCCGAATCACGAACCTGCTAACTGAAGATGAATATTTTTATTTTGAGATCCTTGGCATGAGAGACATGGCGAGATAAGGGGCACTCTCCGCCACTGTGTATACTACGAATATCATCGCAATGGCATTCTCACGGCGTTCGGCGTAAGCGAAACCGCGCGTATTCCCCCCTCATAGACGGAGGGGTGATGAGAGCGCATACAGAGGGTCGTGTGACATCATATTAGGGGTATTTGCTGGCTGGTAGGCCGTCTTGTTTTATGCGGGCTAGGAATTAGGAGTCATTAATATGAGCTTGCGTTGCAATGACTAGTTGTGCCTTCGTAGACGATATCTAAATATCTTGCCTTAGTGACATAACATACTCAAGGGAACAAACAGTATGACATGATTTACCTTAAGTTGTCTTTCCCCTCAGCCATTGTGGATGTATCATTCTTAAAGCCAACCATCTAGGTCTATTTACCTTGTAAGATGTATCAATCTGTGTCATTTTTTTTCAAGTGTCCGTACACGACTATTCGGACGACGGCAGATTTGTAAAGAAAGTGTACCTCAAGGCATTGGATTAATAATAGTAATAATAAGCTATATCGAAATCTTTGTAATAAATAGGATGTTGGAAATTTCCTCTTGCTAATGAACATATATTCATGCATACATTTTCGGCCCTTGGGCAATGGTGTAAAACATTATATGTCCGGGTGGGTGACATGCCACAATGCTTTGTCAGCATATAAAATGGGCTGCCTCTATTTTTTATTGGATACTACGGTATGTACATACCTACTAGGTACTCGACCCTCAACCTTTAACGCCGGGTCCTTCATTCCGTTAATGTATGATACTTTTACTTAGGTACATACTAATAGACACATATTCGCCGGTGGATCATTTGACGACTGAATGCGCATTATAACGTGTATAGAATGGCAAATATTAGCTGAGAGCCACGCGTTCAGATACAAAGCCAAGACCATGACAGGTGTTGATGACTCGATTTCTTAGCTTGGAGTAGGGCAGCTGATTCATATTCTACGCGTTGCGAAGCGTTGTCGTTGTCGACTTCGGTCTAGACTATGCAATCTCGCCTACTTAAACAGTACTGTGCAACCTGCATAATGTTACACGTACAAAGAGGCGTTTGCGCGTTGTCTTGAGGCTGTGCATGTCAAATGGTGCTGTAGGATCATCCCAGGATCATCCTGTCCGCACTCGCTTGATACGTTGGAGGAACATTGAAGGTATAATTAGTTGAACTGGCAATTTGATATCGACTAATATTGGGTATGTATGGTTATTGTATGGTTCTTATGTGGTTATTGTGTAGTTATCGCGTGGTTGTTGATTAGAGGAAGGCCCGATAATTCCCCGTGCGCCCCTTTTTTTTTTTTTTTTTTTTTTTGGAGGTCCCTACATACATGTAGGTACTTACATACATATTATGTACTTGTATACTACAGGTTCATTATAGCCTGAAGAGTCTAGGCAGTCGCGATTGAGATAATCCTACATGGTGGGGCGGCGCCTCATTTACCTTATGTAGTTTATGTATTTGTAGTGTGGTGTAAGGCAGGCGCATCCATAGGCATGTACAATTCTATCTCTTTTCAACGACCAACCAATTTTGTTATTATTATTTTTTCTTTTCCCTCTCGGGCCGTTGAAACCGTCATTATCTCCAAGCCTCTTTCTCCAATTACAAGGTGACGTTGAGACGCAGCAGCACATCAGGTGCGTCCCCGTTCCTCTCCAACTATTCGTCTAGTCATATATCCATCTCTCCGTCATCCTGCAGCCCCCAAAATCCCCCAAATCAGTCAAACTCAACTTGTCGCCGCCTTGGGTCAAATTTACCTTTTTTTCACATCCAAACGGGCAAAATCACCCATTCAAACGGCTGATACCTTTAGCGGGCGCTTAGCCTCCCCTCTAATTTAGAACTTCAACCCTCCACAATCTACGCCGTTCCTATACTGCGACGCGCAACAATAAACGTTGGTATACTTGTCCTGCGTCAAACTAGTCTCGAACCTGTCTCGAACTTGCATTTCTACTGTAGCAAGTATATGCAACGTTAAAGACACAAATGCAAGCGACGATGAAGTCGCTCAAGATGAGCAAGGTGCTCGGCACTATAAGAAAAAAGAAGTCTAATTCTAGTAACGGTATGCCCAAACCCTAACTTCGAAATATAGTCTGAGCAATACGCAAGTCCCATCTACATTTTTCCCCTTGCTGTGCTAACCCATCCTCAAGGTGTCGGCAACTCTGCCTCTACCGATGGCGAGGGACCTGAGGCTACGGCCACCCGCTCTGTGGTGCGTTTGCGCCCATCATATCCAACTTTTGCCTTAAATGAACCGAATAAACCTGACTGCCGATTAGAAATCCTTTTGCGAATCGGGCTCTACTAATTCTGGAGACGAAGTCCTCTACTTACCCCCTATTGTCGATGCCGCCGAGTCATCCCCTGCTGCTGCGGCAGAATGCGCACGTTTGATACGAAAATATCTGAAAAGAGACTACTGGACGAAACCCTCGTACCAATACAATGCCATCATGCTTATTCGAATCCTCGCCGACAATCCTGGTCAAACATTCACTCGAAACCTAGACCAGAAATTTACCGATACGTCCAGAGAACTATTAAGATCTGTTCGCGACCCGAGCGTGCGACAGATGATGATGGAAACGTTGGACTCTTTTGAGAATAACAAGGCATATGACGAGGGTTTAGGCCTCCTTATCGGCATGTGGAAGAAAGAGAAGGAGAGAGCGCAGCAGAAATACGGAGTATGTTTGGAGTATTTGTTGGGTTTCTGTCTGGGCTTATGCTAATACTTGCTAATTAGGGACGCACCCCTCAGCCTCCAGTGCCACGCACACTTAACGCGCCGCCGTTCGATGCTCATTCCCAGAACTACTTCGCGCGGAGCCATTCGAACCGGAAACTGCCCAACCCTGTTGAATTGGCGAGCAGACTGGAGGAAGCGCGGACATCTGCGAAACTATTACACCAAGTAGTTACGAACACCCCGCCTGTCGAAGTGCTCAGCAACGACTTGATTAAAGAGTTTGCCGATCGTTGCACAAGCGCGAGTCGAAGTATACAAATGTATATGACTGCCGAAGATCCAGCTCCTGACAACGATACTATGGAAAACCTAATCGACACCAACGAGCAGCTCCAAGCATCACTCAGCTTACATCAAAGAGCAATGTTGAACGCGAGGAAGCTGGTGGCTGTTATGGACCCTCAATCCCAACCCCAAGAACCCGTGAGTCCTGTAGATTCAGAGCGGAATGGAAACGGCTTAGATGCGCCTCCCCTCCCATCTCGAAAGTCGAATGGCAAAGGCAAAGAAAGGGAATATGAACCTGCTCTAGCAGGTCCATCGGCAGGGCCATCAAGAACGCACACGCCTGCTGCCGATGAGGAGGACCCTTTCAAAGATCCCGAGCCCGAGCACTCAGGATTGAGGTCTCATGCAGCTGGAGGCTCAGGTTCTGGCGCTGGGGCATCCTCAAACTATATTGAGGAGCCTCGATTAGCATTCGAGCCCTTCCATCCAGGTTTTGAGACCACGCCGAGCTATGTAGGTAGACAAGAAAGCGCTCTAGGCAAGGAGGCGATGCACGGGGCAGCGGGGAAGTCCTCATCCAGCGCTCGAGGCTCGCGGGATGACGATGAGGGCAGCGATGTCTATGATGTCACGCCCCCGAAGCAGAAGGAGCCGATATATCGTTATTGATCGACATTTGAAGGCGTGCATGAGGTCTAATTTGGGGGATTGACGAGATCGCGGTAGAAGTAGGGGTCATGAAGACTAGGCGTGGCTCATCGCTTCGATGTCTACTTGTTGATGTTAGCTGTCTCTTTTTGCTTATACGAGATTCCCCCGAATGTCAAAATTGCGGTTCGTTATTCCTTCACGCTTCGATGTCTGTTACGCGAAATGTTTCGATTGATAGATGTGTTGACAATGAGGTTTATTATATAACGTCGGAGATTCCCGGCATCAAGCTCAGAGTAATAGGCGACATTCCTATGAAAGAAACGTGATTAGGAGGGATGACGAGGTACTGAGGGCATAGTGCATGATACATAGCGTAAGGTATCATACGCATAAGGTAACCTTCGGGTATGGCTATATGTGGTATGAAATAGCTGCTACTGTTACCCCCGCTAGAGGAAGACAGAGAAATGTTTATGTATTCACCCTGTATTTGCTAGGGAGGCCAAGAGAGCATCGTTGGTTAATATCGGACATATTATACGGCCTCCGCTCCCCGATACGTTTGGTTGTTTCTCGCGAATGGATTCGACTGTTATTCATTATAGTTCCATCACGTATATTGAATCTGTCACCACGGGTTCTCTGGTGGAAATAGAAGCATGTCCCGTCATAGTTCCTTTGTAATTTCCAGGTTTCACTCGGAAAGTGCCGAACATAGCTTGTTAGCCTTCCTCGTGATCATTACGGACTTACTTTTAACACGACATGTGGGAGATCAGTATGGCCCATTAATCGGTCTGGCTTTTGACATGTGAAGTCGTAGAACAGACGTAGAGTTAGGAACTACATTATCGGTTAAGTAGCTCATTGCCCAATGCTGTGTGCCCTTTTCGACCGTGGAGAGAATGGCAGTGGAGTATAGTTGTTAGTCGGTCTGGGCACCGCTAAGAGGTCAGCCATGACTTTTATTTGATGATTAGGATAGTTGCAAAATCGGTAGGTTTTTGCGAGAGGCCAAAGTGTATTCGTCGCAAATCAAGAGTAAGTGGCCTGGACGGAGTCGAGATACGGTACATATGTGAGCCCCACAAAAAGCCGGCCGAGCCTCAAACGCAAAGTTGCGATTGGATTGCGGCCACAGCCGAACGAACCCTTCTGGCGGGTCTTAGTGGCCGAACGGATTCGCATCCGTATGTAAGTTAGAGGGGGGGGTTTCCGACCTCCCTTAGAAACCGACCGCCTATCAAAAATGGGATTAAAAAGCCAATCAAATATTAGTATTTATTCCAGGGCCACTTTTCTTAATATAAATTCGATGTATTTTCTAGCTTATTAGCTAAATCAATTAAATAGCTCTTTTTAAAAAGGATAGAGAAAATACGCATTTTAATTGGTCGTAGCTTTAGCTAGTTAAAGTTAATCCGGATCCGAGCCATATTTTTAATGTACCCAGCTATACCTAAAATGGCTAAATCTAACCCCATTTTTAACAGGCGATCGGTTTCTAAAGGAGGTCGGAAACCCCCCCCTCTAACTTAATATTTCCCCAAAGAAAGCAAAGGTACCCTGTTTATTTTATCCACTTACCGCTTGATTTGTCCGATCTAGTAACTTTCGAATGCGTAGATCCAGATCTTGCGCATTTCTCCAGCCCGTTGCAATTTCTTTTGATTCGTTTAGATAAGCTGCAATAGATGCGACTCGTTAGATTGTTTCAACTAGGTAGACGGGCTACGTATGTATCCACGACCCACTTTGCCTTCCTAATCAGGTAATTTGCACAGGTCCTCTTCGTCTTCATGGACATAGATATAATAAATATATGGTAGATATGTACTTTACTCAACTAAATTAACGAGAAAGCATATGTATGTACTACTTATGCAGGTAAAGGTATATACAAAATAGTAACATAACTATTAAATACATATGTATGTAAATATTGTATTGTAGAAACTCATTACTCATTAAGTCCTTAATACGCTAAGGTACTCAATTCTACGTAATTAATTTCAATCCATGTTTTCCACGTGTACCGTATGTATTAAGTAAGCGGGGTTCAAGAAAAGTTCAGTCCCGAGGGCGTGGCTGCGTGTGGCGCCGAAAGTGACCAGAGGATTGGTAACAAGGCGCTAGTGCCATGTGGGGTCGGTCGCCTGTTTGGGCGAAACTTGCGAAAGTACGTACCTACCTAAGGTACCTAATCAGTTATGTACATCCTTCGTCATGTCTCTCTTCTAAACAATTTTCCAAAACTCTCAAGAATAATACGCCATCTTCTATTTCGGTAACGCATGCTAACCCTGTCACGTACCCGACAAAATTGAGACGTCGAAAGGGATAGATGGATGCTTGCATGAAACATCATATTGATCCTAGAGATGATCATTTCATCTGATCTCAAGAAAAGAAAAAAAAAAGACCACCCCGCAAACTTCGCTGTCTGGAAAAAAGCATTATGATCTACCATATTAGCTGCTATTTTTCGTCTCTTCTCGTTTATGTTTGCTCAAGTTTACTTGCGCATATTCCTCCTTGTAACACCCTAACTTCGTGATGGAGATGGGCAAATAAAGGATCTAGTGCGTCCACCTCCAGCATCTCAACAACGGCTAGTTTCCTTGTCGTACCTACATATACCTACATATACCTACGTAAAATAACCCACAGCCTAGTTTGTGCTGGTGCTGGTGCTGGTGCTGGTCGCACAACCTACATGAACCTAAAAGTTTCTTTTCTCCAGTCAAGCATGATATTCCCATACTCGTTACTTTATCCAGATGTAGTCTAGTGACTACTATGATCTATCAGGTCCAGCTCAAGCCTAAAAGTCGCTTCGTCCCATCTTTTCTCGTCAGCTTCCACCTAGTCAGTATGTTGATTATACTTGCCTTAATATTTCCAAGGAACCCAAAGTAAAGACTAGCCTCAAGCGTCGTCTCTCCTCTTCCCTTTCACTCTATTGTTTAACTCCTCGGATCCCACGGTTAGATCCTCCTTGTGTTGACTACATTTATCTATCACCTAATAGAATTTGACGACAACTCAAGTCTGACCAGAAAGACAAGCTGTTGTGTTATCCTAGTATCTCGTTTAATACTTCATATAGCCCATCATGACTCAAGTTGAAGTCATAAGCAAAACTTATCCCATTTACTTACTTACTCCTAAACCCAAGAATGATGGTTTCGGAAATAGGTTCATGGTGGAGGAACTGGCTTTATATAATTCTACTCATTTGTTGTCCCTTAACGACCTTAGTACGGAGTTACTAGCTCTCATATTCAAACAGGTAATATACCCCATACCCACTCTTCATCATGTGTGGTTTACTCTCAAGACTCCATGGCTAACGGCGTCCGTTTATAGTTGCGAGATATTGATATTCGAGCGCTGGCTAATGTCCGCCAGACATCAAGGCGGTTCGAGGCCATTGCCGCGCCGATCCAATTTAACTCAATATGCCTAAATGAGCGTATCATAGCTCCCCAAACGGAGATTTATTTCCCTCGGATTCTTAGATACCTGCATTCATTCGCTAGACATGTCGAAGTTAGAAGTGATCTGGACCGGGTAAACACCAGGAGGGTGCTAGACAGAGTACGACGGCTCTCATCGTTGAGGTACACGCCTTTCTCATATAAGCTAGTACTTCTATAACTAACAGTGAATGTCTGATAGATGGCGTTATGTTGGAGCTCAACCTCATTCCGGCTTCTTCTCAACGCCATCTGATATTATAAGTTCATATCATATCAAAATCAACAAAGTCAAGTTGTACATCGAAGATTTACCGTTAAAAGGCTTCGATAGTCGCTCGTATAACGCATACTTACAAGCCATTCCCGCTAGTAACCTTGCTTCTTTAAGGATGGAGAGTCCGACACCAGCACTGACGACTCACCTCGAATCATTAAAACGATTACTTCTCGAAGCTCGGTGGGTTAAAGCCCTCTATTACAATGACCGCGGCCAAGGAACACAATTCTTATTCAAGGAAAATGAGTGCTTGCCACCTTTTGAGGAGCTATCCCTACGATCATACGACTGGAACCACAGTGTTGACGAGGTCCGAAAGCATTGGGACTTCTCACGGTTACAGCATCTGACCCTATTGAATGTACCCATGTTCCAGTTTCTCAGCTCTGTGCCCTTCGAGAAGCTTCGCCAACTCCACACACTGCATTTCGAGGACTTCAGCGCCCATGTAACAGACCGGCGTAAGGAGGCGACCAGGAACTTATACGTGTTGGTCCAACAGATTAAGGCCCTTCATACGCTTAGATTAACCTGCCATACGGATCTATTCCCGATTTGCGGCCTCCTCCGACACGCCAACTCACTGCATGTTCTAAGTTTCCGCGACTACATTGGCTTCAGTGACGAGAGACGGCGCTGCCCGACAATGCGGGTCGAGGATCTTACCCGCCTTTCCCGCAATCTAGTTAACCTCCATTCGCTTGAACTAGATATGGACGCAGGTCTCTGCGAGCCTCTCATTCTCCTTCGAGCGCTGTGTAGGTTTCCCAGGCTCGAGACTCTTGTCCTGCACACTCAGACCGTTATCGATCCTTTCGAAATGGTATATAGTAGTGTAGATCTGGACTATGAGGCATCTATGGAGGCATTTTCCACTTTGGTTAAGGGAAAGCAAGGTCTGCCTTGGCGGAGCATTACGATCAATGTCGGCGGATGGAAGCCCGTCATGGTTCGCCGGATCAGTGAGGTATGGCGAGAGCAAAATAGGCGCGGAATATATGCCGAAAGGTGCTTTGTGCTGGAAAGGAATAGGGGTAGTGGCAAGATTACGGTTCGGGAGGAGATGGGCATAAGTAACAACTTTGGCTAATGCCAACTCCTAGACAGGGACCCCGAGTAAGGATGGACAGGTTTTTGACGAGTAAATGAACAGATAGATACCCATAGAGCTTAAATTGGGAGATTTCAACTTGTTACTGTTATTATCGCGTTTTCGATTATCATGTCAGGGATTTATTACTTTGTTCCTTTGCGCAGGTGGTTATTCTCATCTCTTTTCAACTCCAGCTTTGAGCCGTCGCCAACCTTTTTTTACTACGCAATGTACTCGTACCAATAGTTACTTCGTTCTGACGCTAGGCTTTCGTCATTTATGATGAGTGTAGCCCGTGGTTTCAGGTAGTTACCACGGATCCGTAATTGGTGCCAACTCTGTGCTAGTTCTTACTCAGTTTCTTGTCGTTCTCCAGCTTCGGCTCTCCCTAGCCGTCGACGAACCATGCCTTTAATTATCGGACACCGACCATCCAGAAGGCGGCGTACTCTATACTAAAATCTCACGATATATCCCTAGTCTGTGTGCTATAATATTTTAGACTGAGCTCGGTAGGAATTGGCTCAAGCGAGACGTGGAGGAGCGTTCGTATCGTGGACGTTATTCACGTGTAAGTTTCCTGCTTACCTGAGATAGGTGGTTCCTCGTATTCGCATCTGTAGGGCTTATCTTCTTGGTGTTGGTTGTCTGATCTTATGAGTTTTCGTGAATGAGAGAGACCCAGAGATTGAACCAGGAGAGAGCTCACAGCGAATGAGTTCTTAGAGTGTGAGTAGATACCGTATTGAAAAGGCAATTGTATTATTATGAATAAACTACTAACCTTCAGTCCGTGATCGAGGCCTGACTCTCTATCTAACACCATGGATTGCGCGATCTACGTTAGTACGTAGCTTATGACATGTTGTGGCACCTGTTACTACTACGACAGATCTTCGGTATGAGCCCTTCGCGAGGAGAGAACTGCTTACTTTCTTAATTAAGGACTTCCCTTACCTGCATACCTAGGTATGTTTCAGCCTTTGATTACCTAATTCTCTACTATGTCAGTGATGGAGGAAGACGTGCATACGACGGGTAGAAAGGTAACAGCAGAAACCATTCAGTCTAGAGCGTGAATATTCAACCATGTTACTTGTTGGTGACCCATCGACTGACTTGCTGGAAAAGTGTACGTGTTATTTAATCGCGGAAGCCCAACACCTGGTGGCGTCAGCAAGACATGTAAGAAGAAAGAGCCAACATCAAAAGATGATCATTATAGAGCACCACATCTAGCCGGGGAGGTAAGTGGCTCCATATCTCTAAAAGGCACGGGATAACTCGGCCCTCCCTAAGATGGCGTCGAAGCCCGTTACGCCCGGCTCGTCATGGGCACTTCGGAAGATGAAGATGACTTGCGTCCTCCCCGTTGGCTGAGTCTTCAAGGTTCTGCGAGTTCAGAGTGTCCTCTAACTCTTGCCGCCTTCTTAGCGGAACACATAATCCTAGAACACCGCCAACATGGAAAGCCTTCTGAATAAGTTTCTAATCATAGAAATATTACATACCTAGATTCCTATATCCCAATCTGGATAATAGGCACCCCGAGTTCAAGGTTCAAGGTGATATTATCTACATCTGGGTTGGGCTGGGGAAACAACTTCATGCTACTTTCCCTGCCAAGGAGAGTGTGCGTTGGTGGGAACATCGATAATACGTGATAGTAGCTTGTGGACCATCAATGAAAAGAGCGCCTTAGGTAGGTAGGTACGGTAAGCAATCGAATGCACAATGTTATAAGTATAGGGAGTGCATCTTTATCACTGTTCGTCAGCGCGTCTAAATACGTCTCTGAGGTTAGAAGGAACTTCATGACTACGGCGCCAACATTATAACTCGTAAGCAACGATCTCTAACCGTAGAGTGCTAGAAAGTTCGAGATATTATTCATGCTGCGTGTTAATATTAAGTCTAACTCGTGGATAAAAGGTTACTATTGCATTGTACTCTTCAAAATGCTACTTTATCTAGGTACATAAGTACTCAATGTCTCAACTCGTCTATTTGAATTCAGTGCATTCACTGCTTCAATGACAAGCATACGAGATCACGCTTCTTTCTCACCCCTAGCCAGAAAAATCTCTCTCCTCGTGGCCTTGTCACCAGAGAAGAACGTAAGACCAGAGCCGAGCACCTCAAGCGAGAAACCCTTTCCGGCTCCAGCACCTTCGAACATGGCCCGAACTCTCTCCTCAGAGAGGCCATGATGCATGACCCCGTGTTGGTGTCCGTGAATAGGCCCGTGCGGCAGGAAATCCCAAACCAGAAGGACGCCACCCGGGCGCAGACGTTGGACTAGGCGAGCGGCCGCGAGCTCCGGGTCCGCGAAGTGGTGGAGTCCACCACCGACAGTCGCCACATCGAACCCGAAGAAGCGGGGGTCTGAGAGGAGGTTCGCCGGCTGCGGTCCATCAGCAGCCACAAGGTCACCTACTACGGCGTGCATCTCGTCATGAGATAAACCCTATGAGTTTTTAGTTTTATCGTCATTATTAAGTTGATTATCCCAATGGCGACTCTGTAACTCGCTCATAGGCTATGGATCTGAGGAGTTGCTGAAGGAAAAACTGAGTCAGGATGCCAAAGCACAGATCTGATGTACTACTGGCTAGTCTACATATTGTTGAGAAACATGGTTGGGCTCTGACGGAGAAGAAAATGAAATTGTGACTGATGCATACTTGGTTTTCGGCCTGAGAATTGTACGCTGCCACCATGTTCTCTGATATATCGATACCAACGCATTGTGTCGTATAAGGGGCTAGGGCCTATTCATAATAGTTAGAGCAGAGATAATGCATATGCCAAAATAGTTCTCATATCCGAATAAGTGTGATAGGAAGATGGAACAAAAGATTAAACGAAGAAAAACTCTCGAAAGATGAGCAACTCACTTTAGACATCATACCCGTGCCACAAGCATAATCTAACAACCTCACCTCCCTCTTAGCTTTAGCGGGTTTATGGTCCTCCGCACATCTGCTCTCATCCTCGCTCTCGTCACTGTCATCGTCGGTAGAAGCCCAATTGACGCCGATCCAATCCAACCGGGCTTGGATTTCCTTCGTCAGGCGCTCGTTGAGCTTTCTGTGCTTCGAGTCGTACGTCGCCGCCTCTTCGCTGCAGAAACATCACGTTTAGCTCGGATTCCATCACACCTAATGTCATTTGGCATGTCAGGCCGCGCCGCAACTTGCCACGTCAACTGATCCACAAAATCGATCGTGCGTGCATTTCCTCGTAGATTGAAGGAAAATGCTACCAGATGGCAGATCACACGATCCACTTGTAGTCTCGCAGCCCAGTTTAGAGACTCTCAGTCTAACGAAGCCAAGGGAAGCAAGCAAGGGCGCAGATAGTTCCGCGCACGCTTTCTTTCGGTCTCAGAAGCAAAGGTACCTAGCCAAGAAAATAGACGCCAAACTGACGATGGACTAACTCATTCTGTTACTTGAGATTGATGTCTCTTGGTATGCATCATATAGTCATGGGCTGAGTCTCGACATCCACTTGATACTCCAAAGTGGAACGAGCTGGAACCTCTGAAAGAGATGCAGATGAGATCATTCCATGATACATAAAATACATACCGAAACTGGAAAGGAAGGACATGCGGCCAACGAATCAAATTGAGGGGGGATGGGTCTAACTTACTTGAAGTGTAACCTATTGATCTCGGCCATTCCGCCGTTTGGTGTGTTCTTCTCCCTTTTCGTACCTATATGTATGTAGGCATTGACCTCTTAGCTGTTAGGATCAATCTAAGTATACACTGGATGTCTTCAGTAGGTGTTTCGTCCCTTAGTTTCTATTTCGAAGTCGGGCGTTCCGTTCAAGTACGTGTCGCCGGCAACATATCGCTAACATCTCGTACACTTGTCGTTTACATTGCGGCAACTTTTAACTCGGGCACTTGGTAAGTTTCCCGTAGATAGACTCGATTAGTGGAGTGTTAGAGTTACACCGTGGTGTGAGGCGAATAAACAAACACAACCATAGGGTTAGGTCAATACAACTTTGTCCTTTCGTAACATATCTCATTACTCTTTTTTTGGCATCTGATGGGACTCGATGATCAAGACGATGATCACGATGCTCACCGCCTCATCGTATAGGCTCTTTCTACTAATTGGTATGGTGCCATACACACCGAAACGGGCAAATCGGGAGAAACGGTGCGGGAAGGATACCACGGCACGCAACGACGGGCTCGATCATTACAACCATCAAAAGCAATAAAAACTGGAGCCGACGGGTGGTGGAATCGTGGAGTTGATCCCCTTGTAGGTTGTAAGGTCGTACATAATCCCATGCCTTGCATGGTCCAAATGGGATCTCCCCTACTATGTATCAATCCCTCCCACCCCCGGCGGGCACGCTTCGGACAGTGCCTCCCGCAGGTGCATTGGTTCTTTGGGGTTTCACGGGTAGGTCGTGTACTACCACCTTATCCATTCTGTCGGCATATTTGCGCGATGAGTCATGAATTGGAAGCAGGAGAATTGAAGACTAGACCATCCCAGGCGGCGCCGTGGCTATGCAAGTGGACCTGCAAGCTTCGCAGCAGACGGCGGTCACAAGAGGAAGTGCATATGTAGAGCTTGCTGCTGTGGCATGGCTCTCGACCTCTAGGTGGTGTAGCAATGCACAGGGCCCAAAGCAGATGCGAGTATGGGTCGGCCTTAGGTGGTCTGGCCGTAAGGGACCGGGCGTTACCAATGCGCAGGCGGATTGGGTTTGGGCAATAAAGATGCAGAAGGCGCAGGATGGGGATGTACGGCGTCACGGGCGTCTGCAAGGTGAAGAAAACGGAAATGCGTCCGCGATAAGAGTGGGGTGAAATGAGGAAAAAGGAACAGGATGGTATCAGTTTCGTTGGACTCCAATGCGTACCTCAATTCCTTGTGACAGCCACTGCAGAAACGCAAACGGCCGAAAGGACCATACGAGGCAGAAGAAGAGTAGTCAAATGTGATATTCTTCTTTTCAGGTTTGTGTAATGTGCTTTGGGCATCGACCAGCGCTTATGCCGGGTCTCCGCAGGTGTCAGCCTGCATGTCGGGTAAAATGCACGAGGGATGGGTTGGTAGGTCGGGGATGGAGTTATAACGACAATATATTAAGAGTGTGATTGATCAATGTGGGAATCCCGCTGAGATGGATTCGTTGGGAACCAGTCGTAGTAATTCTTGCTTCCCGGTAGCAGGGGAATGGGAAGAGACACGAGGTAGAAAACACGCGAGATGGATGATGAATTGGTCAGAAACGACGATGGAACTTCAAGCGTTGAAGGATGAACATTGAATGTAAAGGAAGTACTTACCTGGGCAGCTGGGGTACGTACGAGGCGGGTGCGTGGGTGACGTGACATGATCTTCAAAGCATACATGTATGTATGTATGTATGTTGGAAATCACAATCCATATTCTGGATACTATTCTGGATACTACTCTTACCTTTCAATGTTCTTTACCTTTCTAGGTTGTAGCTAGTGCTTGCGATTATTACATGTAAGTTGTTGCTACCCTATCTTACGTAGGTGCCTACCCGGTAATTATCTACAGGCTGGAAAGTGCCGTTGAATAAGGTAACCTACTAACCTGCCTAAGGTAGGTACATACATATAGTAATTTCGGCAGTACCGTAATATGGTACCTAACCTCAATTACCTAAGACAACCTTGGAGCAGCATGCATGTACGAGGTGTAAGATAGGTATGTATGTATGTATTACAAAACGCCGCAGTTTGACATCTAACGGGCAAGCAAGCGTGAAGCTGGGCAGGCGAGGTATGTTCAACGAGATCTGACATGTGGGACCCAGAGATGCGTACCTCATGTATGTAAAGAGATGAAATCTACGCAATCTACAATAATCTGCAGAATCTCGGCTGACTAGCCCATCTGAATGAGATACGATGCAATTCTTGGCATGTAATATTGCGTACCTACCTAGGTTGGTAGCCATGTTAGTATGATCAATATATGTAGTCCATCATTTTTTTTTCTTTGACCTACATGTATCTGGTGATTTGGAGCGAAACGTGAGTAGTGAATTGGGACGGTCCCAAACGCTCCCGGTGGAAATCTCACCGCCGATTCTCCACGCCGCCCGTTGCGTAGGATCGGCTCAGCACTATCGTCATTATCATGAATATTGTCACAGGCATGTTTTGTTAGTACAACCGTGCTCTATTTGATATCCATGTACTTCTGTATATTGCCTCGGAATTAACAATGAACTTTGTTGGGAAGAGTCGGCTATTATAGGGAAATGTGGTCTGCGTATTGCGGCGCGGTGGCTTCGCGTGATCAAAAAGCCACTATTGTTAGGCGTCTAGTACACACGAAGCGCTTGCAGTCGGCTCCGTTCCACATCACGCATCCGGGCCACACTTAAATGCCCATGGCTTAAACCATGCGAGTGGAGGGGTTTTTTTTTGTTTCTTTCCTTATGATAGGATCATGAAAAAGCTTGTCAGATCCGTTGGATAAAATGGATCCTACAAACTTGGATCTGGCCTTGATTCGTTTCAGCCCGAAAAAAAAAAAGACCGCAAACAAACTGAGAACTCCGGAGTAGCAAATATTATACCGAAACCTTATTCCTGGGGCGGTTTCAAGGTCCGTGGGCTTATTGCGAAGGATCGGGCTTGCTAGTACTCTGCCAAGTCGCCTGGGTAATTCTTTTTTCAGGTGGCCTAAACCGCCGTATGCGCCCGTATTGCCGAAAGGTATCTTCTCTATTGGGATGGACGTAGTAGTAGAAGGACGAATTCCTTGCTATTACAGGGCATCGCCGGTCCGCATTACGGATGGTGCGGATACTTTGCCTCGATTTCGCACTTACTGTAGCACAGTAATACATAGAGATACCTTCCCGCTTCTTCCAATGCACAGTCTATTCCCCTCTAAGGTCGCCGGCGCAGATCGAGATTAGGCCGGTTCGTAGGCGAGTTTGCTTCGCAGCAGCCGCTAGACGGTGACAACATAACAATGATATACCCTGTAATACCTTTCAGGATACTAACGATGCAACGCTCTTCCGGGCTGGTTTCATGAGAATCTGTTGATCAGTAAGTCTAGAACCGTGATCCTGGAGGGGCACGCTATAGTAATGACATGCATCCCCGGCCCCCAGCCCATACGGTATATTATATACACTACGTCGACAGAAATGTCAGCAGAGATGGACCGGAGTACGACGCAACCGCGGTCTGGTGGGGTGCGAAGCGCCATTTTCCCCAGTAGTTCGGAAGTCGACACGAAGACTAGCGTGCGTATCGACAGATTATCTGCAGTTTACCCTGCTCTATTGGATTCTGTCAGTGCCTTTAGCTTTCTCAAGAACCGACAAAAAAACACGCCGAGTGGCTTCGGCTTTACCCGCGCGGACCAATGAGACCCGGTAAACCATCCTCAGAGAGAATGGTCTGCAAGCGAAGACTTGTCAACTGACCCTCCTTACGTACGGAGTAGCTTCCAGGTTGTCAGGCTTGTGTTGGCGCTATCGTATCGGAGAATCGACGGGCTTGTGATATTGGTGATTAGATATTCGTCGTGATAACCTTGATAGAAGGGGTGTCCCTGTTGGAATTGTACTCGGAGCCAGGTCCATTCTACATACTATGTAGCCATTGCCCAATCCCCTCCCTTACTTCCTATATCCTGGAAAGGGAGGGGGTGTGATTCTGCGTAATGATGGAGTCGATACAGGGGATCGAGCACGAGTTGTTTGTACAATAATATTACAGGAATTAAATATTCCCAACATATTATCATCATCACTATTGGAACTTCAAATGCCTAAAATGACGAACTAAAGCCGAGATCTTCATGATTTTCATACCCCTGCCTTTTTGTACTGAAACGCACCTGGGTGTTGTCCGAGTCCCTACCGTACCATACCGTATGTGCCTATTCTTCTATTAGGGTATGTACCCTGGAAGATCACTTGGAAAGTTGGAAGAAAGACTAACAGGGAGAGATGCACGTAGGAGGTACCCACCAGAGTCGGCAGCGATTCAAGGCCAGCAAACACTCAACTAAGTCAACTAGAGATTAGTAAAAAACGGGGGTTCAATTTGCGGGAGCGGCTCGCTGCATGCATATTCAGTCACGTGAACACGGCTCCAAGGCCCCCTTGATTGGCTCTTGTCTTCGTTATCCAATCAGTTTTCTGCCTCTTGCAAGCTCGGATGGGTCTAAACGTGCAGTTGCCACCAAGCCCGAGAGTCTGGGTCCATCTTGCGTTGGTCTCCGGTCCACTTGGGAGGCCAAATTGTCGGTGTGCCCTCTTGTGCTTCGAGCGCGGTCCACTGCAGTAGTCGGTCCAAAGGGATTCCTTCCTCTTCTTGGCGCCCGCGGCCCGCTCGCCTGATTGCAGCCTGTCAGAATTGCGGTCTGGATCCAATGCTATCCCATGCTATTTTAGCTGCAAGAAAAGAGCCTATCGACATCGGTTTGGCTAAAACGGGGCACGGTGACGGCAATACGTGGCAACGACTATGCGGTCATCCGAACTAGCTGCTATAGTAGGTCCTTGCTGTATGTATATACATACATGTATGTACGTATGCGTACCTAAAGTACCTAGAATAAATGTAGAAAAGCCCGAATTAGAAATGCTGTCATCACGTATCCTCGTTTATCGGCGGAATTTACCAGAGTTCAATAGCGTTCTAGATCTAGTGAATCTTCAATCGGGGCTAGTTAAGACTCCCATTCCATAGAACGAACAACTTGCATGCTGGAGATGAGACTAGTCACGAAAAGAAAACCGATCGTCTCGGATAACAAGTCACACGCGCGTCGAGCGATGTCCAAGCTTGTGCGGTTAGGGCCTTGTAAGACGAGGTCCATAGCCCGCCAACTTCCGGCCTCGGCAGCGGGCCTTAGTTTGCAAGACTATGTGAAGTTCGGAAATGCCGCCGCTGGACGAAAAATGCCCTAAGGAATCACGCTTGGTGTTAGGACTTGACCCGTTGCGAGCACTAGTTCTTACTTCGACGCTACGATAATTCGTCTACCATGGTTACCTAGTAGATGTAGGTCCCGAGAAAATGGAATCTGAGGACAAGACCGACGGCATACCAAAGGACTCGTCAATTCACTAAGCGAGAGTTTGAACATGATACTTGGAGATGAACAAAACCGGAACAATATACTCACTAGGCCTGCTGCTATCTATGACCGAATCTTCTGTGGCGCCTTGTTAGCGTGAACTACCATCCAGAGTGTCAGCCGGCCAGAACTCGGAGACTATTGGTTGATAGAATCCCGCCTAATAAGTGTAGAAGGGGGTTCCAATTAATGTTCTCGATTTCGTAATCCTGTCACATTGAAAGAATGGTGCCAAAATTGGTGGTTGGAAAAATGATGTTAGGATTTTGTTTTGAGTTCGATGCTGTAGTCCGGGGAGAAAATAACTTGTTAATCCTTTATTAATGACTTTACTACTTTCCGGAAGAGTTTGAAAGATCATTATCACGGCCAATTCGTAATTCTGATTCCGAATCTTAGCATTTAATTCGATCCTTAGCGTGGAAGTTCATTCTGGTATTGGGAGCGGATGCCTCGGATTCAGGGGATTGGCTGCCATACCGACGGGACGCGCTAAATACGACGCTATTTGGTTATGTACCGTTGACGAAAGTCTCCGAATAGCATCTAACACTTCTAAATTATATAGGTACTCACCATTTAAGTACCTACCTAGCTGGAGGTATTTTTCACTGGATCCCCTCTAAATGATCGTTTCCTCTCTAACGGAGCATGGAGAAGCCTCAGTGTCTAGCTGGATGCATATGAAGACAGATGACGTTGCTCTTGGTAATAAAACGTCACTAATTGATTTTGAATACTCGACTTACCACTTGGAACGAAGAAGTAAAGTCTTTCAATATAGTTGGCTTGTGGTATCGAATACAGTCCTGATTAACCGTAAAGTAGATTACTTGGCGTTTTGCACTAAGGGTTTTCAAGGAAGGGATCTGGGGAAACTTCCCGATATAACCTAGTGATACGAATAAGTCGAGTACCACAATTGACTTCCTCCGTCCTTCTACAAATCTTGGGTGAGTATCTGCTTGAAAGTCCGATGAAAACTGACAGCAATTCGCTTTAGATTGTTATGGAGAAGCCCCTCGATGAAGATAGCTGAAATTCTCATTCTCGGTTAATCTTTCCGTCGCCCTTGGATTGAGAACCAGTAAGACAGAGTAAATCCTCATCGCAGTGAAAGACAGTAGCGTGGGCCTACTGTAATTCGCAATTTCTAAGGCGTTCATTATTAAACCTTTCTAGGATCATCAGCTGGGCGATTCTCGATTTTCTCTGGGTCCCTAAACCTGTCTGCCTGTTAGATCTTGAGCTGCATGATTCCAGAAGAGGCAGGCAACCCACAATTATAGCGGCCCTGGATATGTATTTGATGCCTCCAATTAGCAATGAGAGGTCAATGGACAAATATGGAAGACCTCCGAGCAAGATTGGAGCTGGCATGTCAAACTGAGGCACCTGTCTCTGGCTTTGTTCCCTTTGGTTCCCGCTTCATAGCCCAGCTCAACCCTCAAGATGGTTGCGTCCATGATATTAGAAAAATTGAGAAGGTCTGATGTTGAATTGGCAACGAGTCTTGTTTTTGAGAGGGGTTTCGTCTAGATACCCTCCAAGTAGATTGTTTTTGGATTTAGTTGGCTTTGCTAAGTTGCATTGGAAGCGAGTCGATAGAAATTAATATTGAAGTTATCGAGGGGTGACTTGGCGTCGCTGAACTTGGTGGAGCAACTACAAATTGGTTACCTCTTTGTCTAGTATTCCCTATGTGCTGGCTTCCTATACGGAAGTTCTAATTTGAATCGAGTTATCAATCTCTCTAAATTCACTTCCTTAAGTTGTAGATATGTAACTAGCTATCCAAACGAAATCGTTAGGAACTATTGAAGTTTGTTATATAGTACACCCTCAACAGCATGTATATCGCTGCTATGAAGTACACCACACGAAAGTCCCAAGGTTCGCATTTAACGGCAATGTTCAGCATACTACCATTGCAAATTCAGTTTTAGGCACGTTCAATGATTTAAATTATAAATTAAGATTTCCTGTATTCAACTCATTATAGCTCTCTGAATTATAGACCATCAGTCTCCATACCGCCGTGTAACATATATGTTGGGTGTACAAAGGAGTCGATGGCTTCAGACCATGCAGGCAAACATGGAATATGCGTCGGGCACTTGTCGTGCTGGTTTGTATTCGACGCGCCGAATCAACCCAGTCCGGTAATGCAGATCATTCAGCACAGTCGGCTGTTGGGTTACAACGTATAGCACGTGCAGAAAGTTGTGGCACATCATTGTTGATTCATCCTATCCCAGCGAGAGGTTCTGGAGTCAACGACGAGAAGTTTTGCGTTGGACATGGGGCTTGCATTGGCTGACAACGACGCCTCTTTGAGTTATTGAAGACAATCTCAATTTTCTTGCATGGGCCGAGGTGTGGAGCTATACCGTCGATATTGAATGAATGAAACGCTATAGTGATTTCATTAATATTAAGAATGAAAAAAAAGGGTGCAATTCAGCTCCCGTCTAAGGTATCATGGCAGGAGACAAGCACGGTTAGTATAGCCGGTAGCTCAGGTTACGGTAGGCGGTTAGATGATTTAGGTACCTGGGTACCTACATAGGTTGGCTGCATGGTTGGTTTAGGTACATAGGTAAGGACAAGGAACGAAACTGACGAACAGACGCTATGACCGAGAGATCGAATTACGCTATCCACGTGCGTTAGTACATGTACCGTAATTATGGAGGTACAGTAGTACCAGGGACATGGAGGTAGGTACTGTACGGTAGAATGGAGAGAGAGAGAGAGAGAGGGGGGGGACAGGACAGGGGCATTGCATGTGGACATCAAATGTTAGGTATACACTACATATACACTAGTGTGGTTCACTACCGTACATGTAGTACACTAAAGCGCTATGTACTTCTCCACCGAATCGCTATTGGTCGCTGAATATTATAAGCGCTACCTTAGGTAGGTACGTCTTCCAGGTCTTCCAGGAATAATAATAAGCGGGCTAGTTCGGGTTTCACAAGCCTGAACAGCAACATTTGAAGCTGGAGTCGCTGCAGCTAAAGCCGAATGTACACGGTACACAACTGCAGATACGGCACAGAAGTGGATCGGCGGGTCCCAATCCAACGAACATGGGATCTGCACGGATGGGAGCGGATATGTACGAAGGGCGGGAAGAGCCTAAAAAGGTGGCGGATGCATATGTGTAATGCGTCACTTTTTCGAGGCCACCTATCGATACGGTAAGCCGAGCCAACCCCCCGGGGTGGAAGCCCTCGTATGATGGGTAGCCGAACGGATATGATGATAATGGATGATGACGATGACGAACATGACAACCATGACAACCATGACAACCGTGACGACCATTAACTGATGAAAGAAAGAGAGGGAGAGAGATTGAGAGATTGATGCTGACTTGCCCGCGCCTCATAGAACGGAAATGAGCGACCCGCGACCGAATTGAAAAATACTAATTCGGGCCGCTCACGGCATGCTGATTGATCACACTTGCAATCCAGTAACTTCCCTGCCAAGAAACTGATTGGGCGACGGAACCAAACCTGATACCAACAAACAGACAGGAATCATGACCTCTCCCTCCCTCTCTCTCTTTCTCCCTCCACCATCGTGGCTCCTCATTACTCCTCACAAATTCTCACACACCCGAAGTGGCCTTGCGCCTGGCGTCGGCTCTCTCAGGGGAGTGATCGGTCCGCAGTAGATGGAGGGAGCATCCGTGACATGCGATTGGTCCACACCTCGCCGCCCGTCAGAAACTATCTCTGACTCAGGCACCGAAGTGGTCAGCAAATCCGTCTCAAGCGCCTGAGCAAGATATGCGCAATCCGTCAAGACCTAGCGAAAGGGCGGATCATGATGCGGCGGGCCATAGTCTAGAAAGGCGCATAGAAAGGATCAAGGGCTTCTGCTGCGTCGCGGATATGCAAGGTAAATGCTAGGTAAATGCTTGCATGTTTGTACAGTGACCTCCGGCCTTATGGGTAAGGATATTTTATCGTGGAGGTGTAATGAAGGGAGGGGGGGGGGAAGAGTCAGATTCTCAGCGGTAAGAGGTGTGGACGGGTAGTATATGCATCATATGCAGCATCCATCACCGACCACACCCTCATTTTTGTGTAGCACCAACGAGAACGGGAGGATTTACCCTCACCAGGGCAAATGCACCGCAATATCCGGCTCAAAGGGCTACATTCAAAGCCCGCGAGCCGGGTGTTTCGCGGCAGGCAAACTACGGATTGATGGTTGGTCGACGACCAGGAGACAGGGGCAGCGCGTCATATATTGCGCAGCGGCTCTTATATGTACGTAGTTAATATTCACGACCGTCAGATCCGTCAAACTCTGTTGTTGCTTTGGTATAGCGCATGGTGATTGACGACGCAATCATGTGTGATTCCTACCAGTTCCGCCCCATCGCCTCAAATGGGGTTAGCTTTTTGCATCGAACAGAAGCGTAGGATTTTTTCTATTTCTTGCGGGCGCGTGAGCCCTGTCCCTTGCCGCTTTGGCAATCTTCGCTTCCTATGTTTCCTACGGCTGCCACGCTTTTTGGAGAGCTTGGGCTAACTGGAACCCCCTTGCTCACTTACCCGCCTTACCATTAGCTCGTGGCCCCTGCTTCGGTTTAACTAGATTCGACGCTTCAAAAGCTTTGGTGGGACCAATGATATCTATCGGTTCGGTTCATCCATTACCAAACGGAGGCATGAGAGACGGACCTGGGAGCCAATTTGCCTTAGACAGCTTAGCGCCATGCGATCAGTGCTCAATGTAACAGTAGAGTAGCGGGGGACGGGCTGAAGCTGTGCGTTGAAAGGAGCTAACAGCGACCCAACTACGGGAGGATCTGTCATTACTTACAGGAAGTACTTAGCCTACCACCTTGTACATAGGTATGAGGTATGTACATAGTCATTCAATACAGTTAACTCCCGTGCCAGGTACCTCCAACTCCGCTCAGCTCGCGGAATCCTATCTAATGCGCACGGCGATGTCGAGACGCGAACAAATCCCGATGTTTGGCACATACATGGACTCTCCAACAACTTAGTTCTGTGCCCTGTCGTTAAATCCATATTTTTACTATTAACTTTCTGTCTAATTTCGATATTTAAAGCCGGGCATCAACTTGAACGTTTTCGCGAACTAGGAGCTCCTCCACACCGTTAATGCTAGGCATGCATACATACAATAACACCGCAAATCTCATTTCCCATATTTTATAGATCCCCTTGCTAGTAATTCATGCCTCCGGCGAACCCGCCTGTCCGGGTCTTGGGTCGCCTTTTTTTCTCCGTAAGTCCCCTAGGAGATCTAAAATAAGTACCCATTAACATTAGAAGGGAAGGCTGCTTATGATGGACTCTCACAGAAAAATGATCTCAATGTCACATATAATGCGGAGGTTATTCAATAATATCTCATCACCATGTAGCTATCCTATAAGAGTTTAATGCTACAACGTACCTTGACTCAACTTTCTTGGCCGGGCGATATACTGGCACCGGCTTACTTAGTACCATTTTCTAGAACACCATCACGGCGTGAAGGACAGCCATTATTGCATACTCTGAAACATGACCCATACCACTACATACTAGGTACAGGTATCATACTTAGCGACGGATTGTATTGTCTGATGAGGTATTCTAGTAATCTTCGAACCATAGGCAATCACTTCCATTGGTTGTGGCTTGTTGCAGCAGAGTCTAATCATCCTCCAGGCCACGACCCGTCCTCGCTAACAAAAATAAGAAGCAGGTAGATAAAAATAAGAAAGACTATAAGGCTGCCGGGGCGGGTTTAATGGGATTATCTGCACCCCACATGGGGACAGGGCCGAGGCTGACTGCGTGTGCTAATCACAACCGCTGGGGTGCAGCTTGGCCAACATACGAGGACCGCAAAGGTCTCGGGTGTGTGGACCCCCCTGGCAAGCCATGCGAGAGACACTTTGAAGGCCTAGACAACTGACCATTTGGCTCCGCACAGCCTCCAACAACCGATTTTTCTTTTGGTTTTACCATTCAAGGTGTGGTGCAAACTTGCGAACTCACTAAGACAAGGTACGCGGGAATATGACGAAAAGAACGGGATGTATTCCGTTCGCGGTAGTGTTCACTGATGAAATTGTCCACAGCGGAAGATCACGAGGTAGTAATTGGAAAAGGCCATGCAGAATACATACATGCCCACCCTAAACTCGCACATTGCGGTACACCTAAGTGACTCAACCGCAATATCAAGCCCGAAAACAACCTGCAATATACACGCCATTGGGACCCCGCCGCTTTTTCCATCTACATGTAGCCTACCATTCTGCCCGTCTAATAAGTTGTATCCCACTCTGGGTTACATGCGGCCTCAGGGGTTATGATCGTTTGAAGGTTGCACGACAGCCGCTTGTAGACCTTCCCGTACGACCTTTAAAGCTCACCGTAGTAGTAGCTAGTGCAATGACTGTTCATCCACCACTCCTAGCCCTTTTCCCAGGTTTTCCTTAAAATCCTTCATCCTGGTAGGGTTGGCATCTCCAGCACGATACTAACATTTCCCTCCTTTAGATTCTGTTTCAAAACTAGATCGTGTTTTCCTACCTAGGATAAACACAGCGGGAACAAGCATTTGGCTGTACCGTTACCCATATCTAGGCGACACTCATCTTATGCACCTGTGAGTCGCACAGGCACGAATGAAGAACGACTTACTCTTCTCGTGCATAAGTCCCAGCCGAATAAGGGCAATCAATCACAATTTAAACACTTTTAAACACTTCTAAACACTTCATCACAGCTCCTAGAGGCTAGTTTGTCTATTATACCTATGTAATAGGCAACGTTGACTGAGTAGCGCATCCCGCAGACGTCAAGGGTCGGGCTGGATTTGGCCTGGTTACCGCACCCCCGGTCAGGGTTCTGGGGTGGAATTCCTTGCTGGATCTCTCCGTGTCGCGACTCGCAAGTACAGCTACTTCTTTCTACACAACTCACACTATTAAGTCGTGGAAGGGTGTCGAGACTAAAAAGCGCAGTTTCATATCACCCGCAATCATTATACATCATTCACTTATAATAGCAAGCCGGGGGGGAACCGGTGGTGGTTCGACCACATTTACCCATTGGCGCTCTTCAGGAAGACATTGTGCAGTTGCAGGCCGCTGATCAGAGTTTCGGGCCACCCCGTTCGAGCCACCACGTTGGGATCTATCCGTCGCCTTGTATTCCGTTACCGCATTTCCCGTTCGAGAAAGGCTAGTGCGAACGGGCTGGCGTCTGAAAAACCCCATGCTTTGGACGCATTAGGCTACCAACAGCATCCAGGGCTTGCTGAACAACTTAATAGCATAGCAGGTTATACATCCCTAAGGCGTTTCCCTCGGGAGTTCATCCAAGGAAAGCAGCGGTGTGAGAACAAACGGGCGCACGCTAAAGCGATCCTTGTCTAGACAAGGAGGGGAAATAAAAGCTGAGTGCCCAGAGCCTTGGGTCAAGCCATCGGCATCGTGATTAGCTGACGGTACCCCGTCATCTGAACCGGAAGGACCTTGCACGCTTGCGTTGCGTGCATCAGGTGCCTATTAGCCCTAGCTTGTACAATCCATCCATCCAACGTGACCCCCATGCCTCGAGGGTTAATACGGAAGCAAAGGATCCTGGCGGTATATTGTATAGGTACAATAGACGAAGCAAAAAGCATCCACGCGTACACCACTCTCCCCCATACGTGTGGTGTCGTACTACGTACTTGGTCTTCACAAGTTGGGTCCAAACCGACTTTCCCGTTGGCTCGATTGGCAATACAGCAAGCAACCTGAAGCACAAACTTGACGGGGAGGGGGGAGAAGGAGAAAAAAAAACAGGAAAAAAGGAAAGGGAACGAGAAGAAGAAAAAAGAAATAAAGCTGACGGCCCCACCAACATAAGAGGTAATAATACTCGCTGACTCGCATTCGGCCAACATCATCAAACTTATCCAGTGAGTTACTACTTCGCAATACTCGATCCAACGAATACATTACTGCTTTGCGTCTACAAACCACATGCAGTCGTGAACTTTCTCGGTAAACTCACCGGGTTCTTTGATGGTGCACGCGCAGCCAACCCGAGCCGGCAAGCCGAGAAGCCAGCCAACAAGCCCACCCGAAGCGTCCCAAACCTTTGGGACAAGCCACAGTTACATTTGAGGGAATCAGAAACTGGCCACGTCAAAACTACATACCAGGAGTATTTGGCTCGTCTCAAATTCGGTCCTCTGGTTGTTGTACTACCTACTACCCATCTTTTGGATGAAGGAGAGAGAATTGAGTCGGGAAGGCAGAAAATTTAAGGATTTGGGATTTACACTGTTACTCGCAAACCCTGCCGCAACTCAAAACTATTATTATTATTATTATTACTATTACTATTACCTTAGCTGGATTCATACGTCACCGTCAAACGGACCGAGCGAAAGGATCGGGTCGGCTAGAAACCCTCCTACGCCGCCTTGTTTTCCAAGAGGGCGGCACAGCAAAATTGACATTTACGATCCCGACAATCCAAAAATAACGACGGAGAATAAAAGAAGAGGCCCCCTTAAGAGACGCAATCCAACTGTGGCGCCCCCGTCATCAGGGTCATCCCCAAATTTCCAGGGTAACTTACATACCTACCTAGACATACATACACCTAATACGGCCCGGCATCGCCACAGTTTTTTTGTGATTACATATCCGCGTCCACGTATCTAGCGAAATACTATTTTACGAAATAATCATTTTACGTGTAAGTCTTACAACCTAACCTACAATATATGGCTCCCTATCTCCCTCTCTCCTTACACATGTCCACACACGTCCCTCACTTACATGCTTACATGTTATTATATGAATATACATGTACATGTATTTATCCATTGGCTTGGTAAAGTATGGTTTTTTTTTTTTTAAGTTTAAGAATTATTACAAATGAGAAGATAAAAAAGGGTACACGGAGCTTACTAGTGTATTTCTCTAAGCCTAAAAGCGTTCAAACTTTTTTTAAAAGGAAGAAAAAAAAAGCACACACAAAATACATACTACAGCACACAGGCACGCACCTACCTCATCTACCCTTTCTTCACACTGCACCTATTAGAAAGAACATTTGAATGGCAGTCATTCGACCGAATCAGATTGGCCCTATTCCTTCTGCGGCCCGTTCTGCGACCTGTTAGGCCTAACCGTCCTGGTGGGATTCGGCCATTGCCCATTAGGCGCGAAGTACAAGCCTAAAGTCTGACCTGATTGGAACAATCATCCGCCTTCTCAAAGAATCGACCACCCCCCAGCTCCAAGCCAGCTCCAAAGGTTATTATTGTTCCCAATTTGAACATCAGAATGCAACTTTCAATAATAACTCCGTGCGACATAATAATACCTATAGCACCTTTTTATTTTCTCTATCTCTCAGTTCTTTCCCTTTCTGTATTTCGTTCGTCGCATTTTATTAAAAAAAAATTTAGAGATAAAAAAGATTAATTCTAGGGTTGCGACCGTGCGAAGGGGATTTTTATTTTATTTTTTATTTTTTTTATTCCTTCTTCTTTTCTACATGAATTTGGGTTTTCTTCGGTGGGAACACACATACAACAACTCCTCCTCCATTCATACACACGATTCTCTCACTCATTCTCTCACTCTCTCTTTTTCTCACACATACACACCCACCACACGAGCATCCCTCCATCGATCCATCCATTCCCATTCCTTCCACTTTCTCACCAAATCTTACAGTACCAACAACTCGGACGGTAGCTGGATGAAACTATCTTTTGTTAGCGAGATCATCCAGCCTCCCTAGCCACTCCGCAGGTAGACAACTTTTATGCTCGGTTAGCGACTCAATAGCTCATGCGAGGAAGTTGTTTTCGGTCGCCAACTCATCCACACACCCTCCCTCCACCCGCAGTAGTTCATCCGCCGTCGGTTCCGTTCTTTTTTATTCTGATCCACCGGCGCGAATCACCGTTCTCATTAGCCCTCCCCGGAAAGGAACGCTGCCGCTAGTAGAGCATTAGCTCTGCGTAGTCAGTCATTCGAGTAATAAAAAAAAAAGGTACGTTTCTGCCTTTCTACAGGTACATATGTGTAGGTAGTCCTCTGGTCGACGTGCCACCTGAAACTTTCCCGGGTCCTGCATCGGGCGCGGAAACATCTCTCGAATCAAACTTACACGAAGTCACTTGGACTATCTTGGGCACTTCCAACACTCTCCACATTCAGTCATTCTTCCATTCCCGCTCCCATCCCCCATTATCCTTGCACTGCGGGTCCTGCTCCGCTTTGCAGAACTGAGTCCGCACAGCTGCTCTCGTCCCTGTCCCTGGCCCCAACATCTAGGTACCTACCAGGCACACACACATATACATATACAACGCACTTCGTACATATAGATACATGCAAAATACGCATATCCTACCACGCCGGCACGCAGTCAATGTTGTCACCTTGAACCCCCGACCAACTCACTTATCTTCCTTGCCTACCTTTCCTAACTCGTCCTCCAGACGTCAACCTATTTATTGTTCGAAATCTGAGTGTTGGTTGGTTCCTGGCTGGTTTGAATAACCCGCCTTCGTGAGTTGCAAAGTCTCTCTACTAGACAGCAGGTTAGTTCTGTTTGATGTTGCGTATTGCACGAGACTCGTGGTTGTGCGTGTATGTGTGTTTAATGAAATCCATGGGCGGACATGAGCATTTCGACACATATACGTACGATACATATTTAACATATGTGTATTCTTGGTATTCGTTTAGGCCCCTCGCGATCCGTTTCCAGACTAAAATCGTCCCTATACTTTTTTTTTTTTTAAAAAAAAAAAAAACCACTGGCCAGTTCTATTTTGCTCGGGTTCATTCCAGCTAACGAGCTAGCTAGGCTTTTCCAAGATTCTCTTGCAGCAGCCCCCAAGGGTCATCCCGCGACCAAATTATAGAAGAGTCAGACCCCTTCTCTTCCTCCCGGCACTACAGACTCCGCCGTCTGTGTTGTTAAGGTTCTTCCCCTTCCACCACGGTTGGCCCCGCCATTCCACCTAAATTTCTTTGCGCCGCTGTTTGAGCGCAGCCGTCTCTTTTGCACTCTCTTTCCTCTAGCAATATTACACCCTCTTCCTCTATTCTATAATTAATACTGGGAGGTGTCCTTCTAATCCTCTTTTGCCGCTCATCGATTTGCATGCGTTGTCAACGGGTCCAGTAGCCTCCAAGGAAATCAAGTCGTGGATGCGCCGTCTGACGACTTTCAGATTTGAGGTTCGCCACGGTCGACTCTCGCATTCCCCCAAGCATTAAAAAAGGGATTGATATGGTCCTTGGCCATTCTACAGCCTTGTCTCTGAAATTTTATATCTAAAAGAGACTGTTAAGTCACAAGGGTATTTTAACCTCGAAACACCCGCGCCTCAGACGTCACTTAGATCCATCTATTCTCTAGCCGTTGCGTGGCTATTGCTCTCAAACCTTCACCCTGGCGCCCCCAAGCGTCTGTTAACGTAGCATGGCAGAAGACCGTCGAAATAGAGGACATTCGCTAAGGCACGATCAAAACGACGAATCTCAGTACCCCCCAGTTCCCGGTGAAGAAGACGATCGCGTGAGAGCTATTCCTTATCATTCACGGCCACAGATGGCGGCAGGAGCGGTAAGACTACCGTCTATTCAGGATCCCCACGGTGCTTATAGCCCGTCGAGTGGGAGAGGCTGGGACCCAAGAGCCAGTAGCTACGGTGCTTCGCCTAGTTCTACAAATGGATATCCTCCGCCTAACAGCGCACCAGCGCCACCGGGTACCGCATATTCTCCCCCGAGCGGTGGCAGCGCCTATCCCCCTCCCGCTTCCACCCACCCATCCTATCTTCCGCCGGTACACGCGCCGGCTACAGATCCTAGGGCCGCCTATCCTCAAGATCCAAGAGCATCACAGTACTATGCAAGTTACGGCGCGCCACCGTATGACTTTGCATATCGGGCTGACCGTGGCGCCCCTGGGGCGTACCCCCCTGAGTTTGCGAGAGGTGGACATGCAGGGACTGCCGTGATGCAGCAGTCCGCTCCTCGGCAGCGAACATCGATTGCCTGCAGGTATTGCAGGAGGAGGAAGGTGAGGCGAAATTACACGAATAGATACGTTTAAATTACTTTCAGGACGACTAACAGAAATTTAGATTCGTTGCAGTGGCTATCAAAATTCCCCCGGAGGGAAATGCACGAACTGCATCAAGATGAACCAAGAATGTGTTTTCCAGCCAGTTTCCTCGTCATCATCTACGGCATTTGTTCCTGTTTCGGCGTTGCCGAATGGTATTCCGCCCGGTACCCAACTATTTGGAGCTTATGGACAGCCACTGTCAGGACCATCGAATCTTGCACCAGCAGGCAGTTATCAAGCTACAAACGCACAATACGATCAGCCACTGCCATCACCAACTGGATCGTATGGGTCCTTTTCGGAGGAGCGGTCTGAACCAGGCAGACGGCGACCTAGACCGTCAGACGATGAGCATGGAGTACGTCTACCTCCTCCGAACACGTTTCCCGATGACAACCCTCGGCGGCGATCTCCTTCGTCCAGCGGAAGCCCAAGTCATTTGCAGCCGTTGCCACAACTGAACGCTCAACCGGCTCCATACCCTGGATACGACAATAGAACACCACCTCCGAGAGGTAGTCCATCCGGTCCTTCAGCAGGACCCAGTAACGCGAGTTCTGTAATGAGCTTGGAAAATATAATGGGTGCTGGGCCTACTTCTAGCAACGATATTGACCAGAAGATGCTGGGCCGCCTGAATCGGCGAACATAAAAGTGACAATATTGATTATCTATAGTAGCCACCGGATGGCAATGGAATCAATATGCTTATTGAAAAAAAAATAGTCTATGGAGAGGTGGTTGGGAAAATAGAAGGCTGCTGGCGGCTTGGTCGAATGGGTTAATCAGCAACGAGTTCTCGGTATTCTAATCGATTTCCTATCCACGAGACGAGGGCATTTAAGGCGGCATTTGCATTTTATCCATTAGGGCGGTGGCGGCTACGAGTCGAGGGCGTAATTCGCGGTCTTTACGAAAATAGGAGAATGGGCCTCTCGGGAGACTACCTACTTAGATCACTTCTAGTTTGGCGACAAACCTCGATCATAGCATACTGTCTGCTTGCTTTTCTTTTACGTCGGTTCTGCGTATGCTTTTAATTATTAAAGACACCCGCTCGATTCGAATATGGAAGGGGATAAGATTGGTTCGCCTCACGGCAAAAATCCAAACGCTGGTGGTTGCTTCGGTTCTATTACGTCTCTATTCTAAACATCGTCCTCTGTGTTGCCTTCATACCATAGGTATTGATTTGAAAGAACAGTGGGATATGTACTACTTGTCTATAAAATAAATTAAACGAAAAAAGAAAAAAGAAAGATGCTTCAAAGTTACGATCAACGCGTTTGTACTCGTGTAAAGTGTTATGCTGGCATGCAGGGACATTCTAGATCCCTGGTTTATCCAACTAGCGGTGGCATGGATAGTGAGCCTTGGGGGAAATGATTAGAGAGGTAAGCGGCGTGGTCAAGGACACGCTATTACTATGCGGTCATCTTCAAAGCCACTACTTAAAAGACGATGATGCGAGAATGCCAGGGGAAGGAGGATACATAGGGGTTGCTTCGTCAGACTAGCTAGAACTTGTGGACCCTTCTGGAGTGGATACTGCGGTCAAGGTGTTGATAAGAAAAGGGCGGGAATTTGTTGGCAATTTATGGCTATTGGATGCTACTGTACCACTCGCTCATGATCGCGGAAAAGATCCGGCAGGCCTTCTCGGTGCTATAATTTGACGTTAACAGCGGTATCCCAGTCGCCGTTACGTTCTGGGGAATTTAGCGACACATTACACGCATACGCCGGCGCCGTCGTGACCTCGCACTGGCATTTTCTCTCACGAGCTAGGGAAAAGGAGGGGGAAAAGACAGATAACTCCACGAGCCGGCTTCCCCGTACTGCACATACAAGACTCTTCAACCAATCTCTATCGCATGACAAGTTTCGAAAAGAGGTAAGCAGGAAGGTAATTAGGTAACAAAGCTACGGTGAAGATGATAAATATCATATACTATTATATACCCTATATGTGACAATAGTGCATAGCCTAGTTTATGTATCATCAAGCAATATCATAGACTGTTTAAGTAGCTATATGAGAGGGCCCAGCATAGAGGAGGGAATTATAGTTTAGCTTTCTTTCGAGGTGGACGCGTGACATGAATAATTCTAGCTCCCACAAGGTCACGGATGGACCATTCGCTACTAGGCGTCATGGACGGGGTAGAAGAGAAGAATACCAACAAACTGGCCAGGTGGTTATTTTAGGTACCTAGGTAGTCAAGCCAACGGACGAACTAACCGCCATCAACATGCAAGCAAGGAAGAGCCTTGGGGTTCAGTCTAGCCGCCAACAGTTGATGCGCATAAAAACAATGCTTCGACAGCATAGTTGTGTATACATGACGACTTTCCATTGTCGGTATTTAAGGGCTGGGGACTCGAGAGGATCGTTGTCTCATGATACACAACGTAGATAGACTATTTTACCCCCTTACTCTAGGCATAAAAAAGGTGAAACAAGCCATCATCAACAAGCCCCCAAGGAATGAGTCCGGTTACTTTGAACTCCATTTTATCTGCATGTACTACGTAAAGGAATCCTCCAAGGTTGTTGAATATGTTGAACTGGACACTAAAGGTTGAGCTTCAGCGGACTCTGTGGGACGCATACAGAGCGGGTGACGCTACGTACCGCACCGCACCGCACCGCAACGCACCGAACCGTACCGTACCGTACCATAACTTTGCGTTTGTTTGCTATTCCCCGTTATTCGTGCAATTTGCTTTTTTCCATCGCCGCCATTTGGGACTTGACTAAGTTGGGTTGAGATGGCGGCCTGGGATAAAGCCTATCGGCCACGTTTGCGCTGTGGTTGGGGTTCCAAGGTTGGATCCGGCGAGGCGGTACTCGACAAGGCCAAGTTTGGACCTCGGCCTTCTCAAGATGACTAAAGTTTTACTGCAACGTAGCTACCATACATGTACGCTTTACCATGCTAGAGTTAGATTTGTGGCAGCCGCTACCAGAACTACCGAAATGTTTACGCGCTAATCTTAGGATCTGGGCAATGACACAAACAACTTGTCTGTATATCTACTGTATGTCTACCATATATCTACCATAGCAATCATCAACGTACTGCCTAACGTTAGTACTTCCTCAATTCCATTGCATCGATCCCATCTAGGAAGAATCCCGCTTCGTCTAAATGTTGTATTTCGAATCTAAACTACGGAATCGTTACGGCCACAAAGTCATTGCTAATGAGCATGACACGTCCTGATGCTCTCCCATATCGTTGATTAATATAGTATTTACCAGAGCGTGTTCTCGGCCATCCTTCACGGATGGGATCTTGTCCTTCAAAACCGAACAATCTCGCCCTTCTTAGTAGTTACCTACCTACCCTAGGTATGTATCAATCATTAGCAATTAGAAACCGCCTATGGTTGTCAATTAATTATACGGACTGGCCCTCCTATGAAAACCACGAGTAGCAGATTAGTGCAAGCCAGGGTCGCTTCATCCGTAACTTCGATGGTTCGCCGAATATTCAAGAGGATTTTGCGAGCAATCCAGTCGACGAGAAAGAAATTCTCGAACGTGGCTCGGGAGGTTTGCTTAGTGGACAAACCGATATCCCTTCTTCCGACACGATCCCAGTACACTCAGTCACAAACAAACCCCGAAGCCCCTGCAGGAGTAGCAGAGTTGATCTCAGAAAGGATTCAATAACACCATTGGCGCTCTGACTAATCCCGCATAATAACCTTCACTACATACTACACAAACGATAGTAATGGGTGGGAGGGAAGGGGTCAATCCGTCGTACGCCAATCAGTGTCAGTTACAATTCAGCTACCACGACCCATCTGCTTCACGCGCAGTAGCTTTGATATTATTCAACCGTACTAAGAGGAATACCAAAGACGAGGACAAACAAACTACCAGAAGCTGTAGAAAGGTAGGCAATTCTCCCATTAGGTGGCTCAGGTTTAACGGACGGTTTTTGAAGAGCCAAAGCTACCTGGACAAATCAAGAGTTATCCTTGCTTCAACATAGTGCCAGAGGCAGGCAGTTCCTTGGTTATTACTTAAACACAGCTTGTCGAATCATTCAGTCATTAATATTTCTGTCTCGATCTAAGACTGATCTAGAGTCCAGCAAGATCGAACAAACAACAATATTTTCACAATTTACCGACTAAATCCCAAATACTATAACACCTGTACGCCGACGAGTCTACTTCGAATCCACACCACTTCGACCAAGAACCGGGGCATCGAAGCCATAATCGGCGTACAATATTCACCTGGCTCTCAAAAAAGGCATTCGAGGCACCGATTGCGTAGCTACAAGTTTCGGTTAGTTGCTTTTGATATATGATGGTAAAGAAACATACAACGATTCACCGAGATTCTTCGAGTCAAGACTGCGGTCTGGACTCTTGGAAGGGCCTTAGCAAAGAGCAATCCAACACAAGTAGAGTGATGTCGTTTGATAACCATACACCAGAGATCTCATGAGACAGTTTCGCTTTTCGAATCGAGTCAGTCTCACATTGAGAATTACCTACGTTGTCTACATTACCGTACATCGGAAGATAGTCTGGAGTTTAACGCCAATTGGAACCAAACTGGTCATGGCTCGGGTGACACTGGGACCCTTTATTATCTCGGACAGCTGTTGTCTCGGAGACATCGTGCCCGTAGAGAAAAGCAAAGCGGCAATCCTAATGCAAAGCAGCCAATTATCACCTTTTGCCTACCGAGAGAATGGCAAACCGAAAGTTCCCCATGATCTTCCACACCGTATTTTCTTCCGAGACACTCCCCGTTCGCCCTACTGTCTAGGTTTTAGTTTTGCTTTTGTCGCCGTCAGTACTTCGGCATACGCCTCACTCGTTCAGCTTCCCGCAGTGCCAAGACGTGGATGGTGACATGCGGAGCTTCCTCGGGAAGGCTTTAAAGAGGACTAAGCCAGTAAATTATGTCTCTAGTCCTTTTGTCCAAGCCACGTACCACCAGCATGGCATTACAATTTGGTTACCAGTTTGCAGACGACGACTGACGTATACCTCCTCCCAAATGGTCTACGTGGATGTCTGAGCTGGAACGTACCACCGGTATACTACCCTAGCAGCCTAGCAAGGACCAGTATACTATTAGATTATAGAGATCTACCTGTGGAGCTTACAGGTGGGTCATCATTTTCGTGAGTCTATCTACTTTTGCTTGATTCACCGTTCCTTTGCCGATACTACGCTCCATGACATTATATGTGAAGCATGTACAATTATTCGAAGATGTACACCTACGACGAGGTCCATAGAGCCACCCCCTGGCTTAGGGGCCTCCAGCAGATGTGTTTACGATCCTAAGTGACAGACAGACCGAACATGAAGCCAGTCAACTGTTATCAAGCTGTGTATTGTCGGCCGTAGCCAAAGCCAACGTCATGCGGAGAGACCTCCCGGAGAACAGACCTCTATTATCTGCTGCTTACTAAAATTTCTCTACAACTATGTAAGAAAGGCATAGGATGAGAATTACATTCTAAATCTGCTTCTATGTTGATTGCTTAATGGTTAACAGGTATTCACTATAAGAAGCCGAGGCAATAGCATTCTATTGACTGCGACAGGATAATTATAGATGAGGTATGGTCATTGTGATTTGGTTGTGCCTCTTAACTCAAGGGGGGAGAAGAAAACAGAGGGGTAGAGATAATACTGTTAAATAGAGGTTGTAAAAAGCCCAACAATTAGGTACTTAGAGCTATGTAAGCTCCCCAAAGTTAAGGTCGTTAGGAACTCTCCATGACCTAGGGGGGCAGGGTCGACTTTATCGACGTAGACTCTAACCAACATATAGCTGTTTTATATTATAATCTTAGCGAAGGGGCTTGGTTGCGGATGGATGTGAAACGGCCAGTTACTTTGAAATGGCATCTGATACATAGGTAAGCAGATGGCTAACAGATTTTCAGCTCCGATTTCGTGATCGCATCCAGAATTACGTTTTAATATTGGCACCTCTTTTTTAACTTGCATGTATTATAAGATTAGAGAATGACTGTGCGTTGGCTACTTGACGATCAAGTCGTATTTTCTGGTGTCTACTGTTAGTTATCTACCTACCTACATAAGGTACGCTGCAAGAGTCTTGGGATAACTGATGTTAGCCTAAGTCAGTCCTGTGTGTAACATTAGTATGATTAGAAATAATATATTTATGTTATGCCATATTCTATAAGGGGCCATGTCGTTTCGGACGCCGCCGGCTCTTCTATTTTGGTACCTCTGGGCTAACTACGAAGGCGCCTCCTAGAAGAATGGCGGGCTCTTCGATATTGTGGTGTTCGTAACTAGGAAAGGCAGTCTGTCAGCATAATTGACATAGTAGTATCCAAAGGAAATGAGAAGATAGGCTTGATGCATGCTCGCCGTGAGAAAGGGGGATCACTCACCTCAACGTCCCAACACCGCCGGCTTCTAACAAAAACGCCGGACCATCCTGCAGCGTCTTATTAACCCACCTCATAGCGAAGGCGCGGAGTATATGCCCGTGCGCTACTAGCAGAACGTCTGCTGGCGGTAGGTTCTCTGACTTGGGCTTGCCGATGACAGGTGCGTGCCATTGCTCTCGGATCTCCTTGATAAGGCGATCTACACGTCTTGTCACATCATCTGGACTCCTGTGGGGTATATTAGTATTCCTCTGATATTTCCCAGTCTCTCTCGTGCCTGAGGCTACCGAGGATCTCCGGTTGGCTCCGTTGATGTTGATCATCATAAGTGGGGAGTTGATGACTTACTCTCCGCCGACACACCCGTCTCTCCAAATATCCCATTTCTGATTTAAGCCTTGCTTCTCTCGAATCTTCTGAATCTCGGGAGTTGTTATCCCTTCATAGTCGCCATAGTCCCATTCGCGGATGTCCTCAGTAACCTCAACCCGTGCGCCGCATATATGGCTCGGATCAGGGAGCTTTTCGCCGTGGACTTTCCACGGCAGCGGGTCCGAAATACCGAAATTGAGAAGCTCAAAAGTCCGTTGCGCTCGCTTCCGCGGCGAAACATATCTAACGAAGGCGTAGTTAGCACGCCTAAGCTGAGCTTATAGAACATATGATTGATAGATCGTATAAGATAGATTTGACTTAAGCTTCTTACTAATGGGTGAAGAACTTCAAGTGATATGGGGATAATTGCCGCGAGATCAGAGGGGGAAAAATGAACTAACATGTGTGCAAGTTGCTTAGGCACGATTAATCGATCTTCTCCTACAAGCGCTCGACCGGTCGCCTTCACACGCTTCTCGCCATTGGCCGTTAATGGAATATCTGTCACGCCCGTGTGCTTTCCGTTGAGCGACCATTCCGTCTCACCATGACGGACGAGAAAAACTCGAGGAGTTGCCATTGTTTTTGGGCAACAACCGAAGTCTCTTCCCTGCGTGATCAAATGGCAACAGATAGTACTTATTAAGGTCGTAACCCAAAGCGTAGCGATGGAAGAATCCGATAGACGGCGGACTTAAACTCCAGCTGCATAAGACGCCCTAGAGAATGAGAGCCAAGAAACCTCAAAGCACCAAGTTCGCTTAGGAGATAGTCAGACGATGACTTTCAATGTAACTAGGTAAGTATATATGTAGGTAGCCTTCAAGGTTGTTAGAAATACAGCGCAGATTAACCCCTCAAAGGGGCAGGAGGATGGCGCTAAACAGGTATATATAAATCAAGAGTCGGTTTTTAGAACAGTATAAGAGACCCACCAGCGGCAGTGAGATAAATCAAGACAAGAATATATCACTATCGGTACCTATAGAAGACGTGTCTCTAGATACCTTCACTCTGGATATAAAGAGGGTGATGAATTGGGAGAAATAATTCCATATTACCTCAGAGTAAGGTAATCGATGATGTCGTTCTGCGCGATAACGTACCTAGATAGAGCTGGTATGTGGATTACTAATGACACTGACCTAACCTCTGAGCGCTATTGGTTCCACTAATAGAATCCCATGAGACCGGCAGCGGGGGACCTAACGGCGCCGACTTTTACGCCGCAGAGCTCGAGCTTCAACCCTAGCCCGCCGCTATTCGACAAACTATCAACTTCTTCAACTTCCGAAAAGCCGACATCAAGACCAAGTTCTTTTTTTTTCCCTGAACGACGTGTGCGCAATAAAACCCGATTTGCTAAAACTGCTTCAACCAGCCGTCCTCAATCCGTCTGACTGTGCCTTTCAAGAGCGCGAGCACCACGATTCAGTCGAGGCAGTGGGCATTAGTAGGACTACTGCGGAAGAAAAGCCGACAAACTCATTCCTGTAATGACGCGACACACCTGAACTCTAAGGAAGTAGAAACAAGAGAGCTAGCTCTGTTAAAGAGTACTAGCAATAGACCTCGACTCGACTCCGCACCACGCACGAATCTCACTTCATCCACAATGTCATCTCCACGCCCGCCGCGACAAATAAGGCGCGGCGCAGCTCCCACCCCGCCACCAACAAGCAAACTGCCCAACGGCAGCACCGGCATCTCGGGCACGTCGCTCAAGCGCATAATATGGACAGGCGCCTTCGCGGCCGTGACAATCGTAGGCGCCATCTACGGCGCGGGGCTGAAGACGCAGCAGGAGTACAAAGAAGAGAAGAAAAGGATCATCGAGGCTAGCCCCGAGGACCGGATACGAGCTCTGGAGGACCGCCGTGCGGTGCTGGTCCGTGAGCGGGCCCCGCTCGAGAGGAAGCTTGGGGAAGTGAGGGCTAGGATTAAGGCGCAGGAGATGAAGGATGCTGCTGCTGCTGCTGCGTCCGTGGCTGGTGGGGATGGGGGGAAGAAATAAGGGATGATTACCTACCTAAGGTATACAGCTAGGTGAAGCCGTGCGAGAGAGAAGGGGAAAGGGGAAGCAGAGAGCATAGGAAGGACGAATGGTTTGTCACGCGAAGTGTTGACTTGCCTCCTTCCCTTTTCTGCATTTCCTACAGAAAGGTATCTATCTCTTAGGCGGCGACTTCCCGGCCTCCTAACTCACAGTGTGAGAGGACCAGGAAAATACGCCAGAGTAGAGGATACGAGGCCTGAAGACGCACCATATATAATGGCAGCGAGTCTACGGCCCTCTATCATTGGTCCAAACAGATCGGAAGAGGAATAAAATCCAAGCGCTTGCCCTAGCCAGACTTGGTCCATTTACGCAAGAAATTTAAGGTTGAAGCATTACGGTACTGTTGTTCGATTCGCTCAGGGGGCCGGCCTAATGCAGACGTCGACATCCATGTATCATAGCAACAAACACAATGGGGGCCAAAGCACTAAGAATCAGGCCAGATTGGCACCTTACTCATTTTTTTCCGAACCGTTCCCTATGAAGTGAAAGTGAGTCTAATGCTAGCCCCATATTCCTACTTTGTCATGCACTCCAACGCCCATATGCGACATCGACTTCATAATCTCATCTTCTCGTATCTATTCAATTATGCCTTCGGCAGAAGGTAAGGGGATAGCGCGGTAGAGTAAGATAAGAGCCGAGTGCGACTCGCCACCTCCGGCTAGCGTCTCGATTTTGTCGGCTGTCACCTCCGATACCTTGTCATCGTTGAACCACCACCACTTGCCATCCTCTTCCTTTCGCTTGCCAGTCTTGGCGTCGACCGGAGCCGTCTTCTTGACGTAAGCTGTGTAGTGACCACTGTCTGCGCTTGCGCCCTGGTGTGTCACAACACCCCGGAGTTCGTACAAACCCGATTGGTTTGCGCCATCGTCATTAGCAAGTTGCGGGTCGATAAGGGCATGCAATTCCTTCTTAGCGGCCAGAAGTGCGGCATCGCGTTCTGCGTCAATCTCGGCGTCCGTCTTATAGGTCTCGCCCATTTCTACGTCGCCGTCTGCGGAGGTACTAGGCTTCTTCTCATCCTTCTTCGCTCCCTTTCCGCCAGGGATATCGGCGGCGTCCTCTGCGCCATTCCGCTTACGTCGCTTCCGTGCACGTTCGATATCCTCTTCGTCTTTCCGGACTTCCCGAACCTTGTCTCTGACCGGAACAAGCATGCTCTTCAGCTTGTCGTCGCAAAACTCCACAAGATCCAACTCGTGAGGGAAGGTAACCTTTCGCATAATCTTGGCCTTCTTCTGGGTCTCTCGCTTCCAGAAGAAGCGAACGAAGTGAACGGTAAGGTACTTGGGTAACCGTGAGATCTTAGAAGTCTTGGTATAGACGGCATCTCGACCTAGGACTTCCGATCTCTTCTCCAACTTCTCACTCAAGCCATTTGCAATACCATCTCGTAGGTGATTCGTGCTGGAATCGATGTGGCAGTTGAGCTTCAGGAAGGTCTCCTTCGAGACGATGGGTTGCTCTCCACCTTCCCTCGCTGCAGGCTCATCGCATACAAGTTCTGATGTGAACTCTCCTGCCATGTACTTGTCGATAAAAGAGGTCTCGGCAGCCTCAGGAGATTCCTTAATGCGTAACTTTTGGCGCAGCTGGGTAACAATCTGGGACCATGCTTCCTCCGCATCCTGCTGGGCAAAGCCGGCACCAGTCCGTGAGCGCTCGGCAAATTGAGGAAAGGCATTACGCAGAGCGGTTAAAAATGCGTGAGGGACATATGCTTCCTGAGTCTCGGACATGTACTTGTACAGATCTCTGAGCTGTTTCGCCAAATCTAGAGGCCCTGAGCTCTGGGGTTCGTACTTGCCCAGGGTGTTCTGCAGCTCGGGAATAGCACGTAAGGTCTGAAGTGTCGAGTTGAGGTAACATGTGTTACCAAGGTTGGTCAAACCGGCGGGTATGGCTCCCTCTTGCTGCGCAGCCTCGGCTTCCGTCATGTCCTCAACGAATTTGATCTGTTCTTTCGGTCGAGCAAGAACATCCTTGCCATCTTTCCCAGGGGTTCCAAGCATCATTATCGATTGACCAGGCTGGAGGTTGAACTTGCTCATGGGGGTATCATCCTTCACTTGGCCGCCCTTGATTAAGATCTTCTGACGCTCGGGCTCTACGCCGGTGAGACTGTAAAGTTGGAACTTGAAGACATCACCGGTCGACTCGGGGTCAACCTCAACATCATACTTGGTGCCCTGGTGCTTGACGACGACTACAGCAAGCAAGGCGAGTTAGCGGGGGCTTTCCCTCCATGTTGGTAATAGAAGTTGGAATACTCACTCGGTATTGACGCCATCTTGTAGCACTGAAAGATATTCCCTTTAAATGTCCTGTGGATCTTGGATGAATTGTATAGGTCAAGGGTGTCTTGAAGGAAGGTTGGGAAGTTTATTTGGATTATCTACCTGTTGATGGGGAATTTCATAGGAGCAGACAAGGCAAACTCGTGGTGCGTCACCCAATGATCGATGCGATTCTACCCGCCTTTAGAGTTCCACTTTGAGGCGGGGCAGCAGAGAAGGTCAAGCCACAAGAACAAAACCACACCCATAAAATCTTAAATTGACGTCACGTGGTCCCTGCAGCTTGCCTCGCAAACAGCAAGCTAAGCGCGGGAGATATTATGTAAGCAAGCTTTTCGAAGTTACCTTTATACATGTATACATGTATGTATGTACCAAGGTACCTTGGTACAGCTAGGTAACTGTTGTACTGCCCCACAGCGGAACTTTACCACAGAACGAACGTCTGTAACTTGCAAGGTCCAGCGTCAGGCTGGGGGATTGCTTCAACCCCCCACACCGTTGAAGACAGACACGCTCAGGAGTCCAACAACTCTACACATCATGGTATGTTGTACGCTCGCTTCCTATATTACAAGCTCTTGCTAACTTGTGTTTTCAGTCTCAATCACTCCGCCCGTACCTCCAATGTGTGCGGAGCACCCTCACAGCCGCCCTCTGTCTTTCCAACTTCGCTTCCCAGACCTCTGAACGGCATAATGTCCCCGAAATCGAGGCCCAGACATCTCCCGAAGTCCTACTCAACCCCTTGATAATTGCACGTAACGAGAACGAGAAAGTCCTGATCGAACCGAGCATCAACAGCGTACGAATCAGCATCAAGATTAAGCAGGCAGACGAGATCGAGAACATCCTAGTCCACAAGTTTACCCGATTCCTTACCCAGCGAGCAGAGGCCTTTTTTATCCTTCGAAGGAAGCCAATCAAGGTATCCAAGCGCAATCCAAAGGCTACCATAGTGTTTACCATAGCTGACACGGGTCGAATAGGGTTATGACATTTCGTTCTTAATAACAAACTTCCACACCGAGGAGATGTTAAAGCACAAGCTGGTCGACTTCATAATCCAGTTCATGGAAGAAGTAGATAAGGAAATTTCCGAGATGAAGTTATTTGTATGATTCCCGAGGAATGGCCCCCTATCCTGGTGTGAACTAACGGGATCTAGTTAAACGCCCGAGCAAGATTCGTAGCTGAATCCTTCCTAACACCTGTAAGGCCTTCTATTAACAATTACTCAGACGCTTTGTTAATGTGTTTATAGTTTGACTAAGCAAACGCCTATGCGTAGAGGACCGGGTTCGTTACCTGTTTGACATCGAACAAAAGACAGGGCACGCTGGCGTTCATGTTGACGCATGAGTTGACATCCGAAAGAGAAAAAAAATTACCTGATGAGGCCATACAAAAGGTAGCAATACCTTGGCAATACGAGTTATCTAGAAGTATAAAATGACAGAAATCAATATATCTCATATTAACACTCAACCCCTCCAGCCTACTGCTTCGCAAGGCTAGGTCCCGTCGCCTCAACGAGTATCAAAGCAGATTAGTAACCAACAATCGTGCTACACAGTTTACGCCGAACTGTGTCCTGGCCTTGGGGCCCAGTATTTATATATATATAAACCAAGCCTATCCTATCAACTCCAACTTGATCTTTCGTCTCATTCTATTAGAATCTTGATAGCCGATATTATACGTTTTCTCTCCCAGTTTTAGAGATATAGACTAACTAGATGGAGCCGGTCCCTTTGCGTTTACATTACGATGCTTTCCCATCGCCTAAGACTCGGCAGAGGCTCAAAAGCAGGGACTAACTTAAGAGGAGTAGAGCCAACGAATCGCTTCGGACAGGTAGATTTTCCTATTGTCCTTGCTAGAGGACTTTTCAACTTTCAGCTTCTCAGCCGCTTCTAGCTGTGGACTCGAGACGTACTTTTCACTCAGTTCAAGGATAAACTCATGAACTATAAATGAGGTCTTTCGTCAGTATCCCATGCAAGGCTTTGAACAAGGCTAAGTGTCCCAGACTACACGAACAGCTGGTGCTCAGACAAGACCGCCCGCCACTTGTAGCAGCGTTGTCCAGGCTCAATGAACGTATTATCTTCTAGAAAAGGGGTAAGTATCTGTAAGAATAGATATTTCCAAATATTTAGGTACTCGTGGATGTCTACTTCTCTTCTCGGTTCTGGGTCGGCTCAGGGGCTGGATGCCTATTTATGTCGTCCTAGTAGGGCCAGGGCGAAGCTTGAGTGAAGTACAAATAACGTAGGGTCTCGTTCTTAGGAGAAGCACCGTGTATCCGCTGTATAATCTCGGTGTCCCACTCGCGTAGGTAGCTCGGGATAGGCTGTTTCGTTTATCGCCACATTTCAAGGATATGTTGAGGTAGGTCCGTGAGGTCCTCCCTGTAGCATACAAATATCATACCCATAAAGCCACCGCAAAGCGCTCAAAAGAACGCGGGTATACAACAAAAGCCAGTTAGTCAAATCTAGATTGAGCAAACCGCTCGATATCACGTCATCCATATCAAGCTGTGGGCCAAATTTCTAGTAATATTCGCTTTCTCGATCACCCACCTTTGGAACCCGAAGAACGCATTACCACAATCTTAAGGCGACTGGGAATGCTATCGATATTTGAATCTCAAGTTAGGCAACCGGATGTACCCCTGTGATGTTGGCAGGAAGTTCAAGTTCAAGTTGACGTGGCACACGATGTCACTTTACGCAGCTTTGCTCTCGAATATTCCAATTTCAGTCCTATTGAAAAGCTTGATTTAATTAGAATAAATGGCTATAGCAAATCACCAGCCATATCCGAGCCAATGACTTTCTATGAATACATCGAGAACAACCTATTAGCAACACCTTTCAGCTTTTCATATTTTCACTTCTGAATCCTAGCAAGCTACACAAGCCTCAGAAAGTAACCCCATTTCAGCCCATGTAGACTACAAAACGGAACACAGCATCCCGAGTTTTTCGGTGAATTTTTCATCTAGACTCCTCAAAATATTGGGAAGTATTCATATGAATATCGAGACGACATGCTATCGATGTCTATTAAATCAATAATAATAGAAATATCAACATATCAGCAAGGGGACCCTTCTAAATCCTATCATTGTGATTGTAGATATTTCTACATACGAGGGTACCAACAGCTAATTTGAATGTAGGAGGTACCCAATTCTAGTGATTTAAAGTGTCGTAGCAGAAGATAACTCCCTCAGAGTAACAGTATCTACACATGAAACTTGGAATATGCGAGGCTGGTAGGCCGCGGCACCTACCACCCAAGTTTACTTCTTGAAAACACACCACTATGCCGCTTTTGAGTGCTCACCCTGGAAATTTTGAATTGCCATTTCTACAGGCGAGATCATATTCCGTTATCATCCTTACAAGACTATCCGTGAACTATTCACGTCATATTTATATTACAAATTAACGCCGTATTTCCTCCTTGCCTTGTGCTGTCAACCCCTTAGCATTCGATATCAAAGTTTAATTACCTCAATATTCTTTCAAAGCCAAAGAAAGGTTTCTGTTTCTACTGCATGAGTTCTTCCATAATAAATCCAAGCCCATCTTAGTGATCAGCATATGAAGATACCTATTTTAAACCTGTTAACTTAGGACCTTCAATGCCCAGGTAGCCTATTAGGTCGTCGGTCCTAAGTGCTGCTTAGCATTTTGGGCCACTTCTAACGCCACGATACCGAACAATGGAATCCCCTATACTAGAAACGTTAGTAACATACCAGTGGGGCTCTATTAGCGAAGTACAACTCGACCGTACTGGCATTATTGTTATACCATGCTTTTAATTTCACAATAAACTCGGTCGATGTTCTCAGGCAAGCCCTTGGAACTGACGTCTCTGATAATTCGAATACTAGGGATAAATAAGTTATAGCATACACTTAAGCTGACACCACCAGCTGTTCTACACCCGGAAACGAGCAGATCTTGACATGCTTCCAAGACTACTTAAGGAATCATTTCGTTGTACCCTTCGGAATTTGTATTCTTCCTGTTATGAACCTACGTTTAGCAAAGATAGAAAATGGTATTCGTCTTTAGAAGGGGCAAACTTGGCGCGAATAGCCCTATATAATATGTACCTACGGGATGCTAGGAGGACGTAACACCTTCGGTTATACAATAGTATGAATGAACCCCTTCTTGGTATGACTCTCTGAAACCACCAGTGAATTATTAGGACTTCTATCTAACTAGATCTCACATAGGTAGGTACCATCATGTTTATCAACAACACGCACTTCCGAAGTATGTCGATATCACACACTCTCCGTCTCCTATGTAAGAAAACTCCCATATAGGTACTTATCTTTTATTAGGTACCGATCTCACTAACCTGACTTCTATCAGGCTTTATCCCGTCCCTTCTAGCTAATATTCACACGCTACCTAACATCGCATAATAACGCTACGTAATATAAGGCGACATGTTAGGGGATCTCACGTAAGTGTACAGTCCTCTGAGTTATTATAAGAACCATAGTAAATTTATATTTCAGCTATGATCAGTACTGATTGGAGTATTCCAATTTGGAATCCAGGAAACCTATGTACTTTGTCAGGTGGAGTACAGCTGAAGCCCTTCGCTTCGGCTTGGTACGGGATGATACCATGTGATCGGGCTAGAATAAAGAACTGTTGAGGAGGGTGGCATATGATTACGATAGTTGGATACAAGCCAAGCCATCATGGCCGCAGTTTAACCCTAGAGAGGAAGCTTAGGGTATCGCAAGGCTTCATTGGATAATATCGAGTTGCTAACAAAAAGAGTGATGGGAATTTGGCATGTCGTCTTGACGTTTGGTTAAGCTAGGACAAGATGCTCGTATAGGTAGTACGTCAAACATGAATTCCACCGGTATTATTTAGAAAATATGATACGGAGTTTATTAACAGAAATTACCTTGGTAATTCGAGTTGGTTATATTTCTGGCATTATTTGGCTTGGAGATGATCTCATCAATGATGTTATTTTGGGTAGAAAAGATCAGAATTGACCTTATTTCCCATGATGGAAGACAGGTGTACACCATGAAAGATGAATTAGATACAGGTATTGAAGGGGCAACGGCCGTGATAGGGTATCCTCTAGTAGGGATACGGTTACTTACCTGGTAGACGGGGGCAATCAGAAATATTTCTCGACGGGTAATCACAATTTGGTCGTTACCTAGGGTGCAATTAGATAGACAGAAATCGAATTGTACCTAGACAGAACAAATATATTTGTCACGATTGCATGCGTTAGGTACCTAACCTATGTACTTACTCTTATACATGGGTATTCGTAGGTACATACCTACAAAATTAATACCTATCTACCTACATATATGTACCCAGTGTCTTATTCTTGTCCAATCAAGGTCTTTCCATAATACTTTCCTGGTATTGCCTATTTTATATTGGATGAACGGGCACTTGCCTCGCCGCGAACTGCTCCGCTTGCTTATGTAAAGTACGTATCGAATTCCTTGGAATGGCCTCAACGTCCCATATGTCTGGTAGGTGCATCGTTAAGTATCGATGTATTTTAAATAATAGAATACCTAATCAAAAAAGTCGTGGCACTGTGAGACGAATAATCACACTTGGGGGTCATCGGGTACCGCGTCAGGTGCTTCCCGTAGTTGAATACACGGCTTCAGCTGTAGAAATCTCAGCCGGTTCCACATCCATGAATGCCCACTGTGGTCAAGTCTTTACTGCAGTAGGTACGTTAGGTACAATACCTAAATATTTTCAGCCTCTACCTAGGTACATCCAGGAGGTAGTCGGCGCTTGAGAGGCCTAATATTACTGCACTTGCCAGTCAGCGGCCTCGTCCCAAGCTGGGCACGTACTACTTAGGTTTGCACATACCACCCGACTTCGTATATATTTTACTTGCCAGCCAACCGCATTTTTTTCTGCCCTTTTTCGATCTTGCACCAGAGGTAGACCCACATCTGCTCGCGAGTTCTAATCAGCCTGGTAAGTGCACCCTCTCCATCTCATATATAATACCGGCTTCCTACCACCACCAAAGAACAACTTTCTTCCCATCCACAACCTTCACTCTGGGTTTCTTCTCTTTTGGTCTCCCGCAGAAAGTTCTTCTTTCCTCACTCAACCTTCTTCTGAAACAGAAACACAATCTCGCTTTTTTGGTATGTATGGTCCTTCCCCCTCAAAACTTCTACCGATATCTCTACCCCTTTTCCTACCGAGCGCGTCTCTTCTTCACTTTCACCGACAAGTGCCTTTCTAACCATTCTTCAGATTCTTGCCGACCTTGACTTCTACAGGTTAGAGTCAGTTTTGCCTCTGTTCTGCACTCCTGTAAGTTCCCTACTCCCTTCCTGTCGCGCCTTACGACGACCCTGTTCGCGATCACCCGTATCGACAGATCTACTCACACCGACAACAGGTGCCAATCTCCGTGCGAGAGACGCAAATTTTCATTTGGTACTTAGGTACACACACCTTGACACTGGTAAGTGAATTCAATATTCAATCTTTCTTGGTACAAAAGGCTGCCCTGAGCTTTCCCACCCACATATCAATTCGCATTCGCTCCAAGCGAGAACACCAACCCGACTTCTCTTCACTCCCAACTTCTCTTCACTCCCAACTTCTCTTCACTCCCAACTTCTCTTCACTCCCAACTTCTCTTCACTCCCAACTTCTCTTC
>KZ112443.1:0-188545 GCA_002120305.1 Hypoxylon sp. CO27-5 | reverse complement strand
CTCTTCACTCCCAACTTCTCTTCACTCCCAACTTCTCTTCACTCCCAACTTCTCTTCACTCCCAACTTCTCTTCACTCCCAACTTCTCTTCACTCAACATATCATCTACACCCTATCTTTCGCACCCCAGAGTCATAATTGACTCTTGGTATTCGGACAGATACGCGAGCTTCTACAACACAATCACGAGTTCAGTAAGTTATGACATTCTACCTCTTCACATCCCCAAAGCCCCCATATATTCAGATCATACACTTGTTCAATCCTGTCTCTGGATCTCGAGCTCGATTACCCTGTATCTTCACGCGCCAGTGGCGTCTACACGAAAATCTTCCCTTCGGTTCCCCTGGCTGCTGTGTACACCCTACCCTGCACCCTACCCGCGCCCTACTTGCACTCTACCGCATGCACCTGCACGCACCTGCATTCACCTGTACCCACCTGCGCACTTCACCTCCCTAAGTGCACCACCTACACTGTGACGATCTGAGAAGCCTCAGATATCCACGGAAATTTTTGTTTTCACCTGCTTCACTTTATTACAACCGTCAGCCACCCCAAGCTGATCCGTCCTACCGATATTTTCGACTGGCAGTCCCACTCCTGGATATCTTCACCTTCTCAAACCCACAACACACTACTACAATCCATTTCTTTCCTAACCACACTTTTCCGGCACAACTTTTCTTGTTCATCACACTCATCTCTTCTCTCTCCAACAGGACTTCGGGTCAAGTGTTAGCTCTCTACAAGTTCATTGTTAAGCTTCCTTCTGTCAAGGTACGTACAAATTTTTATCAATACATGTGCACACACCACCCACCACACACCATCACCCCACACACATACATATACATACAGTATACGTATACACACGATACATTTCCTTCTCCATCCCACCTCATCATCTCTTGTCCTCTTCATCATCGCTTCCTTCATCGACTTGATATCAAGTTTCACTCTACACAATACGATCCCCTTTCCCCTTTCCCCAATCCATCACCCCTTACCATCAACACTTAGCACCAAGCCTTCAATTAATGTAGGCAAGTGGAGTTACTTGTTCGGACTGGTGGTTTCTAACTTATAATCATCCTATAGTGCGCTTGCTTTTGATCTTCGACCTAGTCTAAGATCAACTTATCACCGATGGCTTCTCGCCAGATTGGTTTGCCATCCAACATGGCTAATGGCAAGGCTTCCCGCTGGGAAAACTCCCGCCTTCGTCAGCGTGTCTTGTTGTCTTCCGTTCCGGAGGATAACGACGTTGTGGTTGGTGGTAGTGGTGGTGGTGGAGCACGTCTTCACCCTCATGGCGGCTCTACGACCGCCAACTCTACTGGCTATCATGCTACCGAGATGGTGGCCGGTGTAGGTAGCCTGAACATGGCAGTCGGTGGTGCTGTCAATCTTCCGCTGGCCAACAACCAGCCCGCTGGTCTTGTCTCCGGTTTTACTTCCTCCCTCTACAACCGCAACCCTACCTTGGCGGTTTCCGGAAATGAAGGCGCAGCTCTCACTGCTATGCCTGGTCAAGTCAACATGAAGGTAATTCATCTTCCTCCTACTTTCCTTTCCCTAGGTATACGAGAGCAGACCTAGACTATCCTTGAATTAATCATCACAGTTGTCACTTATCAAGATAATCAATTGTTGAATATGTTCACTAACGAATGCTCTTTTAATCTATAGTTGACTACCCCTCCCAACGAGGTTGTTTACCGGGCGGCAACTACTACTGGCCCTCAGCAGAGCGTGCACGGTCTTGGTCTCTTAGCAGCCAATAGCGCCGGCTCATCTCCTGCTTCCGGCATCTCTCCCGGCTCCAACGTCTCTCGTGGTTCCAAGGGAAGCACATTCATTGCCCGCGGTATCATTCCCACCAACCGCCGCGCGCCAGGTCCTAGAATGTCGCCGAACTGCCCGCAGGATACCCCCCTGTCGCTTGCTGGAGGCGTTATTGGTTCACAACGCCAGACATTGCCGATCAATCAGGAAGAACAGGCCTTCCTCATGAATTTTCTCCGGGAAAAAGCTTCAGGCGCGACTCAGAACAAAACTGTCAACCAGGGCGCCAATCAGATCAAGATCGTGCAGCCTCCTCCTGGACTTGGATTTACCGGTCCCCGCATCTTTACCAACTTGCAAGGACAGCACGCCGGTCCCGTCGAGCAGCAGCCCGTCCTTGGATACGGAATCTCAGCTTCCCTGGATGGCGCTGGCGATTCTCGCGTCGGCACACAGACCCCCGTCCTCCAGCTGAACGGCTCCACCAAGGCACCCGGAAGCTACAGCAAGCACCTCCCTGTGCAGGCCCACCAGCATGTGACCGGTCAGATTGTGGGAACCACTCCAGCCAATACTCCCGCCAACACTCCGGCTCGTCGTACTCCAATTTTCGGTGGAGCCAACCACGGTAGCAACGTCCCGGCACAGGCAGTTGGAGCAGTTGTCCAAGAACAGCAGCCTCCGAAAGGTATCGTCCTGCACCTTGGAGGAGGAGGTCCAGATTTCTTGCGCCCGTTAGCGTTCCCCCCGGTCCGTGAAGAGATTCGCCTTCTTCGCTCCGACTGGTTGAACCGCCTGACTGGAACCGAGGGTATGCCGAGCTACCAGGCTCTGCTCAACCCCGAAAACGTTCCCTTCATCGAGGCTTGGCGTCTTACAGGACGACCCAACACCGCTGTTGTCTGCATTAGTAACGTAAGTTGTCATGGGTGTTTACATCCTACTATTGTTATGCTGAACATTGGCTAACGTCCCCTGTCTAGATCCCTTACGATGTTACTCGTGCTGAGATCATCGCATTCCTTGGTCGTAGCGCTCGAATCCCCAACGACAAGTTTGAGCCTGTGCATATCATCATGGACCGCACAACTAGCAAGACCAACGACTGCTATGTCGAGTTTAACACGCTTCATGATGCTATCAACGCAGTCAACAAGCACCGCATGGCTGTCGATAGCGGTCGTCACCCCCGTATTGGAAAACGGAGTGTCGAGCTTACGCTGTCGAGTCACGGTAAACTGATGAAGAATCTTTTCCCCTTCGCAAAGGGTGTGGACTAGGAACACACACCATACCAGTTTACCCACAACAGCCTTTACCCATGGGAGAATTTCAAGGGTATGATTACCAAGGAGGAGATGATTTCGCTGTGCAAGCACGCCGAGTGTCCCAGCCACGTAAGTATATCCTTTTCGTGCCATTTTCTTTGGTGATCCTCTCACTAACCCTATATTTTAACAGTCGCCCTTTGCACTGAACTGCCCCGAGCGTGTTTACGAGTGTCTGATCAGCACGATTATGAAGATGCCATGGTACATGTCTAATCGGATCACCGTCAAGGAGCGTGCATACATTTATTCCGCCACGGAGAAGATGATCACGCTCCTAATCACGCGCATCCAGAAGGGCGAGCATTCGACTCGTCTGACTCCTTTGCTACTGGAGCGACTTGCGGATGCGGCAATGGGTTGTCCGAGCTTCACCGTCATGCAGAAGGACAACATCGCGTGGTTGGTCAACATGCAAGACTACAAACTTGGTGATTTCCATATGCCGCGATTTGCTGATGGCTGGACCCATCTACACGCTCTTAGCGTCAAGCCCGGTGTCCCTCTCGATGTGGTAGAGGTATGTGATATTCCCCCTCTTACTATTCTATTCTTAGATTTCAATGCTAACAATGAATAAATAGTACTACATCGCTCTGATTCGAGAGGAGACGAACCGAGTTGTCGACCGTGTGGGCATCCAGCGTATGCAGACGCTCAAGGACGAGCAGGCCAAGACATCCGACTATTGGGGCTTCTTCTAGAAGGAGATTGTCTACCCTCCTGTCGGCCCGGCTTTCGAGAACATGACGCTTGACAATCTCGCCAAACGCGAATGGGCTGCGATTGAACGATGCCTGCGCCGCGCTCTGCACGGTGGAAATGCCCCGAAGTGGGGTACCCAGTAAAGCAAAAAGTGGCAGTTTTGACTCTACATAGCATATATGAGCTATCTGTTCGTATATAGAGTCAGGATAACTGCCCTTTTTGACCTTTATTGGGGATTTGAAGAATAGGGGAGGAGAGTGGGATGGTTCGGCGAACGCAACACTCCCTTTACGAGTTTACCAGTGTCGCCGGGTTATTATTTTCAGGACTGTACTGCGCATGCTCGGGTACCGACTGCACGACCTGGACGACTATTTGCTCGATTGGAGGCCGCGTTATTTCTGATGTTTATTTCTTTTTGGTCTATGTTACTCCGGTGGTCGACTCCTGATTAGATTGACACATCTTCAGAGTCGAGACCTCACGCTTGATATCTCGAGGGAAAGAGATAGGTTGTACGCACATGGCAGACCCTCTACCTGACGGAGAGGTGATCTGGTCGGATATAAGGTGCGATGTTATTGCAGGAAGGCAACAACATATAGGGATTGTTCTTATGTTCTCATTATAATGAGTCTTTCGCGACAGGGAGAACTTGGTAGTTAGGTGGTTATTTCATTTTCCTTGACATTACCAGAAGTATGACTTTGTGACTGTGGTTGTGAATCTGAACCGTGACATGGGTAATTAACAATATGAATAACACAATACTATATCCAATCTAGTAGGTTTATATATATTGTAGTTGAGAGCATAGACTGCAGGAAATTCGTCATTAGTTCTCTACATGACGGGATGAAGTTGAAATTTACTACGTACAACTGGGTCTGACCGGGTCACCCCGCATTACTAAGCCGGGGTAGAAAGCGAGATCAACAGCAAACACAACTTGTTGTTTCCCCTTTCAAACAGGTACGGTACACTAGAGTAGTACTTGACGTTACTTCATTCCACGCCTCGGTGGCAACCAAATATGAGGTAATTCTACATACATCTCACACATATTGCATGTACATGTATGTACCTGTACGGTATTTTGGGAAACGAGTTTCCCCCCTTATGTTGGCCAAAGCAACCTAAGCTCCACTATTCGACCAGCTAACTGCATCCCACTTCCCATGGAACTTTCCACGGCCACCGACAACTAAAAAGACTAACCTTACGACATTTCCCCCCCCTCTCTCCAAAAACTCCAAACAAACGGTTGAACCGCATGCATATGCTTTCAACTCAAAATCCCTCCGACATCTTATCATTGCCATTCTGCTGACGTCCCCCCTCTACCGAAACCCTGTCTGGTTCTCAAACCCGACGAGGCGGAAGCCTCTGAACACCCACCTTCAAAAACAACCGAGGAAGCGAGTCAATCAAATAACCGCCAAAACGGCGTCCACCGAGCATCAGCAGGTCCCCGCGACCGGCGGGGGCGCAGTGCCAGCAGCCCCTAAGTCGCCGAATCAGACGTCGACCTCTCCGACTACAGCGACATCTCCCCGCGGAATGGCTGGCCTGACCCGCCCCATCCTGCAGTCCATGCCGGACACGCGCCAGCAGTCGTTCGAGGAGATCTACGGGCCGCCCGAGAACTTTCTCGAGATAGAGGTATGCGTTATTCTTCGAGTCTACCGTCACCTACAGTCTCGTGCATGCGTAACACCGCCCATCGCGCACCCCTTGCTGTTTCTCTCTTTAACTTGCTCGTCATAATACGTTACGCGACACAGTAGAATTAGCAAGTCAAGCAGTACCAGCATCATGAAGCTAACTTAGACACTTTCACATTAAAACAGGTCCGCAACCCGCGCACGCACGGCACGTCGCGTAATATGTACACGGACTACGAGATCGTGTGCCGGACCAACATCCCCGCTTTCAAGCTTCGGCAGTCGTCGGTGCGCCGGCGCTACAGCGACTTCGAGTACTTCCGCGACATCCTCGAGCGCGAGAGTGCTCGCGTGACCATCCCTCCGCTCCCCGGCAAGGTCTTCACCAATCGCTTCTCCGACGACGTTATCGAGGGTCGCCGCGCCGGCCTTGAGAAGTTCCTGAAGATCGTTGTCGGCCACCCGCTTCTTCAGACCGGTAGCAAGGTCCTCGCTGCGTTTGTGCAAGGTAGAGTTGCCCCACTTTCGCATCATTTGCTTGTGTCTCCTAGTATTCGTTGCATGAAGGATTAAGGAGATCTAATGAGGAAAGGGCCGTACGAAGAAAAAAGCTAACACGAATCTACAGATCCTAACTGGGACCGCAACGCCTGGTGACTGCGTCTATTTGACTCGTTAATGGCCAGCAACAACGGGTCACAAACACCCGGCAACCGTCGCACGCCACGGAAGCTTCAGAAACGGCTGCCGAAGCATCTTGCGGATACCCATTTACATGGGGTTGTATCTAAACGTAGTAGCTGGGAGACTGAGACGACATTACGATGACTATGAAAGGGATCAACTAAAGGGGTTTACTTGTGTTGCTGTGGTAAGCTTCATGGGGAAGACAAACGAAGGTTATGCGTACATATAAACCGTGGCACTCGCGTGGATTTAGCTAACTCGAGACCGAGAGGTACGGGTAGAGGCCACTTCTAAAAAGAGGAATAATCATTTTACTGGTCACAACGAGGTAAATTCTCACTTCGGACAATGCCATAAATACCTACCTTCACGATCTTGCATTTCCGTGGCGTTTCGTCAACCCCCTTACCTACTACCTACATTCAGATATTGGGTTAATCAGCCAGACGAGATCAATTTCTCACAGGGCTCAGGCGAAAGCAGGCGCTTTATGGGTATTTATTCTCGCTTCTTTTTCTCTCATTAGGTATATCCCCTTGAAAATAAAATTCATTTAATTGTCTTCTTTTCCCGGCATATTGGTGCTGCTCACATCTTCACTTAAAAATACTACCTTACGTCACCATCATGGGCTATTGTAGGTTTCTTCCTCTAACTTTAACACTGGAGAGAATATATTGTCGCTGGAAGTTGTTTCTTCCACTTTTGAGAATCAATTGTACCGAAAACATTTTCTTATTCTAAAATCACGCTTCTCAAGCATCTTTGCTCATAAGATGACGATATAAAGGCACCCTCGGTGTCACTTTATTTTGGCTTGCGAGTCCGATGTTGAAGTACATCTAAGTCCAGTTTCTAGCATTATCAGTTAGAAAATAGCAACATACGGGTAATAATTCACTAAGACATTGCCCTGGTTCAGCACCATCTTCCTATGGCAATAAATCCATCGAGATGCCTGAGGGTGAGCTGAGAACATACTTAGCCGTCTAGTGGCGTAATCATATGTCCGAGGGCTTGGTAGGCCGTGGCGTTTTCGGCCTTACGTTGCGCCTCATTGACAAGCTCTCCGCAAATAGGTCTTGGCGATTGGCTCTCTACGGCTGCAGAGAGCAGACGGTTTGAGAAACGACATTGAGTAGTTAAAGGTTCGTATCTATGTGGCGAATGAGATGGGACTTGTCGCTCATCTGGTGTCTCCAAGATATCGTACGGATACTAGCAAGTCAACATAGACGTACTCGAAGGGACCAGTCAGGCGCCTCGCTTAAGTTGCGGGATTCTTCGGCAGGACTTGCTGGGCCGATCGTGGTGTCGGAGTACCTGGAAAATGGGGATACAGATCGACAATACAAGAGATTAATACGACAAGGTCAGTTGTTCCCCAATTGAATATTATGGTCCTTTGTCCTCTGTTGCTAATAAAAACTCCTCAGGTCTTTATCTTACTATATATTAGCTTGACGTGTGGTTCTGTACAGTGATAAGAGCCCGTGTTACCCTTCATACCCCCTGAATCGCACCAAAGACGAGCTAAATGTGTTGGAGACAATCTCTACCGACAGCAGGACACCTAGGATGATGAAGCATGCGGACTTCAATACAGAAAATAGTCGTCATGACGATCCCCCTTTTCTAATCGTCTCTTATTGCTGACAACGTCTAGTCATGATTGGTGAAGCTGGTGGTAGGTTCGCTGAACATGACATAGTTCCGCCCCCGAAGTTCATCGACTTTGGACGATCAAGAAAGGGATTCCAGGGGGCCAGTAATAATGTCTGGAAGATATCCAGGGTACTGACCTAACTCAGCCCCGAACATTTCTTGCCACAGCAGACTAGCACAATTCTAGACGATGATCAGCTTGATGGCCGGACATTAAGTTCGAATACTAGCGTGGATCTCAGATTACCAGGGTTTCAAAACAAGGGGCCACCGAGATTCTGCATCACGGAATCGGGGTGAAATATCTAACCCTCGACGACGATATGCATGACTTCCTGGCCAGGCTGGCGAGACGGACGAAGAGACAAAGAATTTGTTACAAAGATTTATATATATACTTACCTAGGTACCTAATATGTGATCCCGACACATAAGATCCGGAGATAAGTTTAAATATTGAGGACGGGAACGGTTGTACATATATTGTATCATATACAAGTGGTACATATGTTTAATGTCAGCTTCAAAGTTATGCTTAGGAGCTTATTAAGTGGGAGATAGTTGGGTCGATTTGAACAAGTTATATCCGACTGAACGGTATGCCAAACCTATCCGTACATTTCGTTCTACGGTCTTTGGTGGCTTACTCATAATATGCCTACCTAGGTAGATCAACCTTCCCTCTTTCTCATTAAGGAATACTTCAAATATAAACACATACAAGCATTACCGTATAACGAGTGAGCGGAATCATTTCGATTATATCATATCTGTTTTCCCCTATTTAACTCATTTGACTCATTCCCCTTCTCATAAGCGCCGGGTATGCCTTACACTTCCCATTCCGGAATCCGTATATCATAACTACCTACCTAAGGGTAATAACCGAACTGACAAGAGCTAGTTGATCATGCCCGCCCAATTCTATCGTATCCTAAGCCACTCTATAGTACATTTTAGGTTCGTTTCATATACAGTAGTGGTGATTTCGTACCCTCATAAGGTGCAAGTAAATGGACGAGATAGAACCTGCTGATTAAGGCCGTCTCTCAGATTTTTCGATTTTCGGTATACCCGAATCTAATATTTGAACGTATCAGCATGGTTGGACTGCTGAGCAGTCCTTCCTCACATCCGTTATAAGGTAATATCATTACGCGGTCGTTACGGCCGTCTATCCTGTCGTCACTTCTGATAACACGGCAGGTATTTAAGTGAAGCTGTAGAAGATCCGTGTGTGAGCTAGTCATCTAGCTCTTCGCGCCGAGGAGCTTTAAGATGCCCTCGTACATGCCGAACATGATCGCGGCCGAGGGAATCGTGCGCATTAGATGAGGTGTCAAGCCACCATACAGCCCAATAAAGCCCTCCTCCTTCCAGACGAGTTTGAAGCAGTGTACCAGCCCTTTGTACTTGGGCCGGCCGTCAGCCATTGGGGCTTGTCTGAGGCGTGTCCGGGCAACCTAACCGCTTTGTTAGTTTTCTTTATCTTAAGAGTACAGAAATATTTGATTTACGACTCTTGCTGAGTCTTCCTCATTTACTCACCTCATGCGGATACGTTAATATAGACGCAATCCCCTTCGCCGCACCAGCGCCCATGAAATTGCCCGTCCAATCGACCGTATGGTCCCACCAATTCTTCTCGCGCCCGCTCTTCACGATCCTTTCCTCGCGCAGCCTCAGCTGAAGCTTGAGCTCCTCGTACATCATCCACTGCAGGGTGCTCTCCGTGACACCTAAGTAACTCGCGCTCAAGCCCTTGAAGAACCCCTTCGGACCCTCGTCCCGCAGGACCTGGCGGATGCAATCCCAACTATTCCGGTACCGCCGCGCGCTCACGTCTCCTTTCCTCGCGGCATTGTTCTTGTCGAGTTGCAATCTCGTCTTGACTAGCCAAATCGGGTTCGTCGCCGTGCCTGTTACTATTCCTGCTGTCACCGCCGCGGCGAGGTGCACGGCGGGGTTATCGGGGGAGGCCCCTGTCCACTGCGAGTATGCGCGCTTGCCCGTGCCATACGTATAGAAGTTAATACTTCGCGCCGGCACCACGCCGATCAGGTTCGGTCCTAGACCCTTGAACAATGCCCGCCATCCTTCTAATCGGTGCACATCGCGCAAGATTTGCAGAGTCTCTTGGAGATGATAAGTCGCAGAGCGCCAGGGGCCGAGTCGTGCTTGGCCCGTGGCTTCGCGCGCCGCCCGAAGCTGCGCCTGGTAGAAGTCGGACTGAAGTCGGGTTTTAAGGACATCGAGGGGTGCGGTTAAGACGGCTGCTGTCATGCCTCCGACACTGTGAAAACAAATAGGGTTAGCGAGCCCTGTATTCGTCACTTTCCGAGAAAAATGTATTGTGTGCGAAAACGAGGGGTCGAGGCGGGACGTACCCTCCAGCAACGAGATGCGGCCATGACTTGGCGAACGGCGACGGTTTCGTTTCTGTGATCTCAGGAGTTACGAGGCCGAGCTCGCGCGACTGTGGCATCGGCGACTGGGATGTCGGCGCTACACCTTCGAGGCGCTTTTCTCTGGTCTTCATCGTGTAAGTCGCATGGGATGGCGACTGAGCCATGGTGGCCCTGGTGCGGAAAGGTCGCGGCTCAGTCGGTTCGTTGGGTCGATCTGTTTGTAGATAAGGGAATGCGGCTGGACGCTAGCTACCGACACTCCATTAATAGATATTGGGCACTTGACAGACCGCGCGTTACGTCCTTTTAATATAAATAGGTGACGATTTATATGTCTGGGCACGAGAATTGAAGCTGGGGGGGTTCGAGAAAAAAAAAACTACGACGTCAAAGAAATATGAAAAAGGCATTTTGACTTTTTTTTATGGGCCCGCCGCCACACTTCCTTAAATTAATTCCGTCGCGTCAACGCTAGCGCGCTTCCCGAGACTTATTAAGTGGGTCCTGTCTGACTGTGGCTCAGATACCCACGAGCCAGGTAATCGGGACGCAAACGCACCTGGGCAGGCAGCAGGCAGGCAGGCAGGCAGGTCGCGCCTGAGAGGTCCGGGGGGTCAGATTATCTTGTAAGACACGTAGCTGAACTTCCGTGTCTTAGACCTAGACCGCCATAAACCTCATCCCATCACCGGAAATTTCCAATGTGATCCTATTTGCAATTTCTGCTGCCCAAACGATCATGTTTAGAGCTAACCAGATAGGCATATCTGCCGCCTTCCTAGCCTGATGCCTCCGAAATATATACAGATTATAACTCCCCTCGAAGGAACCCGTGGATACAGATTCCTTCATCTATATGTACAACAAAATAATCGTTAATCCAACCTCATACCAGTACCAGTCATTCCGAATGTCGTTGTTGACTTCCGCGCGATATCGCGGCAGCATCCGCCGCTGCCGATGCGACAGAAGCCATATGGCTAAGCATTGACTTATGTTCCCTGTACACTCCACCGGATGCCTCCTGCCTTGGGTATTCTTGCGTCTGTCGGAGGTCCCTTGTGTCTATTTCCATGGTTTCATGCCTAATACTCATTGATGTGTCTGGGCCCTTTCGCCATACATCGTCCGCGGGTCTACCGATGGCTATTCTCGACCCGGATCTACTCGTGCTAGGTTCTTCGCTACGTTCTGGTTCCCTCCGGCGTTCCCCGAACTCGGGGTGCGGATGCGATGCGAAGCCAGCTCGGCCGGTGTCTCTTTGCTCATCTCCCTCATCATCTCCATCTCCACTTGCTTCCCCTTTGAGCCATGCCACCTCCTCCTCCGTCAATCCCTTCCACACGCACCTTGCATGCTTTTTGGTACATCCCTGACAGGCTGTCAGGTGCTTAATACACTGAGTCTTGAGCCTCCTACATCTGTCGCATGGCGGATGTATAACGTCTCCACGGGCCAATTTCTCAATTTTGGCTGTAACCAAGGCACGATTCTCTTCCTCAATATCCCTCACTACTGGCTCAGCGGAGTAGCCAGGTGACGGTCGGTTGCTGCCCAACAGGGCTTGTTGCTGGATGGAATTCCTCGGCGTTGATGTCGCAGTGCCCATCGCATTTGGAGTCGGTGGGATAGACCCAACGGAAGATATGCGGTGGCTAGAGGATTGTGAGGGAGCAAGAAATTGCTGGAGAAGATCGGCATGAAGGTCGTAACCCGGACTAGCCCCCGAACCCATTGACTGATTTACAGCTTGAAAGCCGGGACTAGAGCCTGACTGCGACGCACGACGCGCGTGTATGGATGCCTTTCGTCCGCTAAGGTGGTAATTGAGTTGGCGAGCCCTACGCGCCACCTCGTCTGCCTTCTTAATCAAAATCTGTAGGCGCTGCTCGACAATCTCGAGAGTTGCCAGTTCCGCCATCTCGTCTTCTTCTAGTGGTTGCGGCGGTACAAGCTTAAACCGGTCTAGAGCACCGGAGACAATTAGCCTCCAATCATCCTCTCCGATTTCCACTTGAACACCCTTAAGCGGAAATTGGCAGCAACGCGTGCCATTGGGAGTGGGTGTCAAGACGAATTCTGTAGGTTTCGCCTTGGCAAATTCGACAATATCGAGCCATGTGACGGGATCAGGACTGAATATCGTTTGCGGCGGAGTCGTCACTATCGAACCCTCAAAGGCTCCTTCCATCGCCTTCAGCAGACGACTTCCCGTCAGCTTTGCGCCCAGATTGGCAGCAAGACTTTCATGTCTATTCAGCACCCCTGAGGGTCAACGCATTAGTATGTGGATATGCAGCAAAGAGTAGTGATAGACAGGCGTTGCTCACCCTCATACTCGTTAACCAGAGTGAGAACATCAGAAAAAGTATCGCTATCGCCCTGGATGAGCTTCAGTTTGACCTGGTGGGCTTTGGATAGATAGTTTATGGGAGCTATGTTGCCTTGAAACCCAATCCGTCAGTACTAGTTTGCAAAGTGGACGCACTCAGATTACGACCGAAATTCGTAGACAATTTTGGGGAGATGGCATAGCAGTGGGGGAATGGGGATATGGTACATTGATGGTAAGTAATTTCCATGGTAGGACACGTCAACAACACGAAGATGGAAAGCTAGCGTTACGTATGAAACAAGGTATTTTGATATCATGGTTTCCCAATGAGTGGCGGTTACCTATGGAGGTGCGTGGTAATGTGTAAGTGAGAATGTGTGGGTGGTGTGGGACTTACCTGACTGAGGCGGAGGAGGTTGTGGGATACGGTCAGCATGTGGTGGTTGATTGCCATTGTCGTCGGATATATCTCGTTTTCGTTTATGTTGATCTGAGTCTGGATTGTGCGCCATGTTGGCGCATCCCACAGTTGGGAGGAGATTTACAGACGCCGTTTTAAACCTTGGTGGTAGTCTTGATATACAAAATGCTCAACGCCTCTAGAACACCCGATTGTCCCGCCCAATTAATCCCGTCAACAGCAAACAAATGTTGACATATGTGAGTATAACGCCGAGCGAGTGGGGATTCGCTTGATATTGCTATTCCCGTCTGATTGAGGGGAGTGGTATATTATAAGGGCAGCAAACTGTAGAAGGAAGTTTTGTTACGAATTAGTGTTTCCAAGTTGCAGGTGCTGCTAAAAATTGCGAAAATCCCGGAGACGGGACGCTGCCCGCAGAGTTAGGCCTGCCGAGCTTTGGGGCTGTTTTGAGCTCGGCGGTCGTCATAAGAATAATAAACCTTTAGATTCGTATGCGGAAAGGTAGCTTTAGATAAGGGGATATGGATTAGAACGAATGAGCGAACGAATTAAATGAAGAGAAAAAAAGAAGGGGGTGGTAGATAAGTATGTATATGTGTGTGTGTATGTGTGCATATGTGTATGTGTGCATGTATGGAAGTGTGGATGTACGGGATATACGTGTATGTTAAAGTAAGCAGATGAGTTTGATGATACTCACAGCCTCGACGCAAATAGAAAATACGGAGTAGACTGCCGCTACCGCGGACGTAGTCAGGTAGTGTAGTCAGGTAGTGCGCAAAGACTTTGACAGGGGAATCTCGGAAACCGGGGTGGGTTCGATAGGCGCGGGGCTTGAAATATTGTACCTACATACCTGGGTATGGTAAGTACAAGTACGGAACGATGCCGCTGCAATAAGGAAATGACGAAAAAGTTCCTCTTTTTAGGGTGGCATGTTGATGGGAAGAAAACTGCCCATAGAAAGAAATAGCTACGAAATAGCTTCAGCGGCAGTTTGCTATGGAAAGGGCGAAGTGGGTAGGTTGGTAGGTTAACCTTTCCTATGTCGTTTAGGTAATAACACCCGAGAGCAAGTGGTAACTTCTAAATATTTTTTTCTCCTTCTCTTCTTCTCACCAGACCAATTGAGTTGAGGCAGGGGCAGGAGCACAAGCCAGCGAGCCAGCCTCCGAACTACATACATACATACATGTAATGTATGTACATATATGTAGGTACATAACGTATTAACTCTAGGTATGCACTCCCACCCGCATATCTGTACATGTATGTAGGTATGTGGCATGTAAGGTGCAAGTTAGTATAACGCGTCTATTTTGATGTTCCTCTCCTCCCCCCCCTCTTTTTTTAAAAAACACCGAACTTGTCTAATAGTAAGTTCAATTTACTTTTAAACCTCTACTAAATGCATCTCTACTGTATATGAGGATGTAGATTTACAATTTCTGCGATGTGGATTGATATGTAATAGTGGAAAGTTGAGATTTTGTCGAACGTCTCGGCTGTCTACCATGCGCCTCAGATTGGGGACCGGACAACGTCAATTTCTTTCCTCCGGTTCCATTTTGTCGATCGCTTCACACTAACTGCCCCCGACTCGGCTCTTGGTCCTTTTACTATGGGCGCTATGGGCACTATAGACCCTACCGTAGCCACATCCAGGAGAAGATCATCGACACTGAAAATTCCGCTCCTTTAAGGACTCCCCGATTATGTGATCCCCATGCTGCCGCACCAAAGGAGAAAAAGATCTACGAGCCACATGCGCTTGGCGTTGGACACCCACCTATGGAGATGACTTTGAGGTGCATCATTACACTAGATAAAAATTTCACATGGATGCGATCTGAAGGAATGTCGTTTAGGGTCCTCTCAAATTCCAGGGTCTCACTTCGACATTCGATCTGCAGATCTTCAACGACCGGTCAAAGCCAAAAGAGCAAACAGAAAACTAACTGACAATGTTCCAGAAGCCACCATATATATAATGACGAGTTTACTACGTCCTTTCTTTTTCTTTTTATCTCCCATTTTGCCATCAATAATGTTCCCCGCACCTGTTATTCAGCTATTACCGGTACGAATAGGATGCATCACATCTTCAGAAGTATGTATAAAAGCGTGATACGTTCGAGTATACTCTACCTACAGCTATAATCCCTGGGAGCCGCTAGAATAGATACAGGTCCTACCAAGCATAGATCCCTACAGTTGCAGGACACTACCTATGTAGTTGATGCATACAGCCCACTAGTCCTCCGTCGGGGTCCCCTAAAATGTCATAGACGGGCTCCTCCAGAGACCCCTCTTAAATAGGCCCAGTAAGCCACTCAAGCCCCCTTGAACCCGTTGAGACGGCACAAACTAAGACGGAAGCGTTCCAGAACAAATCATGCAAGACCTCTGCCCCTCCTTCTCATTACATAGTACTGTTAGAGACCTTGCAGCCTTGGGCTCAATTAGGGACCCAGCCTTACCGCGGGGTCCCTTCACTTTCGTCCTTAGGCAAAATTGGGTTTAGAGTCCTTGCCGCTCTTATTCAACCGCACTATCAATCAAGAGACTAAATTTTACATTGGGGAAATGGTAGATTGTCGAGATGCCTTGGAGTGTTAATACTTTTCCATGTAAAACCCGAATTTAGGTACACTTGGGGGCAATAAGGATAGCCATAGCGGCGAGTCGTACTCAGGAGACGGGACTGACTCAACTCTCCTCGATAACTCTCGGATGTGAACGCTCTAAACCGTCGTCCTTTCTTTTCTTGGTGTACATCTATCAACATCTCGAGATCTTTTACGGCTGCATTTGCGTTTTGTCCTCTTCTCGTTTGGACTCGAAAGTTGTGAGCTCCTTCGGTTAACTTCATACTCAGCTTGGCTCTGCTGTGTAACGGCAACGATTACATTGAGGCTTCTATTAGCGCGGCTACGTGCCTGGCCGCGCCGGCTCCCCTGAATGTGCTTCCATAGCGGACTTGTATGATATTATCTATCACATCTCAAGTTCAACGACTTGGTGATTAGGTAGATATGGTCTCCGGCATTGAGCTGATATAAATGATTAATCTTGCTATAAATTATATAGATGTAGGTTGATGCCGTCGTAATGCTTACTACATCCCATTATCGAGCCGTTATAGATTCAAGTTATTGTAACTCTCCGTTTCTTACGGGCTTTTGACAAGATGTTGTATGTTCAAAATGTTGGGTAGACAATGATTATGTACTCGGACAGGTTCGGGTTAAAAGCGGCAATGTTCAACTACGTACTTACTCCGTCGTTTGAGGATAGTGGGGTAAAGAGCTGTCTGTGAGGTTCCACTTAATCGCTTGCTCCATCCAATCAGAAATTCCGGAGGGGAAAAAAAGCAAGCAACTTCCCCGTATGCTATGATCGACAGCAAACTGCAAAGGGAACAGACAAAAAAAAATCATTACCTGGTACTGCCGCAACCGTCTATCGGACATACCTTACGTCTCGGCGCGAACGAGAGACACACGGAACTAGTGCTACGTATACTAAATGCACTTCGCTAACTAACACGTCAAAAAAAAAGGAGAGACAAAAACCTGGTCCGAATCGTTACAAGGTTCGCAACCACCCGACGATAACCTCATCCAATCTCGACACCTCCCTCTTCGCTACCCGTTGCAACGGTAGTCGTACTAGCCTGCAACACGGATTCGTCACCGAACGGTCCAGACCATCGCAACCCCCTATCTCTGCGTCCGTCCAACTTCCGAATCTAGCTCGAGGGCGAAAAAAAAAAACCTGGGCCTTCACCGCATCTTTTTTCGGGCTGCGCGCTCCCACCAGAAACCCGCCAGATTCTCACGCTTTGCCAGTCTTGCCTTGCTAGATAGCAACCCCCTTGGAGATAGGGGAACTGCCTTATTGCCACCCACACCTTTGCTCCTCGCACCCGCAATAACTACACATTATGGCCGACCGTGCCCCTTACCGCGGCGGCCGAGGAGGAGGCGGCGGACATGCCCGCGGGGCGCGGGGCGGACGAGGCGGAGGAAGAGGCGGAGGACACGGAGCTGACTCGGGCGGCGCTAGCGGCGGTGCACAACAACAAGAGCGGGAGCGCCCCAAGAAGGAAAACATCCTCGACCTAAGCAAATACGTCGATAAGAGGATCACCGTCAAATTCAACGGTGGCCGAGAAGGTAATCCCTGCCGATCTTTCCCACCTCTCTTTCTACCCTGGTCACACCCCCGGACCATGTTGGGCAATACATGTTGGCGGGTTGGGTAGTGATTAGCTAAAGCTAACCTTGGATGTCTACGTGTAGTTACCGGAACACTGAAAGGCTATGATGCACTTATGAATTTGGTTCTAGATGATGTGCAAGAAGTTATGCGAGGTGAGTCAATTCCGCGGCTACCTCATAACTCAAGTTTGAGCTGTTGCCTTCATTACATCTGAGCGGAGACTGATACATATGCATATATAGATGATGAAGGCAGAGAAGCAACCAGGTCACTCGGCTTAGTTGTCGCCCGAGGGACCCTGTTGGTAGTTATCAGTCCAGTAGACGGAAGCGAAGAGATAGAGAATCCCTTCGCTCAACAGGCGGATGATTAAAACTCCAAAGGATAGCTCACGTGTGGGAGAGAGCCTAGCATGGTGAGGGACCTAGTGAATTTCTAGATGTCCTAGCGGAAGATTCAGCATGGGAGAAGCTTCGAGTATCTAAATGTTACCAATGAGACCCGAAGGTGGAAGATGATGAGTACAACCTATGAAGTGAGAGGACTTCTAGTAGGGATCCACGAAAAACCGCAAACTAGAAGGATATCTCGTTACACGAGATCGATGCTATATTGGCTATTAGGTAGCTTATGAGAAAAAGGAAGTTAACGACATTCCCATTCTCCTCGACATGACGTGCGCGCCAAATTACAAATACATAGCCTGGAGAGGTCAACTACTATTTCTTATCTCCAAGTATTGTATAACACTTATTGTTTACGTGTCTGCAGTTGGCATGTCTTTGTTTCAACATATGATGTGTCACCGAGCTGGGACTCTCAAGATGACTCTATCACATATTTTCCTGTTGCTTATGTCAGCCCTTGCTTATACCTACATACCTCTTACATAATCACACCGCTAAAACTCACGGTGCTGAGGATGTTGCTGTGATGAACATGTCCATGTATCAATTTCATCCATGTCTTCATGAGGCACTTACATAGCTCAATTAACCAAGTAAATATGTGAATGCTTATGGCAGTTTATGCAATTCCTTGTAAAATATTCATGCGGAACCATCACGCGCATTAACAGAGTGATATCACAATGTCCTAACTTACTCGGCGATAAAAACCACCCTTAGCGATCACCACATCCTCGGCGATGCCCAATTATACTGTATATGAACAGTAAGGAACTTTGCTTGTATTCTACTTTATACTTCGGAGCTATGTTTTATCGCTACGCTTTCTCTCTCTTTCTCTCGCACCCGCTGGAAATAAATCGCATCGCTACCGTGTCCATCCTCTATAGTCCAGCTGCTGACCCGTCTATATGGCGGGAACAGCAGCGAACCAACTGATTCCTAGTTGATACCTGAAAGTAGAGGAGTGCTATGATGCAACTCATGTATCCCCCGGTATTCAACTGGCCGACCCGCCCAAATATAGTCCAAATATGGCATATAAACTCTTTCATGATTGTATCGTAGTGCTAGCTCGACCAGGTCGATACATTATCTGCGATTGCACAAAGGGTTCTAACAAGTCATCGCGTCAAAGCGTTTCCGTTCGTTCGTTCGTTCGTTCGTTCGCCTTCGAAAACGTTTTCGATCAGGACCTCTGCCTCAATGGTCCTCGTATTATCGTTGCGTGCTCAATAATTCCATCCTCGATATCCCTCGGCATTGTGTACTATTCCAATATTCTGACTCGGAAACATCTCTCCATATTCGGAATGTTGCTGCGCATGCTAGGCAACTCGTCCTCCCTGTGGAGCCATCGGGTTTCCGTATCCGTTCGATGTAAAGTCATTTGCGTGGTGATCTCTTCCCGCCATACGTCCACGATCTCTCCTAGATGCGCCTCGGACGACCCGGTTCCTCTCCTAGTAGCCTCGGGACGCCGCCGGCTTGTTGCTTGCTTTGAGTAGGTCATTGAATGCACCCTGAACTTGTTTCTTCAATTCCTTATATGAAACAATGAACGTTGACTGGTGGTCTCTGCTCGTCAGATAGATCTTCTCATCAACACCAGCGTCAAGCTTGTTTAAGCAGCTGACGATGTGCCCTAGGTCCACAACGGGGTTTCCTTGGGCATCAACCTGGTGGAACACGTAATCTCGGAATAGCTTCAAAGTGTAACGTTCCGAAGTCTCAGCCCAAGTAGGATCGTTGTCAAATTCTGGTCGTTCGTTGATTGAGCCTAGCTTCGCCATCAATCGCACTAATCGGCCGTTTTCGAGTTCCCTACCTAGGTGAGCAGTAGTCTCATCCTGGGCGTTAAATGACGCAACCAGTAAATCATCAACGTGCTGAGCAAGGTCATATACCAAATGTTCTGCTGTTTTCGCCGGGACGGTCTGTGGTGGGCTAAGTAGCCAGGAAATTCTCTCCTTTAGTTCGGGAGAATACGTCCTACCTATTTGCTCTAGGGGCAAACGCAAGTCACCGAGATTCCTAGGCGGTGTGTTGGTTGCTATGCTCAATAGGAGCCTCCCGAGGTTAAAGAAATCTTCCTGCTGTAATTCCTCAATACGACGAGGTACAGACACTTCAAAGTGGAGTACGTCTAAAATCGAACACGCACTGAGTCTGACACGATTCTTATCCGTTAAAATCACTTTGGTGATATCGATGCATCGGGCTGCAAGCTTGGCCTTATGGATGGCCTTGAGAGCACTAGCGAGCTGGACTAAATAGCTCCATAACACCTTCTCAGGAACAGGTGTCGGGCGGCCATACCGGTTAGTAGGGAAGTGATGCTCCGCTAGTGTCTTAGAGAGTGGGTGGTAGCTGTGGACAAATACGAGGGAGCTGTCATTAAAATCCCTCGTAGTGAATGCTTCAATCGTCGTGACGATATTGGGATGTATGATCTTCTTCCACGAGTTAACGGCTTTGATCGCCTCCTCATTAGTGAGGCGGAATCCTGTCATCAATTCAGTTGGGACTCCATTAAAATGACCTGAGATACAGACCTTCAATTCGTCTTAGACAAAATACGTTGCCATTCTTGCGAGAAGTTGCTTTAAATACCCAGCTCGAAAGACCAAAAGTACTGGTAGTGCTTCGGATCTTGGTATCTAGTGGCACAAGGGAATGATAATGTTGCAAGGAAGGTAATTGTGACCCAGGCTGACTCGGGAGGATTTGTCTAGCGGCCTCTGACTTTTTCTGGAGGTCTTCTCTGAGAGACTCGGGGAGAAACAAGTCATATACTTGTCGCTGATAAGGCTGTAGGTTCTCTCTTCCGGAAGTGATGGGATAGTAAAGGTGGTATTGGAGCTAGGGGCTATTAGACAAAATTGGAAAAAGATAGTATGCATGTTAGAACCTACGGGTTGAGACGGGGCTGTATAGGAATTCTGCGGCGCATAGTACGATGCGCCTGCTCCAGCCAAAGCGTTGTGATCTTCGGCATAGGGATTGTATTGCGTTGAGGGAAGTGCCTGATTGACGCTAGACATGGTAAATGGATCATACGCGAGAGATCCGCCATCCGTTGCGCCATTGGTGGCGGTCTAAACCTCGTCAACTTCGGTGCTCGAATCTACTCCTGGAGACTTACTGCGGTATTCAAGTCATAGTTCTGGGGAGCAAAGTCCGCAAACGGAGCCGACTTGTATAATGAGGCCCCCGTGTCTTGCTGTAAGGCTGTGGTTGTGGCTATTGGCGAGGTAAGTATATATACAATGGGACATCACGATTTTGATTTCCTCACATGTAGAAGCTCCCCTGGGGGTAAAGGGTGTAGCATTTGTTGAGAAGTTAGACTTCTTGCCCCCTAGTTGGGTGGGTGTGAACGACGGCGAGTCGACATTCAGAGACTTCTTTCCGCCACTAGAAGATTGATTAGCAACGAGTTCGTGAAATGTAGCATGAGAATGATTGGATCTGGCTGGCATATTTGCACTGGCGGGCTGCTCTGAGCCGGGTTGGTCGCGATATATTGGCGTAGGATGTTTTTCGAGCTCTTCCATGGGATTTGAAGCATCGCGTCGTAGGGCAACGGGATCCTGGGGAGAGAAAATTGAGGATCCTTCACGAGCAAGGGCCTCCCTAAGCTGTTGAGCCTCTCTCAAGGCAGCAGTAGATGTGGTCCCGAATGAATTGGTGTTCGAGGGGTTTGACCAGCTACGAGCTAACAGATGGGATTTACACCTCTGCTGGCGTCTAGGTGGCCGTTGAGATTTCTCGGGCGATAGTCCGGGTCCAAGTTCTAGTTCCGGATTGGGGGTAGCTAGTTTAGAAGCAAATTTCTTGAACTTTTCCCTTATGGTACTCATTTTTACGGCCTTTCTCACTTTCGGCGGCGCTGCCTTAGAGGTATTGCATTCTTCATTCTTGTCCTCCTCTTCATTGTCGTCTAACATCGTTGGAACCGTTCGAGAAGATTTCCAGTAAACCTTGGTAGACGATCGAACAGGATTCGATGATATCCACTCCAGCGTGTTAATTACTTTGAGTGTCGAACGGCTAATGTATTGACTAATATTGCTACAAGCTGGGGTCGACGCCGTTTAATTCTATATAGGCTTTTCTTGATTTTATCGTAGGTATGTCCGATGGAGGTTACAGTGCAAGCCAGCCAGACTATAAGGGAATGTAACCAGAAGCTAAAAAATCAGGAAGTAACTTACTTGTCCATTGAGTTGGAGGAGCCCTTATCATGGTTGAAAGCGCATCCTTGATCTTCATAGCGGCAGTGGCCATATATTAGTACGTTCCGACACAGTGTGTCCTTAGTATCTAAGAAGGCGCAGATAGATACGTTAGAATGATCCAGTATCGAGATATATAGGAATCTCCACAGCGCGCCTATCAGTTCTCATGGGGCAAGCGCTTACCACGCGTCTTAGGCCTAGGAGAGGCCATCTGCCTTCCTCTATCGGCAGTGCCGAATCGCGTATTCGCCATTGGTGTTGGATAGATCCTGCGAGTTCTCGTATTCTCGTCATGGAGTAGTCGCGATGTTAGGCTGGGAGGGAAGTAGATGCCGCCCCTGTCTGTACAACCCCTAGATGAACAGCTTGTCAGGCTCGACGATCAATTAGGTGGGAGAGTAAGGGAGAGGGGAAGCAAATGAACCTACAGATCACCTCAAAGCACTCCCATTTTCTTCGAAAGAAAGGGCGAAAGCTCGCCCATAAATGAAACGACACACGCTATGAGAAGTAAGTGATGATGATCAGGATTTGGCGGATCAATTGAGTCCTTAGGAGTTGAGGATGAGGCTGGCGATAAGGGCACAAGACACGATGCGGGCGTGTTAAAGCACGTCAGAAAAAGAAGAGAAGGGTTGTAGTGGGATGACGGCGGCGGATTACTAACATCGGACAACTTTAGTGATTGGCTCCGAGACAAAACGCCAAGATTTCCCTTCTTTCTCAGCCTTGAAAGCTTGGACTGCATCTATGTACGGTGTGAAACTAATTACCGTAAAACTTCTGAATAATAACGCTAAGCTCTTTATGGTAGGCTAATAACTAGATTAATAACTATTATTAGTTTAGATCCAAAAGGCAGAGCGACCATGAATGAAGATGAGTTAGTCCACATAGGGAAATCGGCATTTGCTACCGGAATTTAGTACGCAGCTACGGTACACTACGTACAGTATATCCCCCAACTTTGCAATTAAATAGAATATGTACCTAATTAATTTGATCCATCAATCCGGATCGGTGACCAATACATTATACTGTCGTCACTTCCGATGCAGCCCATATGTCCTAACAAGTGGATCCAGCATCTGAACACGGAAGGCTCACCAACTTTATCTACCAACATTCTTCCTTCCGAGTATTCAATGTTGTTTGAAGGCATATCAACAAATACCTACATAGATCAGATACCAATCAAGATAGGTACTCGCGGCTACTTGCATATCACAGTCACGCTAGTACAACCCGTCAGCAGGAAGGTTCCTACGTAATACTGGAACCGACTCGACTCCGAAGCCGAACTTTGAACTTGAACTGTATTATACGTACAGCTCTCGAGGCTGTCCTAGGCAGCTACACCTCATAACACAGCACCAACCACCACAGAAGCCAGGTTTACACCACGTATGGAGTCATAGTATCGATTTACACAGGCGTCTCTTACGGTCCGTCATACGCTTCGTCAGGATGGCGAGTAACGGTGGTGTCGATATAAGTCGGCTCTCTCCGGAGCAGCAATCCGCCCTAGAGCAATACACCCAAGTCACGGCGCAAGATATTAAGGATGCAGTGCCACTATTAGAGCGGTCGCAATGGAACGTCCAAATAGCAATCTCCAAGTTCTTCGATGGCGAGGGTCCCGATCCCGTAGCCGAAGCCATGGCCGCCCAGGACCATATCCCGCAACAAGTGCCGAGACATGAGAACCTGCAAGAAAGCCTGGCAGCTTCACGGCCTTACGGACGGCCACTACCACGAGCAAGACCAGATCCTGCCCCAAGGATCGTACCGCAGCCTCAAACAACACACCGCCTGCCATTCCTCCTTTCCATTATATTCGCGCCCTTTAACTATGGGTACAGAGCAGTCTCGACACTTTTCCGAACATTCGTGTATATATTTAGCTTCCTACCAGCATCAGTAAGACCCCGAATGATAACTACAAGCATGACGAGCGGGTGGAAAGGTACGGCAGGGCGACGCATGCTCATGCCACGAGACACAGCCGCCCGATTCAAGCGGGAGTTCGAGGAGGAATACGGCAACACCAGCCTGCCTTTCTACGAAGGCGGTTTCGCACAAGCCCTCGACCTAGCCAAAAAAGACCTCAAATTCCTCCTAATCGTGCTTATGTCACCCGAGCACGACGACACAGAATCCTTCATCCGGGACACCTTACTATCACCCGAAGTCGTCGCCTTCATCAACGACCCAGCGAACAACATAATCCTCTGGGGCGGCAACGTCCTCGACTCGGAAGCCTACCAGGTCGCCGCCGAGTACAACTGCACCAAGTTCCCCTTCTCATGCCTCGTATGCCTGACCCCCAAGGAGGGCAGCACCCGCATGAGCATCGTGAAGCGGCTAGTCGGGCCCCTATCGCCCTCGACCTACCTAGCCGAGATCCAGACCGCCATCAACAAGTACGCGCCCGACCTATCCGGCGTCCGCGCCGAGCGCGCCGCGCAGGAGGTCGCCCGCAACCTGCGCACGGAGCAGGACTCGGCGTACGAGCGCTCGCTAGCGCGGGATCGGGAGCGCGCGCGCCAGCGCCGCGAAGCCGAAGCGGCCGCCGCCCTCGCCGAGAAGAAAGCCCGCGAAGAAGCCGAGGCGGCGGAGCTCCGCGCGCGGCAGCGGGAACAGTGGCGGCGGTGGCGGGCGACGACCATCGCTCCCGAGCCGGATGCGGCGAACAAGGATGTGGTGCGGCTCGCTCTCAAGATGCCGGACGATAGTGCGGGACGGATAGTGCGCAGGTTCGCTAGTAGCACGACGATGGAGGAGCTGTATGCGTTTGTGGAGTGCTATGATTTACTTGCTAGTAGTAGTGAGGAAGACATGGATGAGAAGACAGATCGGGAGCCGCCTGAGGGTTATAAGCATGAATATCAGTTCCGCGTTGTATCGCCCATGCCGCGGGTGGTCTACGAGCCGGACGAGAATGCCACGCTTGGGGGCACGATCGGGAGGTCTGGTAATCTGATCGTCGAGAGTATAATCCCTGATGAAGGGTCTGATGATGATCGAGATACTGAATAGTAGATAATTATTTAGAATAGCAATCTTGCGTGGAAAATTATCATTAAGATATGTGAATCGTCACCATCACATACGTATATTAATATGGCGTTACATGTGTCCTAATATGATACAAGTTATTGACCAGCAGCGTAGCTGCTAACCCAGATTCTAAAGCAGCCCTACGCCTTTTACACCAAGTAGGTAGGATACTATTATACAGACTCATCGCGATCTTTCTAATGAGCCTCTCAACGTCACCCAAGACGTTTGTTAGTTTACCTCTTAAGTTACCTTGTTTTTAATCCAAAAATAAGCACGCTAGAACATTGTTCATGATTACAAGTTAGTTTCACGGAAGCTTTCGTCGTGCAGAACTAGCACGACAGCTTTCGATGAGCGGAAGAAAAACCACGATGCAATATGGCCGGGTAACATAGCTGTATTAGAGTATGAGCAATTGAATACAAATAGCTAATTTTTGTTGGGTGTTGTTTACCTGTTCAGCAATCGAACGGCTCCTCTGGTCTTCCCAAACCCCTTGATGTATGCGGCCTAACCGCAGAAGGAGAGGCCCGAACCAACTTAGGAAATCTTGGATAGAGATATTCCGCCTCTCCACGGAACACATCTTCGTGGCTTTCTTTAGGCACGAAGTTGTCTCCCTTGTATAGCACATAATCAGCAACTAGGACGCTGGGCTCATCAGATTCTCAGTGACCCTGCTGATTATCCTTCGCAAATCTCTGGTGAATTCGGGCAATCTGTTCGTCGACGTTGACACTCTGCATATGATTGATATGTGCTGGATTCCTGCCTTCAGGATTACCGTCGAAGCTGTTCAGTGCCGCCCGTTTTCTTCTCGCCATCTCCTCTTCTGAGATAGGTTGTCCAGTGACGCCGTCGAACAAGTCTCCTCGCTGGCTAGCGAATCGTTTCAAATTGTTAGCAACGTCAGAATGTAATAGATTTGTCGTAGCATATCGAGACTCGGCTTTCGCCTTCTGTTCCTTCCATTGAGGGTCCAGCAACTCTATTCTCATGTGCGCTTCTAATTCGTTCATCGGAATCTGCTGGTGGCAATTCGGGCAAAGAGCCATCTGGGTTCCTTGCCGGTTAGCCGCTCGCGCTGCAGCACGAGGAACGTAATTCTCCTTGATCTTCATAGGAGCAGCACCACCCTTAGCCTGCTCTTGGGCATGTTGCATGCGCAAACGAGCCTCTTCTCTTTCCCGTATCCGCGCTGCCTCCTCATCTTCTTGAGTACCGTTCGGGCGCGGAGGTGGAGCCATCTGATACGCAGCTTGAGGAGGCGTTGGGACTGAGGGATGGGGTTGGACTCCAGGAACGTGTTGTGTCGGCTGTGCGGGATGATGTGGAAGGTTGTAATTCGGCGGTGCTGGATACGCATTATAGGCGTTGTCGTCGTCTGTAGGCATGGCTTCCTCAATACGCAGGTTAGCACTGACAGAAATCTTAGCCTTCTGCTCAAGGGAGGCGTATTGTAGTTCGGAGAGGGATGTCGGCGGGGGAAGGTTTGCTTGGTCATCGGCTTCGGTGAAGACGACGGTCTCAACGACAACAAAGTCGTGCCAGTCGATCTGAGCATATGATAACCGTTCCTTCTCTTCCTCCTCCTCTTTCTTCTGTTTCTCATCTTCTTGGTGCTTCAACCACTCAGCCCTCTGTCTAGCACGACCCAGTATGTGGAATTTATCATCGACATTGCGCTGAAGCTCAGCCATTCTTTCTTGCTGGACCCTCCCTCCTTCGCCATCAATACCACCGGCTCGTAGGAGCGAAGAGTACTGATCAATAAGGTGCTGGAAGAAATTGTGAAGACTGTGATTCGGTCTTAGGAAGTCAAACTGATAATTCCCAGCCTCCCTTTGAGAGAGCGCGGTCATGAACTGCCTGCCATTCTTTGCGACAAACAAAGCAGTCAGTTTCACAACCTCGAGATCCTGGGCGCTAATGTTGGGCATACGCGCGGAGAATTGGAAGTCTGGAGGCTTAGGAGGGCCAGCGGGTTTCTCTTCGACAACAGCAGCAGCTTCGCCTGCTCGGCCAGCGGCAACAGCGGTGCCACGGCCCTCCTTGATCTCGCTTAGTCGCCATAGGTAATAAGGATTGTATGGGTCGGCATTGCTAAGGAAGCTGAATTTAGGGTTGTGTTTTTCCTTTTCTCGGATACGATCTTCGAACGCGATACCATTTCTAGCTACAAAGCCGGCTGTCTTCTCGAGGATAGCTTTAGATAGGTTAGCTCAGCACATGTTGAAAAAGGCGACGAAAGACTCACTTCGGAATTCCTTTGGCGGCAGGACAATACCCTGAGGAGGCTTTATGTCATCTAAAACTGCTGCTGCATCACCATTAGTATTGGCAGCCATTTTGATGGCAGTCTAAGAGCCTCCCTTGAGACGTGCGGGCGTAAAGTGCGGTTGTGGAGGCTACAGCAACTAAGGTATTGGTCAAGAAATGTAGTGATGTCGCAGCAAGAGCTCCAGCAAAATTATCGTCAAGGCTGGTTTTACTTACTAGGTAAGTGCACGGTTCGACGACGGAATCCATTGGATGAGTCCGTAAACGGATTAGAGATAATCCGTGAATTAAGCCAATCAAATGGGTTAAAGTCTTCTAACCAAAATTTGGATCTTGGTTAGGTACCGTTGTATTTTCCGTAATTTACAAGGACATTTTCAGCCGTGTACCGTACCTAAAAAGATTCAGAACTAAACTCCATTAAATACATGTACCTACAAAGTCTGCAAAAGAATTATTATAGCTCTCATAATACACAATGACACTGATAGGTGATCATACATACTCTTTCGGAAAATATCAGATTTTTGAGGTAACTCTTTGGAATATAGGTATTGCACGATATACATATATGAATAGATACATAATGAGTACATATATAATGGATGTATACATAATGTATGTATGTGTTCTCGAACAAAAGACGGAATTGCGGGGCACCCTATGTACGGTAAGCTGCAAATTCGCGTCAAGCAAACTTTAGATACATATGTACATGTACATGTACCTAGAGCGAAGCTCACTTGAAGGCTCGTAACGAATTAATTCATTAAATGGGGGGATCGTCCTGTCAAATGCAGCTGAATTCTTTTTTTGGGTCCCCAGAATCTACCAGGTACCTACATGATACATCCTACACTACACGTACGGTAGAAAGAGACCTAGACCCCTGCGCTAATCCGCCAATTCGGATAAGGCCACTGTAGCATCTAAATGATTGCGCGTATGAACCATGTAACTTGAATTTTGACGGCTGCTGGTTGGTGCAAGGACTAGAACAACTGAGCAGCAGAAAGCTCAAAAATAAATTCGACGCTGTATTCACCATCTCGCACCTCGCACCACCGCCCCTTAACCCCTTCAGCCCTTCTAAACCCCCAATCCCGACGCAACTGCGATCAAAGGGGGGAATTCTCTCAATTCTTAATTATCCCGCTTCTTTGAATGGGATTTTCATTGTTCTATTGTCCTTTTGTAATGATCCCGTTCTACTTCTCGACTTTCATTAATCAACCTGAATTTCATTCTCCGGTGCGATACTAGTGTGGCGTAGCGCAAAGCTCGACCCGACACGATCGAGTCCTAAGAAGAGGCCACGAACACCTCTTTGCTTTTTTCCCCCCTTCTTCAAGTCAACTTCGACGACTCCTACACCAACTGCCTCCAGCATAGGTTGACCCAACATGGCGAGGTCTAGTTCGGCGAAGCCGCCTTCTATGAAAGGCGGCTCCCATACACCCCCGAAACCCAAGAACAAGGTCAAGAAGCAGCACGATGACTATACTTCAGAGGGTGTCCAAGATAACGATATCTTCTTGCTACCCATTTCTGATTACCAGGTTATGCTGGTCCTGACCATTGTTGGAGCTATTGTGCGATTGTTCCGCATCTACCAACCCACGAGTGTCGTCTTTGACGAAGTCCAGTACGTTTTCCCGGTCAGCTATAGCTATGAAGCCACTAAGTATTCTAACATGATATACTCCGTATAGCTTCGGCGGATTTGCGAGCAAGTATATCAAGGGCAAATTCTTCATGGATGTTCACCCGCCGTTAGCCAAACTACTCATTACACTATTCGGATGGCTTGCTGGGTTCAATGGCGATTTTGATTTCAAGGAGATTGGAAAGGACTATCTCGAGCCTGGTGTTCCATACGTGGCCATGCGATTGTTCCCGGCCATCTGCGGTATCTTCTTGGTTCCTACTGTCTTCTTGACTCTCAAGGCTGCCGGCTGCCGTACTGCCACTGCCGCTCTTGGTGCCTCTTTCATCATCTTTGGTAACGTTCCCTGGTCCATATTCATTCCGTGTCGAACCTTAACTTATACGTGATACAGAGAATGGTCTTCTTACCCAAGCCCGACTGATTCTTCTCGATTCCCCACTCGTCGCCGCGACTGCGTTCACTGCTCTTGCCTTCACCTCCTTCACCAACCAGCATGAACAAGGACCATCCAAGGCATTTGACGCAAGCTGGTGGTTCTGGCTCGTCATGACTGGTCTGGGAATGGGAATTACCGTCAGCATCAAGTGGGTCGGCCTCTTCACGATCGCCTGGGTTGGAATCTTGACTCTCATACAATTATGGGTGTTACTTGGCGACACCAAGACTGTTACCATGCGCATCTTTGCGAAGCACTTCCTTGCCCGCGCTTTCTGTCTAATCATCATCCCAGCCACTTTCTATATGGCCATGTTCGGTATCCACTTCCTCTGCTTGGTGAATCCCGGTGACGGTGATGGATTTATGAGCTCCGAGTTCCAGGCTACCTTGAACAACAAGGGCATGCAAGATGTACCTGTCGATGTCCTTTTTGGCAGCCGCGTCACCATCCGACATGTCAACACTCAGGGAGGTTATCTTCACTCTCACCCCCTGATGTACCCAACAGGCAGTCAGCAGCAGCAGGTCACCCTTTATCCCCATAAGGACGACAATAACATCTTTTTGCTCGAGAACCAGACTCAGCCATTAGATGCTAACGGTGAACCTATCAACGGCACTCGCGCTTGGGACAATGTGAAAAACATAACCGAGAACTACGTCAAGGACGGTGATGTTGTCCGGCTGTACCACCTAGCCACTCACCGCCGCCTCCACTCCCACGATGTTCGACCCCCTATCACTGAGGCTGATTGGCAGAACGAAGTATCTGCCTATGGATACGAGGGGTTCGCTGGTGATGCCAACGATTTGTTCCGTGTTGAAATCGTCAAGAAGCAGTCTCTAGGACCTGTTGCCAAGGAACGTCTTCGCACCATTCAGACCAAGTTTAGGCTCATTCACATAATGACTGGCTGTGCCCTCTTCTCTCACAAGGTCAAATTACCGGAATGGGCATCCGAACAGCAAGAAGTTACTTGCGCAAAGGGCGGCACCCTTCCCAACAGCCTATGGTACATTGAGTCGAACGCGCACCCCGCGCTGCCTCCCGATGCCGAGAAGGTGAACTATGTCAACCCCGGTTTCTTCGGCAAATTTTGGGAATTGCAGAAGGTCATGTGGAGGACAAACGCAGGCCTGGTTGAGTCTCATGCCTGGGATTCTCGTCCTGAGTCTTGGCCAATTCTTCGTCGTGGTATCAACTTCTGGGGCAAAGACCACCGTCAAATCTACTTGATGGGTAACCCCATCATCTGGTATACAGCAACTCTTGCCGTCATTATTTACGTGCTCTTCAAGGGTATTGCGGTTCTTCGATGGCAACGCAGCTGTAACGACTACTCAAACGTCAACTTCAAACGATTCGACTACGAGATCGGAACTTCAGTACTCGGATGGGCTCTACACTACTTCCCGTTCTACCTGATGCAGCGCCAGCTCTTCTTACACCACTATTTCCCTGCGTTGATTTTCGCCATCATGGCATTTTGCCAGATTTATGACTTCGCAACAGCTCGACTTGCAGCTGTCAGGGAAAACTCCATTGTCAACAAGGCCGGTGTTATTGCACTCCTGGCTATTTCTGCCATTGTCTTTGCCCTGTATTCACCCCTTGCGTATGGAAACGCCTGGACCAAAGCTGAATGCAACCGTGTAAAGCTGTTCAATACCTGGGACTGGGATTGTAATACTTTCTTAGAGAGCGTGAGTATCCCTCCCCAAGGCATGCCGTTGAGAGGACGAGGTTAAATATAGACAACACGTATGTTCCTGTCTCTATCTGGACTATTCAATACGGATATAGAGTACATATGAAAAAGTTTAGATATTTCTAATTGGGCAGTTTACTAATCATATTGCCTATATAGTACGACGCATACTCATCGCTTGGCGCGACTCCGAGCTTCTCTCAGACTCCTCAACCCGTTGCAGGTAACAAGCAGCCACCAGTTCAACAACCCGCGGCCGGAAATAACCAGGAAGCGCCAAATGCGGGCATCTCAGGGGCGCCCAAATTTGAGCCACAAGGTCAACGAGTGATTGGACGAGAGGAGCGTGTCGAATACCGAGACCAGGACGGCAACATTCTCAACGAAGAACAGGTCAAGGCCCTGGAAGGCAAGGTCGAATTCAAGACTAGGTACGAAACGAGAACACGCGTAATCGACGCCAATGGCAACGAAGTCGAAGTGCCCGTAGAAGAGCTAGCCGCTGCCGGCGTAGCACCGCCTCACCCTGATGTTCAGGGAGCCAACCAGGAGACTAAGCAATTAGTCAAGGATGATCCGATACCTAAGGAAGCGTCATCGAGTAAGGATGGCGAGAAGGAAGCCGAGAGGTCGATTCCCAAGCCTGCTAGCGAAGGCAATGAGGCGACAGTTTAAACTTCTTATCCCGTCTCATCCGCCCCTAATTTGACTTCACGTCCAATCGCGTTGTAGGATCATGACGAAGAAAAATCTCCACTGGTTTTTGTCCTTTCTGAATGTATAGCATCCGGCGGTGTCGGACGGCGTGTCTGCTGGGCTCATGTATACCACCATACTAATGAAGATCACGGAGGGGCAAAAAAAACTTGGGGGAATGCTGAATGCAAACAAAAAAGAAGTTAAGAGAGGATATCGGCGTGAAGGCCCTGCAAAGACTCGAAACTACATGTCAGTTACACTTGCTGATCGCTACCTATTTCCTTTAATCTGAAGATTTTCACTATGATTATATGCCTTCGATTAGCAAGAAAGAGACGATGCAGAAGTATTCGTCATTATGATCAAGAGTAGAAGGGTTATCATGCATCTCCAACAGGGATAACTTGTGACTAGCTTTCAACGGGCCGAAGCTCCGTCATACGGAAGTGAAGGCATATAGTCCGAGTTTTTAATCGCGATAGATCATTTTGAGCATTTAGATATATCTAGTATGTTCCGACTTCGTTCAGCAGCTTCGTAAGTGTGCGGGGAGGTCTTATCTACCATTTAAATAACTTAACAGGGCCTTGAAACAACTAAAAAAAAGATTCGGGGCCGCTTAATCTAATCCAGTCGTAAACCTCAGCCGTCCCTCTCGATGTCGCAGAAAACTGATGTCTTAATATCGTGCCATTGCGGCGCCGCAAAACAGACCGTAGTTTTGCGTCCGCCAGAACCACAAGCGACACCGGGTCCGATAGACATTGATCTCTGCCATTGCCATGCATGCCGTCATAGCAGCGGCTTACTATGTGTCTCGTACGCACCCATCCAAACACCGCGATCCCTAAGCGGCCTTAGGATATACCCTAGTGAGTCGGCGCAGTCATCTTCTAGGACTACTCTTACTCGCTATTTCTGCGATACTTGTGGCTGTCACGTCTTTCAGCGCAAACAAACCTCTCCCAATAGTAACGAAGAAGTCGATGGACTGTGGTCTGTGGCTACGGGTATTATCATTGGGCGAGATAGAACTGGAAATGATGAAGAACCGGTTGAAGCTGGTGATGCAGAGGAGGAGCTGCTCCTAAGAAACGCCAGGCATGTTTACACTGCCGACACTAAAGATGGCGGGTTATCCCCATTCATCAATGTAGATTCCGTCGAAGAGCTGGGCGAGCTGGAAAGGCATGGCCATGAGGAACCACACGTCTCATCGAGCCAGACAAGAGATGAAGAGGGTAAAGACGTACTACAAGCGCATTGCTACTGCAAGAACGTGCGCTTCCGCATCTCACGCCCCGACGCATCAAGCCGACTTCCGCACTCCGGCTTCCCGGACCTCATGATACCATTCAAGACCTCGCCTCGCGAGATAATCACCAACCCGCAAAACGAAAAGTGGTGGCTCTGTCCACACGGCGATCCGAACCCGACCAAGTATCTAGCTGGCACTTGCGCCTGTCGGTCCTGTCGTCTGACATCCGGTTTTGAGATCCAGACATGGGCGTTTGTGCCGCGGACTAATATTTTCTTCCTTCCTCCTAATTCTCCTTCTTCCACGTCCTCAGCTTCACCTGCTTCGTCTGATGCCATCCCGCTTGACTTCGCGACTCTTCCACCAGGTATCCTCCAAAGTTACCAGAGCTCCCCAGGCGTCCTGCGTGAATTCTGCCCGCGCTGCGGGGCAACAGTGTTCTGGCACGACCGCTGGCGACCCGATCTCATTGATGTCAGTCTTGGGCTTCTAGATGCGCCTGAAGGAGCCCGGGCGCAGCGATGGTTGGAGTGGTGGTATGGGAGAGTTAGTTTTGAGGAAGATGCCGACAATGAACGGTTTGGGGAGGTGGCGAGCTGGGCAAGAAACCTAGTAGGCAATTTGGCTCGGGGGTTGAAGCGTTGGGAAGATGGGAAAGGGGAGGGAAGTTGAGGCCGGCGAAAGGATTTATGTGGAAGTTATTGGATGAATCTACTTGGCCAGATTCTGGTTATTTCGTTCTGGCAATAGTTTCATTCGGAAACAACTTCTTATGTGTGCTTTGGTTATACCACTCACTACTCACGTTCTAGGGGATCTCTAAAGGCCGTACATAGTCTGGTCAATCGAGTCCACATGGACCGTCCTAGCCTGGAAGTTGGAAGTTCTCGGCAATCTACATTACATTATAACCCGCAATGTCACTAACTAGACAATATATCGTCGTGATATACCTGATACTCTGCAGAGCTTATTTCACAGATCTGTTTCCCAGCTTCGGCAGGCTCTGAATCTCTTCAACGTAGTAATTAGCAGGTTGTATTGCATTCATTCACGTCGGTTGCGACATCCGTAAGAGGGAGACACACTTGTTTTTACGTTACGACCTCTGAACTTCCGACAACCCCAGGAGTTTGCAAGTAGTATTATCATTATACATACCCCCTCTCCATCATTGAAATACTCCACGTCGCTACATGAAGATTCAGCAAATATTTCTAGCCCTTAGTTAGCTATAATAGATAGAACTTCGATCTTGATTTCCCTTCTATCATATATTTTTCACATTTTGTCTCCTCTACCTACCAACTCTACCTACTTAGGGCAACATCCATCCACCCCCAGCCAGTGTCCGAACGATATTAGCACGGATCATCCATCCGATTCCGTCGGTCCAGCCAAGCAAAAATATTACATGATCCACCGCACCAAGTGCGATGACGGACAAGAGAAAAAAAAATGCAGTCAGGGCTCAACCGGGATTTGAACCCGGGACCACTCACATTATCTCGTTCTGCGAGATGGGATTCACGATCCAGTGAGATTGGAATCGTACAGACCCGAAGCGAGTATCCTACCACTAGACCATTGAGCCTTGCTTTGATGCGATTGGCTGAAACGCTGTTGTTTGGCTCTATGACCGCAATTCTAGTTGTTTGCGCCGCTTCTTCTGACTGAAGAGGCTGAGCAAGTCAGCCAGAAAACAGGATTTATTTGACCTCTAGGAGAATTACACCTACAGTAAATCATGGCATATGGCGAAATGACTTTCTTTCTGGAGTTTCCTCTTTCTGACAATACGTTGAATTATGAGGTAGGCTTAGAGTCTTCTCATAGAGTCAATTGCCAGCACAGGATAGCATCCTCTTACAACAAACCATACGCACAATATGCTCCCTAATTGGCACAACGACTCATTCACATGCAACTGGTTCCGAATTCGAAAGACCCGATTATTGAGAATCGACGATTACAATGACTCTGTCACGGGTCGCTCGAGACTGCTACTTCCGATACCTACCAGTTAAACAACTAGCGTGAATACGCTGCAGAAGAAAGCCAGCCAGATCGTGGCGTAGCCTCATAGGCCAACTCTACTATTCTTATCTCAGTTGTTTATGATCTTCGGGATATGATGTAGGGATGAGCTGATGTCTAGTATCATTGACTTCCTAGTACAGGAAAGTATCTTCGAGATAGATATGAAAGCGATCGTAATTCTCATGACTCACTAGGCTAGCTGAGTTGTGCGCAGCTCAGTCATTGTGTCGAATCATACCGGCAGAGAGATCCCCAAAGCCACTCAAGATACGCATTTTTCGCCACCGAATTGCCTATCTCTCCACACGAATATCTTCTAAATAGACCGCCGACACCGGGCGAATACTGCGAGTAGGATATGAGTTTCGATAAAGTTGACTTTGGTGATAGTGGCAAAAATGCTCGTGCGTAATCGTGCTTCGCAAGGCATAAAATTTTAATTTAGCATTCTATCACCACACTTCTCATCGAAGATCACGACCCTCACTAAGGGCAAAAAGAAGAACCAATGGTCCCAGAGAGGCTCGAACTCTCGGCCTTCGCATTATTAGTACGACGCTCTAACCAACTGAGCTATGGGACCAGACCAGAGGCTCTTAGATGAGCTCTTGCTCTGTTAATGGGGTTGACATATGCCGTACGGGGTGAAGTTGAGAAAATTTTCTCTCCAAACGGCTCGGACTTCGTGCGATGGGACGGATCCATAGTGGACACCACGCGGCTCAGAAAAGGTACGGACGGATGGCAAACATCTAGTCCTAAACTAGGAAATCTAGGGCTCCACAAGCTCATATTTAGCAGAGATAGACATTTCTTATCAAGATGTTTGGTTAAACTCCTTGGATTTCCTAGTGGGCATTGATAATACGGTAGGCCTATCTTCTTTTTCTCCCCTCTCAATTACATGGCAGTTCATTTAGTGAGCAAGAAGCCTGGGTTAAGAGCATCTGTAGAGATATCATCTCGCACATAGTCTCTAGAATAAGCCAATATACCCGAGGGGGTAGTGATAAGATAGTAAGAGTATGTATTATGGGCGTATAGAACGTAGTCATGTTCTCGAACTGGCGTGTCTCCACACTATGTACATATCTCTTCTCATGCTCCATTACTCGCCCTTGTACATTAACTCCACCCAAATGTCTTCATTAGGGCTAAGAATGAAAATTCTGCTCTTCCTCTCCTTCTTGATACCTTCTTACTTAAGGCAACTAGAACAGTTCGTACCCATCGCCCTCCATCGTTAATCTCGCCAGTGGATGTTTCACAAGCATCAGTGGTTTAGTGGTAAAATCCATCGTTGCCATCGATGGGCCCCGCGTTCGATTCGCGGCTGATGCATTTTTGTACTTTTTATCACCTGGTCTACTTATCTAGCCGCGGATGACTCTTTTCTTTTAGTTCCAGAGAATCCATAGAGAACTGGGAAGAAAGTCTCCGTTGAATATCAATAGCCGTAAATGGACTGGATGCTCTAACAGTACCACATACACTACGTTTGGAGACTTCTAGTGCCATCTGCGACACGGAGTTGGTAGATAAGTCTGTACGTAATGCTATGATTGTTGTAATCTATCGTACTACGCCCGTGATGACTCCAAAGAGGTTCTATGATAGGTGGTACCGGGTCCTAATGAATATAATATACTGAGACAATACGAAAATGGCAATTTCGAGGGATTTTAAATAATGAGTAAATACGTAACCTATGAAGAAGCATAGCCACAGTTCTCTAGAGTATAAGTGCGGGTGGCATTGAAGCAAGAAATATTCGGCCAGTACTACATGCTAGGTAGACTGTATACTAACGCATTGTTTTCATAACCTATCCGGGCCGAGTAGTTCTGGAATTGCCTTGACCCTGATGGACAGGACTTAAGACAAATAATTTTTAATCACAAGATTATAACATAATCACATTCTTCAAACGAACTCGAGGATAATTCCGGGCAGATCTCACGGATCGGAGCCGGAGATGACTGTGACCTGACGTTACTATTCTCCGTGCTCCGGATCCGCACGCGCGGCCTTAATCATACCCGTCCGATCCTTCCCATATCATTTAAGGAAAGATGTCTCGGGATGTCTCGGTAGGAGCCCATGAGCCGGAATGAACCGGCCGGATCCTCTGTGTCCGGCATCACCCGAGTGTCACCGGGTCTTCTCGGTAAGATCAGGGTGAAAGGCGCAGCCACAGCGAGGTAGTCCTGCATGTGGGATTCTTCCTCACCGTATTATTCCTATGGACATCACGGGGGCGAAGCAAGGAGGTCTCACCATACGTAATCCGTAACATGATCTAGATGCCGCCCACTGAGGTCCTTCCCGGTATTTCCCCTGAGACGATTCAACTCGTGCAAGATCCGGGATATCCCTCACCTGCGTAGTGGGAAATCTCGGCATCTGCGATCCGAACCTTCATCGTGTCATATTCACACATCTGGCCCTACACAATATGGAAAATCCCGACGGGATGAACCGTCACCGAACCAATGCCGTGTCTTCCCATCCCTCCTGCCTCTCACCCACCCTCACTTCCATGTACTAGCCCGTGAAGAACCCATGATCGAGCAAATACGAAGAGATTCAAGGCCTCCTTGTCGGCGAGAAGGGGAGATCTACAAAGCCACGCCTACCCGCTGAGCCCAACGAGGACGTTTAGGCACGTAAGCAATATTAAACCCTCAGCTTCGACGGCCTCAACCCCTGATTGTTTCCCGTCCCAGGAGAACGTATAGGTATAGTGTAAACCGTTCCAGCGTTGCGGTACGGTAGCCAAGATAGAACAAGCTTTTCGCATGCACCATCGAGGGTTACGCGGCATGATTGACACTACCACGTACGTAGTGTCTTGATGTTTATTTACCGGTATATGTCTGTCAGGCAATGCATGCGCATGTAATATGATGCCATGTACGCCAGTACCATAGTCTGCACTGTATACCACGGTATTTTATGTACATATCTACGCAGATGGTAGGTAGTGATTGGCATGGTAACTCTGCATGGAGTGACATGACATGGCAGGGCAGGACTGTCAGAAGCCGGGCCAGACATGTGGAAGAGGTTGGCCCCCAGAAACTAATAAAGCCCCCGATGCGCATGGCTCGAAAGAGAAATAGATCATATATCATGTCACACACCGACACAAACACACTCGCAGAATCTATTATGCCGCATGACACCCACTGCCCCCATCCTTCCACTTTTCCTTCTACTGAAGAAATTGATAAAAAATTCCTTCACGAGTAGGATATTTGATTATTATAGCTCAGCCCAATCACCTCGGATTATTATAACTCAATCGGTAAGGGAGGGTAAGGCCAGAGGACGGATAACGGGTCGCGGAATGCTGTAGTAGGCGTTTCGAACAACGAAGTCTCGAGGAAGTATTGAAGACTTCTGGAAGACTTCGTCGGCTGAGCTATAAAACAACAGAAATATGTCACACTCACCGTTACATTTCTGAGTCAACCTGACTGGTCAATCCAATTGTGCTTTCTCTGGACCGTTCTTCGCCACGCTTATTCAAGGGTCAAAGATCTTGCGCATATGTACGGCATCTAGATGCGAAATCGCACAGCAGCGTAAAGCAAGAGATGGCGAGCACGTTTGCAATTTGACGGCCGTATCAAACAACTACCTCGTCCGCGACAAGTTTTCCGTCTTTTAATCTGTTTACTTGACGCCGGTCCCGTGTCTGTGATGTGCGTGTTATGTAATTCTCAAGTCCTCTCCAAGATGCGGCTCTCTTGGCAAGGAGATGCCAAGAGACGGGCATCTCGCCAACAGCCGTCTTGCAGGCTGGGCATTCGAGATTCTGGGGACCCCAGGGAAAGCGGACCTGACAGAGCCAAGAAGAACCCTGACTAGGCGTTCTTGGGAGTTCTTCCGATATTTCTGACGTCGATTCTTGTGTACGAGGTATTCTGTGTCGTCCCGTATATAATTAAACCGTACTGTACTGTCACTGCACGATTGCACATGCTATAATGCAGAGGGCATCTTCCGCGTATAGTGCACAGCATATGTAGGGTCTCAACGTACCTCATACAAAAACGTGTGCGTGTGACTGCAGGCGATCAAGCTATGGCACAGGCTATTCTGTACGACGACAGGTAGGCGACCGATCACATCCCAATCCTTACATAGCGTATCGTCAGCTGCCATGCATTCCCACTGCCGCGACCGCTTAGATCAGACTAACAGTATCGGTACCAGTGCACTGCAGTACTGTAGTAGCAGGACCCAGCGGGTCCCTAGGAGATACCAAAAACGGCGCTGCTAGTTTAGAATTTGGAAAACCGGCGCAGAGCAGCCTATTGCTAATTCTCAAAAAAAAAGCCCCCACGTAAGTGGAAGTGTTCCAGTTAATCGAAATCCATCCATGTCGTAATTGAATGGTCACCCGCCGAAGGAAATCCGCGGCCCCTTATGAACGGGCGGTCTGGAATTACCATAGTAAATTCTCGTAATACCAGACCCCTTTGTGGATGGGATTCATCAGGTGCGCAGGCGCGAGACGACATGAATCGCAGGATAGGATGAGATGAGATGTACGTTAGAAGATAGGGTAATCGGTATGTAGGTAAGCCCCCAATCCCACCGCAACCGTGGATCGCCGATTTTTACTATTCTCAAGCCGGGCAAGCGTAAGCAAAGGCAAGTAGGAAGGCCGTAAAGCGATCCTGTTCACCGGCCGCTCGCGACTTGCAGATGTAGGTAAAATCCCATCGTCACGGCGGGCACGAATCAGCACGAAGCAGGGTCCCCCAACCCCCCGCCCCAACAGAGAACGGGTCGGAGGGTAGAAAGGAGGAACGAGCACACAACGATGATGCGGCAAAAGCGGCAAGCAAGCGCGGGAAAGGGATGAACCATTCTAGCTAAGCATGTTAGTGTAGGCAGACTAGCTAGCGTGAAGCAATCGTCTGAGAAACTTGTTAGCTGGGGGGTGTTCGTTTACGTGGTATCGGTACCGAAGCGGCCGGGGGAATGGGGAAAGCCATACAGGAATTCCGATATCTTTCAACCTTGGATTTTCTCTCTCATGGATTACGCCCTGAAACCAACTATTCGAGCATGCAACATGCCCGCAATAGGCAATTGATTCGACGGTCCATATTACTATAACAAATCGTCACTGTCGTATCCATACCGTTGCGGCAGGCAACGCAACTTCACAAGCGCGGAAAAGGAACAAAAAAAATAGAGACAGAGAGAGTCGCAGCAAAAAGCTGAAGCTGGCTTTTCCCCCACACGTGGTCGCACAACACACATCATGTCAAACCCTATTCCCTGCTGATGGTCTAGGTGTGGATTGCCGAATCCGGACTGCTTGCCTAACACTGGCATTTGATTGGTCCATGACATTTACAAGGGTTCGAGTCTTTTAATCCAGAAGGTATCGACTTTTGTACAGTACCTCCATTTTATCGAGTGCAACCTCCCATACATGTATATCGTAAAGTACAGCGTAAAGTACCAAGTCTTAGGTAACCTAAGTGTGGAAACAAGCAGCAGCAGCAGGGCGATGCATCATGCAGAACCTGCATTGAGAAAAGGCTTGTTTCTGCTTGGCTACGACGCTAGACAATTTGGAAGTGCAATAAGCAATTGGAAGTAGAGCCGATGAAGATTGACGGAGCCACGAGGACCACCCATTGGGAACCCGTACTCTCGGGAAAATTCGTGGTATGGAATGATTCAACGAAGCTGGATGAGTAGTAAAAATGAATGACGACGGCGCTAGAAACTGTTGCATGTTGTTTGCTTCCAAGCTTATCAGCTTCTCCTACTACTCCTAGTCTACTACTCCTAGTCAAGTTAACTTCTGGCCCTTCTGCGGCCCAGCTATCAGCGCGAGACGCCGATGCCGAGGGTGCCGAGAAATTTTCTAATCTTGGGACCTCCGACGGGACAAAGATTTAGAGGCAAATCTAAGATCCTCATCTCCGAAGAACATGTTGTCGCAACAATCACGCTTTTTTTTTTTTTTTTTTTTTCCCTTCTTTGATAACGTGCAAAAACTGGTGGTACCTTCAAAATTTTTTGAAACTAATGCTAGAAGAAAAATAAGCTGAGCACGCGATTGATCTCCGCTAGATAGTGGTTACAAAAGAGTACATTACTCGTGCGTTATGCAATTGAAGTTTGCATCTACATAGGACTCCACGGGTCCCCAACCTCCAATTACTGACGATAGTGGCGTTTTGGCGTAACCTATCAGTCAGACGTCAACAGCGCCACCCGAGCGATCTGTGTCGCGCCGGGGACATTGGATACCTACATTTTGTGGGGGAATGCAATGCATGTACGACCCAGCAGTGATGTATTTTTGTCCAGGACCTGCACGTTCTGGGTGTGACCAGCCTGCTTAGGGCGTGTCTGGCTAACATTGGTCGTAAAGTCACAGCATGCTGGTTGGATGCTGGGGCTATTCAAAACAACTCTGTGACACGATGGCGGCATCAAGTAAGTAGCTTAAAGCAAATGAATTTATCTTCAATACATTCTATATTGTATAGCCATAGAGAGAAACTGTAGCACGATGGAAGCTTCTATCTAGCACGAGAAGTCTATGATTAATACTGGCAAATGATACTGATACGAGGCTAGCCTACGCCTCGCACATTCCTCAATCCACCTTTCAATTTTCTGGAATCATTTGTGACACCACCTCCCTTAATGCTTATGCTGGTAACCGTGAGTGTCGCGTGTCCGACTACTCAAATGCCGCATGCTTGAGACGCAAGAAAACGTGACGAGAGAAAGGAAATTTGCTATGTACGGTGCTGACACCAATACTTTATATCCGTGGCCACGTCAAGCTATGCAAATCGCCGTTGGAAAAAAAAAAAAAAACCGTCTCCTCCCGTCCACCCTAAGCCTAGGGGATGTTGCCGTAAAACGCCACTGTCTCGACGTAAAAAAATTGATTCAAAGTATATGTGACCGAAAGAAAAAGATGTGAACGATTTGTGAATCATCCATCACCTCAAAGAGGGTATCAAAACTTATTTGTCATCCTCTTTAGTACCCAGGTTTGCCTGGCATAGGGGGTAACCCGTGTCCCGTGCTCGTCGGTGGGAGGTGGTTGTGGCAGAAGATCTTGCCCATACTCGACTTCATACAGTCCTTCTTGGAAGCATCGATGAATTTGACCGGATCCTCATAGCTCTCCAGTTGACAACATTCAACGTTCTTCATCCATCTGTTCGTGATCACGTCATTCATGGTGATGCGCTTCGCCGGGTCGGGATTGAGCATGTTCAGGAGTAGGCGTCGAAGAGGGGCAGGCTTAACAGCAAACTCGAAGGCTTCGACTTTAGGATAGGCATCCTTGGCTACATCGTCTGGATTGGACGCCCTCTTCTTGTTAATCTTCTCCCAGCCATTGACGAGTTCAAGATATGGCCTAGTCTGTCCTGGCAAATCTGCTTGTGCCTTCTCCCATAAATTGGCATTGAAAATGAGGTAGAGCATGACAATTGCCGAACTCCATACATCCAATGCGCGGGGGTCGTAGTCCGCTTTCTTACTGAGGACTTCGGGCGCGATGTATGGGAGACTGCCGCAGATGCCGGGTTTGCAGAGACGTATTTCGCCCATTCCAATACCGCACTGACCACCTGCTTCCCGTAGACCAGGGTGTATGCCTGAGAAGACTTCCGAAACACCGAAATCCGTTATTTTTAACTTGCTGTCTTTTGTGATTAGAAGATTCTCTAGCTTGATGTCACGATGGGCGATTCCGTTGGAGTGCAGGTAGTTGATTCCTTGGCAGAGCTGCTTGAATAAGCAGAGGCGGTCTGTTTCGCGTGAGTCGTCCTTGAGATATTTCTTCGAAACTAAGGTGAATAGGTCTCCCTCTGAGCAGTACTCCATCACGTGATTCCAACGACCATGGTTGGTACATAACCGAACAGTCTCGACGATATTAGGGTGATGCAGACTTTTGGCGATGCTGTACTCTGACTTAATCTTCTTTTCGTACTCCTCGACGGTTTCAGATGAGCTCTTGGAGCGGAATTCCTTGACGGCGTATAACTCTCCAGGGCTACCCTTGCGCACCATTAGTGTGACTTTGGAGGTTGCACCCTTGCCCAAATGCTTTCCATGCCGACCGAGGAACTTGTGTTGATATTCATACTCCTTCATGAGCTCTGCGACATCAACTGTGAAATCATCCGGGAGACTGAGACTCAATCTCCTGGCTTTCATGCCAGTTCCAGCATCCGGAGGAATTGCCCATGGTTGCCTTGTTAACTCTTCGTCGTTCTTCTTTTTCCGTTCTACGCTCCTTGTCCGTCGCAAGTGATTCCTACCCGGGAAACCTGGCACCTTACCACGTAAAGAAAAGCCAGTGTTAGCCCTATTCTTCTTGGTGTGGTTTTCTAAAAAGTCGGTCGACGTCGGTATGGATATGCGATTTGTCCTGTCCTTAGAATTCGAAAGCGCTTCCACTTCAGAGGCGGGCGAAGGTGGGGTGTTAGATCTTGTCGTCGCAACCGATCTGTGATAGGAGAAACGTCGGCGGCTTGAATTGGGTGTTACCCTATTGGCAGAGGCGAGGGTGCTTTCAGAGGTACGTGCGTCATAGTTGGGGTCCTTAAATTCGGCCGGTGCGCCATTGACATTCTCCCTTTCTCTCTCACCCACGTGGTAACTATTCCGCTTAAAAATCGACATTGCCCTGGAAGAAAGTGTAGACAAAGTAGACGATGAACGTCGCGAAATGAGTCTTCGTGGCGATGACGGTCGGCGAGCAGATGTAGGCCTATTGTCTTTGCCTTGAGATTGGGACAGTGAGAGGGGTGTGTTTAATGGCTCATCGGCCGCTACTTGTGTAATTGAAGTGGTAGGCGGCGGTGGGGGCGCATGTGACGGAGGTGGTATTAGTTGTGAAGGAAGGGTGAGATGGGTCGGTGCAGGGTACAAAAGAACAGAATTTGCGACGTCTTTATTGACGATGTTCAAGGAAACATCAGTAGCCTCTTCTAAAACATCTGACGAGGAGGCGACGAGTTCATTAGCAACAGAATCGCGGCGCTGGTAAGTGTCGTTTTGTTCACAGTAATGGAAATCCCGTGATTGTCTCCCACTAACCGGAGTAACGGGTTCGTTGGAGAATGATTCACTTCCGGTTTCCTCGGGTTCCTCGTCACCTTCTTCGGGGATTGGACTGTTGAGGTCTAGAGGGTAACGCCGAAGTGACTCAATTGGGGTCGGATTGTGACTGCAATTTGCGGAACATGAGGAAGCAGTGGTGGTAGTGGTATTTAATGAAGTAGTAGAGGGTGACGGAGAAAGGTCTGTAGGTGGGATTATTAATTTAGCTACAAAATAAAACGATGGCCGCTGAAGGCTGAAAATACCTGAAGAAATTGTTGTGATTGTTGTCGACGCAGATGACGAAAGTCGCGTCGTAACAGTTGCAGCATCCGTCGCAAAAACAGTAGCAGTCGCAGATGCAGAAATTGTTGTCGTTGTTACAATGTCAGAGGAGGAAGGATGCAACGGCGGTTTTGAGGCGGATGAGCGAGAGGGCTGCGAGACCTGCAAGGGCGGCGAGTGCTGGGAGGGTAATAGCGATGACATCGCTAGAGGCAGGGTTTTTGGTTGTGGGGCTGCCATCGTTATAAATTGATTGGTACGAAGTACAGTACCGGTACAAAAAGAACGTCGTGGGGCCCGGGCTGGCAAGGCGCTAGGCTTTCTACGTTAGGAGCTGGGACCGCCAACCTACACGCTAGGCGCTTCTTTTCCTGCCTGGGGGGGTTACCGCCTAGGGGGGTAAGGAGGGTAGGAGGGTGGTAATGCAATTGTTAATTAAGGCGTCCACAAATTCGGTTGGGACCTATGGCGGGACTTCGGCGGTGGTTTGAGCGTTATTTTCCGCGTACGCTCGAATTCGGTCCTGGAAAGGTCGTTGGATTTCTTGGATTTCTGCTTCTGTCCGAAAACGTAGACTGATCCGGCCAGACACACCAGCCCATATCCTAGCCTAGGCACGATTTCTTATCAAGTAACGTCGAACCAAGAGAACTAGTGGCTTGATTCGCCAAAGAGGCAAAAAACCGTCCTCGACCAATACACAACTACTTAACTACTACTACTAGAATGGGCACTGACTGGAGTACCTCTCCTCGGTAGTCGGTAGTCGGAGTCGCTCGGTCGATTCGGCTTTCCGATGGTATCTCTTTGTTATGTGGGAACTTTTTATTTCATAACGAGGCCGGTGCTTTTCTAACACGGTCAAGGACTCGGACCAGAGTAGATAGGGCGAGTTATAATAAGGGGGTTATCGTCAACGGTATAGCGAGAATGACAACCGGTGCTTCTTTCTCACTTTCGGATATGTCGAGTCAAATGCTGTAATAGTCGAGGCGGAGTCCGAAGAGATAAGGAGCAAAAGGACGGAATAAGGGAATCAGGGGACCTGCACAGTTGTCTTGGCTTTCTCCGTCGAATGTTCGGTGCAGGTATTATACAACGAGTTGGTGGGTGGTCATGACTTATAAGCGGTAGGCTCCCAGGTCGTGGTTGCACACAGCGTAACAAGACCGCTAAGGTATCATAAAACGTCCCCAGAGATCTTAGGTTGCCTTGATGCCAAGGCAAGAAGAGTTGAAAAGGAAAATGCAAGATTGCCGGGGAAGGGGGTGGATGCTGATTATAATGGTAACAGAGTTAGGAGCTGAAGAACGGAACGGACGTGGTAATGAGCGTATATCTGCGTCTAAGTCGAAAGCTTGCCCTCGTTGATCTTTGGCCAAAGTTGTAATGTGCATGCGAGCAGTCCACAAGTATGGCACCCTAGCTTCGTAGTATAGTGCGAAGTGCGAAATATGAAGTATGATAAGTATAGTACAATACTAGAGAAAACATAAATCCTGGACTGCTAGCTGCATAGGACCCTGTTGAGGGGGTGGGCTAGACGAAGCGGCCTGCAGCAAAGGTCGAGCGAGTCCCGGTCAGGATCAAACTGAGGTTTGAAGTGTAGTGGTATAGGAAGACGGGTGTAAGTGGTAGTAGCGTGGGTAGCACAGCGTGGGGAGAAAATGGCGAATATCCCCGGCTTAAGTTTGATTTTAAAACCCAAAGACCAGAAAAAAAAGACTCAAATCAAGAAGTTGTAGAGGGGGGCGATCTGAGATACTAGTACCTGTCTCCAATCTCGGACTTTCAATAGGGAATACTTGGCATACATATCTAAACAGCATCATACGTAGAGTGCTTTGTATTGATCTCTGGCTCTGGCTCCCTGTGAATCTGTTTGTTTAGTGGAACAATGTGCGCAGCGTAATTGCGCGGCAAAATCCATGCTGTCTTGGCGGTAACTCAGCGACAGTTACATAGACTAACTCTTCGTACAATACGGTACGTGGGAAGGGATGGATGAGATAGATCGGTGGTCAGAATGGAGAAACGTGAGATTACGGCCCTGACTAACTATGTACATACATACTACTGCATACATTAGATACAAGTGGGAGCTTAGCATAAGTAGCGCTCACATCATAGCCTATGACGCTATTACACGCTACTACGCTTCTAGTAATGCCTGGCATACACCAGCACATCAGTAATTCAAAGCGCGAGTAAAGCGCGAGAGGTACCCCCATGCGTATCGTATACTTCCCAGCAACAACTCTAATAACACTCCCAACACTACTGCGGCGAAACGGGGGAAATGTGGAGGATACAGTTCATGGTCTGTGTTACCTTAATGCCATTCGTTGCATCTGACGGCTCTAAGGTGTCATTAATTAAAGAATTAACCTTAGTTGTTTCTTGGGTCCATGGAGACCCCAGAGACCGCCCCAGCTTAGAGTGGGAGGTTTCGTTGTCTTAAGTGGGCATAAGTGGGTGGGTACGAGACGCTATTTCCACAAAACTACTATCGGGAAACCGAGGCCATCTTCATAATTTTATGCTCGATTACAATTCTTTAAAAGTAATGAGAATTGATTTGATTTGATTCAAGTTTCAGAGCTACCGTAGTTGGGAAAAGATCGAAGTAACGATACCGGAAAGTCAAAACACAATAATGAAAGGACAAAGCCGAGTACGGAGCTACGCATGGGTCTCCTTACTATTAACATCAACCATTTGGCTTGGAAGGGGGAATCTATTGAACATAGAACATGTAAATTCTAAATTTCATAGGTACAAGGTATTCTTGGCTGTCTGCTCATAATTACGGATTATTAATATTCAAACTCAACATTGCTTCCTCTCGTTAGGCGGATTTATTTAGTACTTATGTAGGTTGCCAATTCACCCCTTCGTATGTACTTCCCACTTAGCTTGGAAATGTACATGATGTACATGCATGTAATTGGTGCTTAATCTTACCGTACAAGGAATTTCGAGTATTCTGATTGGTTGGTTATCTTACTAGTAACAAACATTTTGAGTAACTTCACAATGGGAACTTCCTAATCAACATGAAAGTCTTTTTTTATCAGGCAGTTGGGGTGATCATAGGAAGCGGCTGTAAACTACATGTAGTGTAAGCTTAATTACAATTGAAGACTCCCTTGTATTTATTGTATTCGATCTTCTTTTCCAGAATAATGGGATCGAAGCCAAGAACAGATTCCTTCCATCGCGGTCATTAATACTTCCACTCAACGCCAAGGATACTTCTGTATCAGATACATTTTTTTGCTGAACGACTGGTGTCAGAGAGAGAGGGACAGAGCCACTTTGTAGTGTAAGTGATTGCCGTTGGATCGAAGTCTTGGCTGTGTAATTGAGTTCTTACTTGGTGCTCGGTATCGTTTCACCGGACAGAGAAACATTGCCAATACCAAGAAACGCTCATCTATTTACAGGTTCAGTCCAAGATCTTGGCATAGCGCGTCCAACCCAGCCACTATCCTGCATCGTCCTCTTGCCAAGGACCGAGGAATTTTTACTTCCGCCATTGAATGGGATTTGAGGAAGCGTGCGCTAATAATAATATTTGCGCTCCCAGAATTTGACGCCAGACCGCAGAAACCTCAACCATGATCGCCAGTTGCTTCCTGGTGGCCTGGATGCCGATCGAGATGATGTAAGTGCTCAACCCTCGAGACCGCTCGATTAATCTACAGTATGTAAAAAGTTATAGGAAAGTTATTATACAATTGCGACGACGAAAATTCATTCGCTCGCTGAAAATGTCTCGTGTAACGGGGGGTAAACATCATCGCTGGAATGGTGACACGAGCCAGCCTTCTTCTTCGAGGCCTGATCCTACGTGCGTCATATCATGTGTATCTAGGTAGAAATCTACTCCACGCGGCAGCATCTGACATAGTCTACGCATCGTCTCCGCCGGCTTCCAGCAGATGCTTCTGATATCTGGTCAATGATAACGAAAGAACCTGCCACCAAGCGGGCAACTAGCTGGCGCACTAGCCGATAGAACAAGGCGCACTCAAATTATGGGGGCTTGAACTCATGTCGTGAGCATACTCGCAGCCCCAAGAGTCGTCAGATATTCCGATCGACTTTTTCCGCAAGCTTGCCAAGTCCAGATGATCATCGTTTGTCGCGGGTTCGCTGACGCGCCGAGCATTGGCAGTTGAATTTCATTACCCAGATATTCTTAGATGCATCCATTCCCGGACGTTTCTCTCTGGGACAGTTGTCTCTTCTGGCGTGGCCCCATTGCGTACCCAACGAGGCTCATCACGAAGATGCATATTTGATTCCGAGACGTCCCCGAGGCGGCAACAACATATGTCGTTGCCTAGTTGCGTACCGCCGCATTTCGCCCCTTTCGTGATTTGTCTACCGTTCCGGGTGCTACTAGCGGGCTTCGGCATCCACTGAAGGATCTTTAGATCTGTACCTAACCTACCCCTCGGATTAGACATCATTGCAGCATTCATGGTATTGGGTTCACGCTCTCTTTCCATGGAGTTCTCGATTTAAACTCCGAGTAGATTATTTATTAACCTATCATCCGTACCACGCGCGACAGGGCACGGACTAGATTTGCTAGATAATATCTGGCATACACTTCCATTCGCCGCAAGACCTTGAACACCTCCTCAACTACCGACAGTAGCGGAAACTACTTTGAACACCGCAAGAAGCGGGAGGCCGCGCGATGACGACTTACAGTATAATGATCATGAGAATTCCCTTTTTCCAAGTTTTCTACTTTCACCTTGGCGATAATGCAAGCGCCAGAGACGGTTAGAAAATCCTAATCACGGGAGCAAGTCATATATCGCCCTACCTAAACTAGGTTTCGAACGATCTCAGCAACCTGATTGGTTAGCACCATCGTATGTCTCAATTTTCTAGAATGTGATTATAGACTACACTAGTCCGTGGTAATTATCGCCGGGATGAACATCTCTCTTGGCTCTACCCCCTTCCAAGGCAGGCCAAGTTGAGGATATGAAGGTTATATCAAGCAGACCGAGCGAAGAAATGGGCTTCGGTCGAGATCTTCGCCTAGCGTCGCCCAGCTAATAAGACACCGGCTGAATACCCCCACGAGCGCCATCATAGGAGCAGCCAAGACTCAATTGCCCGTCAACCGAGAAGCATCTCGGAATCGCGATTTGATTCGAATTTGCGACCGGCTTGGTCGTATTGCTTTTCCCAATGAGCCCAACTCCCGCCTCATTCAACATTTCACAAATGACTATACCCTGGTGCTCGAATTCGGCGCCAGCTCAAACCTAACTTTAGTTACAGAGATCCGGCAGGCATCTTAAATTCTATTACTGATGCTGTTACATTGGTAACAAGCCCGGCTTGAACAAAGATGGCAACCCGCCAAGTACCCTTCAGGGCTGTCTCCCCTTGATGTAGTATAGTCGATGGATTGTTGTATTCTGCCCCCACGCAACTGAGACCAATGATTGGGTCGCTTGAGCGCAACGACTTCTGCAGTCGTCCCAAAGCAGCAAACTTGTGCAGCTCGTTACGCGTGGTACCTTCTACGTAGTAACGAATCGGGGGATCAGAATCATCACCTCTCGTGACCTAGGAAATGCATTTCCTCCTGCAGTAGCTGTTGTCAAAAATGGTGCTAAAATTACAATACATAATCTGGCTGAAATGTAGCAGGCCGTCTTGGCTTCGTTACCAATTGCGACGAGTTCTTAAGCCTAAGAATTCTTCGAGAACTAGTCTGTGTAAGTATTAGAAATAAATGGCCAAGAAACAAATGGTCGTCAGACAATTCCTGGTTGGTGTTATTGTGAGAGCCTGGTGTATGGCAATTCTCACGCTTGGCAAAGCAGTCAGCCTTCTGAGGCTCTTGGCTGGGTCACAAAGGCCGGCACGTTTTTCTCTATCAACGCAACTAGAATAATTTTCATCTGCTAACTACCGATATCGAAGTAATCTTTAAGCGAGATCCAGACCTTGCACCATCATCTCCCCGTGTCCCCGTTAACGTGATACGAGGTAAGAGAGGGCCTCATTATCAAAAGGGACAGGTCCCTTCAGGAGGTACTGTACATAATGTTTGCGGGATTTATTCCGTACCCTCGACTACATAACGACATGGTTACCCATGGGGTACTACTATGTATGGTATGTCTCGGGAAAAAAGGAACCAACGGTGAAGCACCTCAGGCAGGCAATCAGCATCTTCTAACTAGGTTTACCGATATTATTGACCGATGACATTGAAATGATGACAGCTGTCATCCATGAAATATTCAAACCAAGGCAAGCTGTGGTGGCTTCTGAATGGTTGCCTTCAGTACTAGGGAGTCTCGAAAACGTGACGCCTTGCCCCATTCTCTCAAGAAAGTCGTCAGCCTATCGTAGCCGACAGCCTTTAAGGAACCGAAGCGGGAAGTGGCGGTGAATAAGCTTTTTAGTTTGGTGAACCCATCAGCAAGGCGAATAGAACCGGTGAGTTTTAGGTGTGCCAACAAACTTATTACGATACTCCAATCTCGTCCAATCTCGTCCATAAGGAACTCGATCCGCACCAGAATCTCCTCAGCCTGCAGAGCTGCAGGCAAGTCGTGACGGCAGTCATCGGGTCACCGACGGTCAGCAAATAAAATCCCAAGCCAACACCATCATTCGGGGATCATTTTGAGGAGAAGGATCTTACATCTCCAGGTTTTCCCCACGTCCGGCAACACCCCCTTGCTATGTATGTACACTGGCAAGTCTGCTCACCGTCGTGTGCCGTCTTACCTTCTTCGGGGTCAAGGGGCGTCCCTAGTCGCCATGAAATGGCTGAAGCTTGTTTTTAGATTATGAAGGTCGACTTGCGAAATTAAAAGCCCTTCTACGGCACAGGCCACACAGACCATGACACTCACATAGCAAGCCAAGCCGGGTACTAGTGCACAACAATTACATCCCTGCTTTTTGCGCTTCATCCCGTCTCGTCGACATCCTGGAGAATTCTGGGGATCGTGCCAAGGCTAGCGTCTTCAACGTATTTTGTACAATGGATGTCTACATTATAATACATACATACATACATACCTACAGAATCTATTCGACATACATATACAATGTACCTAGTCATTCTGACGAGTCTCACGCGTGAGACATGCGTTGTTGCTGCTGCTCGCCTTTTGCCCGCGCTCGAACCGATATCTGCGTCTATTGAAACATGCGACTTAAAATACCTCATGCTGACAGTCTAGACCACACCCTCGGGCGAATGTTTCGTGCCATACGGGATTGCAGGATTACTAACTTACTTACGTTCCAAAAAGTTGCCGGGAAGTGCTGTATGCTAGCCGTCCAAAACGTGTCAGGTTATCTGTGCCTGCGATGTCTTCAAGGATAGCAGCATCATCAAGATTGCTAATTAAAAAGTCCGGCATGCTTGGATAGTGCCAACTACGTGACTCCTGAGTTCCACTGCCGTCCCTGCCAAGTCGATTGTGCGCAGATCAAATCTCTTGGTATTAGGGGCGAAAAATTGAAAAAGGCTGGCTACACCTCGGTCCGACCGTACTTGGCGCCCTCTCAGGGGCAAGAGATCGTTGTCCTTGGCACCTCTGAAGGCGAAACAAGCCAAGTGCTGCGTAAGATTCCTCTCCTTTTTAAGAGGGGAATACCCAGGCATCGCCGCGCCACGACTCCGGTGCCGTACGGAGATTCGTTAACGGGAACGCAGGTGGCTTCGGTAACTTGAATGCCGGAATGCAAAGGCATATTGCCTAGCCTAACTTGACTACCTTCCGATATGTGCGCTCCATGCAGATATGGGAGGATCCGGGGATGTGCGACCGTCCTGCACGTCAGCTGGGAAAGGATCTCTGCGCAACAGTGCAGTGTTGCAAAACATGTACGTATGTGCTTCCTGACGAGGGCACGTTCGCGCAAGTCGATTCGTCCATCATTCGCGGGTTCCGCAAGCGCCCGCCCGTCGAGACAGATGCGTTTCCTGCCAAGGCGCGTACCACGTACACAACGTACTCCACGGCCAAAAAGGGGAACAACTATGTGTCGGAAATTGCACTCTATGTCTGATCGATCGAGTCTCCCCCAACGGCGGCTGCTCGCTGGCGTCGAGTCAAAGTTCCGCAGTGTTCACGAATCGACGGTTCGAGGAATGTTGCCAAGCTTCAGGCCACCTTCTATACCTAGATGACGTGTCCTTCGTGTCCACTCGTAGGAAGATGAAGTCTTAATCGCCCTGACCTTTCGACCGTATCTCATCCTTTCGCGAATGCGACTGTGATTCGTGAGTACTGAGGCCGAGATAACAGTAATCTGGAAGTAGCACAGACCCTTCGGCCGAGGGTGTGATGGTGCTCTGTAGTCGTCTTGGCAATGCCTTTAAGGCAATGGAAGTCATCAATACTAAGTGATTACCTTCTAAATTCTGACGGCAGGGCCAAGAAGTGGCTTACATACCCGTCAGACACAAGCTTTTTTTTGTTTGATACCGGAGTACGGTACAACACAATAGCTCATCTCCGGGCGTTTACGGAGTTCTCGGATGTGCCGATATATGCTCGGAAGAAGCAGTGGCTTTTTTTCAAGAGATCACGTAGTTTCGCATGGCCAGGCTCGTCTACAATAATAGCAACAAATTTGCCATAATAGGATCCGATGAGGCCATTCTTATTATCGTGGGAAGGCGTGACGTTGCATTAATATGTGTTTGTTAGGTTTGCCTCGGACATGGCGCAGTCGATACACCTAACCCACAAACCTGCCCATGCTGTGGTCCTGAATTGGTCGATAACGTAGAGTGCAACATCCGATTGCATATAATGAGCCTCTTCTTGTGGTCTAATCGGTTTGTTTCCACAGCTTGGGGCTGACGTAGACCTACACTTCTTGTAATCTCTTCGTCGTACACGGCGTGCTTCTCTGTATGCAGCCTTGATTCGAATCACAAAGTTAGTAGAACCTGGAGGCGAAGGATTCTATCAAAAAGCAACGGATGCGCACCATTCAGGCTTCACGGGTGGCTCGATCGTCGACATAGACCGCCAAAAGTCTTACGTGTCTCGTATCGATGTGCGTGGCTAATCCAAGAGGGCGCGATATCTACTAGACTTACATGTTCTCCTGGATCGCACACGGGACCAGCCATGAAAGAAAAACGATCGCGATTCCCTAGGTGTTTACCCACCTAGACCTTGTTATGTTTAACTACAATGTGGCATAGGAGTCTGAGACAAACAAGCCAGTCAGCTGTGCGCTCCAAAAGGCTTCGACTACAAACACTTCCTTGATCCAGGAATAACGGGCAGCTTGATACCGTATATTCTCCGTTATACACCCTCGATTATAGTTGCCAATAATTTTCTCTCAGCCCACACACCCTTGTTAGTGTAGTACTAACTAGTATCTGTCTATATGCACGGTAAAGTTTGCCTGACTTGAAGTTGTGTCAAGGTCAGACAATGAGAAGGATGCTTTGTGCTGAAGTGAACGCTTCCAGGGCCACCCAGGGAGGAGTAGACTCCGAGTATGAGAATGGACAAGGCGCTACATACTCCTAACTTCTATTGTCAACCTCGGGGATCATTAGAGTCTGAGAATAAAAGGATCTGTTTTTTTCTCGTTGCATCATGACAAATAGGTGCCCAAGTTTCGGATGTAGTGATAATATAGAGTTATACTGAGACACACAAAACCTGTTATCCCGTAGCCGGCAACATCATTCCCTGTTAGCTCTCCTCCTAGCGATACTGACGTCGCCGCGAACCACGTTATCTGAGAAAGAGCATTCTAGAGTGAGGTGCAGGTGAGCAGATGTAGTGTGATTATCTATCCCCATGGCTAATGATCAGTAGAGTATGCCGGTTTCATCGATGGCGTCCTCTGCCAGTAATAGTGACGGTGATAGCCTTTACCCATCAATCCTTCGTACTAAAGAGGAATGAAGTTCACTATGCTTCACACCGGTGACGCCTCATCTAAGTTACGGTACCGAAAGATCAGGCCACTTCTATATTGCCCGGGCGGTAGAGATCAAACATGGCAACAATTTGTAGGGTAACTCAACAGTAGTGTCCTTCCTCTTAGCCACGAAGTCAACTATTTTCTCGTAGCCTCGCTCCGAGCGGACTTAGAGAGGGTTATCGTATAATTCACCATTAAGAATTACCTCACCGTTTCTGTTTGTTGGGTTCACCAGCCGCCACAAGTAAGCTTACTGATATTCTCGTCCGAGACCCTCTCGCATATAAGGTTTACACCAACGGCCTACCCTAATGCACCGTCATGGCGGATAAATTTATATCATAATTTACCGCGTGGGAGATAGTCTATGTAGAATTACGTTCGCCAAGTACGCCATGCTTTGAAGGTTGCCCCTTTCAGCTCTGTTACAGACCAATAGAACTTTCCATAGGGCACGGCTATCCGAATGAGGACCCTTGACGAGGAACTTACCGAAGAAGGTGTGTGAGGAATTAAGGATAGTTATACGGAAGCCACTTTAGCTAGACTTAATCGGGTCCTTGTGCGCTAATGACATTTATCTAGATGGTCTACAAGGATGGCATATCATATCAGCACGGAAGAGTTTACAGAAGTAAGAAAATAGTAGAGACTGTAATTCTAGCTTTCTACGGAGGATAGAGCCCTACTGCAGTATGCCAGCTGATATCCTTTCCCAATAACACGGTGTACCGTAGAATTCGGCACAGTCGATGATGCTCGACGCATTAGGAGATATCCCCCGAGTCACCATCCACTCCCCTCTGCTGAGAATTGGATGGCGATGGAAGTTTGAAGTAACGTCTTTCTTTTCCTCCTATTTTCTGTTATGTTTTATGATATTCGGGTCCGTCGAGCGTAGCGGCGTTCGGCTTGACTCTGGGCCTGTCGGAGGGAGTGTAGAAGTTGGGCGACTGGTGTGGGTGAAGTGGTCCGTTAATACCTCATTCCGCCTATCTCCCCTTCTCCTCTTCCCTGTCTCTCCATGTCTGCTCGCCTGAGCTTCTGCTGCTGTCGCTTGAACTCTGGTCGCTGGTCTCTGAATCGACGGAATGATTCCTTTCTTGGCCCGGGATAGTTCCTTGCCCAGCCATTTCAGTCTCACTGGTCATTTCATTTGGCTGGGAATTCCCTGACCGCGAGGGCGTGAAAAGGATCGGACATTCCTTGCAACGGGGGAGGTTACGGTGCGGGCAATCTAGTCTGTCTGGATTCGAACAGAAGCTACCACTGCTGCGGTAGCGACAGTGGCAGCATACGAAGCCGATAGGCTGGTGACACTCTTTATCTGACATCTTAAGGGATGCGTACGGCGATGGACGATGCTGATGAAGGATAGACGTCTAGTTTGGTGGCTGGGGCTGAGGACTGAGGATCAAAAGAAGATTGCGCAGTTCTAATAGGAATGGCAAAATTTTCAGCCAATCTGTCTTCTTCTACTGTCGAACGATTTCCTTTGCCAGCTCCACGTAAAGTCTTCCGCCACTGTTCGCCAAACTTCGATTGTAGACGACGACGGTTGAGGAGGCGACTCACTAAGTGGACGACTCTACATGGCCTAGTAGCTATTATATAACCGGATTTATGCAGTTTGGCGGGAGAAATTCTTGTCGCAAAGCTCCTTTCTCCACGGGAAGAAATGTCTTGCGCTCTTCAAAAGTGTTGAATTCTTTCCGTAGACTCAGTTGGAACCGCTGTATTCTTGTCTTAGATATAATGACAACTCATCAAGTTGGCGGCAAAGGAAATTCTCGAAAGAGCTCTACCACAATTGTGTTAGGCTTCATAGACCAAAGGGCAGGTTGCCCATCCTAATAATGATGCCGGAAGTTGGTGGCACTCCCCCTCTCGACTGAAATTTGCTAACCCCCTTTATTCCTTAGGCGCCGATTCGGAGGTATTTCTCCGCAGCTTATCCTCGAGGGCTTCTCTTACTGTTAATCTCCCCTTGTATGAACGTCGATGGAGCCTAAAGTCTCATGTGACGGCCTGTAGAGACGATGGCTAACAGCAAAGTGTTAAAGGCAACACATATGAGTCCAGACTGAAGAGTGCCCCCTGGTCATCTCGCCTTCCCCAACCCTTATGCTGCAGGATTGTCAATGAATTTCGTGAGTGAGAACGTAAAGATAGATGCGTGCTGAGTTGATTTCGTCATGTCGGGTGTGAGCTTCATTGATGCGGTGCTTCAGGGATCAAATAATCTCGTCAAAGGTATCCGCGCCGTAAAGAATGGCCTACTAATATATGAGATAACGATCTCATGGATGAGAATTTTGGTGCCTTGTCTGTAGTTGATGCCTAGTAGGAGTGTCTCATGAGTCAACCCTTTTATCTTGAGAGAACTAACATACAATGAGAGAATCTTCGACCTCTCCATTATACTAGACATAGCCAGAACTCGCTAGTAGGTCAGCCATCGTATATTCTAGGCTATCAATGTTGTTCTTCAGAATATACCAGTAGATTCGCACTGAGAGCCCGAAGATCGCAAACGTTACTAGACTTTAGTATTGTGAGATGTAAGAAACGAAGCGACGAGGATGTTCTACTGTGCACCTACGCACTCTTCATACGGACCTAGCTAGAGGTGGATCTAAGTCGCCGACATCAATCACGGATGGTATAGAAATCTTAAATAATGTCAAGCAGTGTAGAGGTAAGACTCAATAGTGAGAAGAGAGAATTCTAAAGTTACAATATGGCATGCAATATGGCATGGCTTGTGAGAACAGTATGCCATCCTAACCGTAGAGCATAGAGAGACGCTTCTAGAAGTAAGTAGAATGTGCTACATTGGGTGTCTGAGACCGCGAGTTTTTGACAGAACTCTCAACAACATTCTACCCATAGAGACGAAATTAAGTTTTTATAAAGATTTTCGGCTTCTTTTCGTCTAGGATCATCTGGCAGATTCACTGTATATGGCTAATGGCAAACGTCTTTTCAATGGAGAGGGTAGATGCGTACTCAATTGTTACTGAGATTTAGCATGAGTCTATCTAATTAAGATCTAACCCACCAGCGCTGATCATGGATATCGCGCAAGCTCTAAACAGAGAAAGATTGAAATGCAGGAGTTCAGACTCTAAGGCAAGAGTTCATTAAGAACAATACCTAAATTGCACGGGACTTCAGCGACAGCCGTCTTTGGGCAAAATTAGAAGATTTGAAGTCAGAGCCCGGAGGCGTAAAATCTTCAGCAAGACGTTCAACAGTTCGTAGGAAACCATGCAGTGGTGCCTGAGCATTATCTCATCTCTCACCTCTTCCTTATCAACTGAAGTCTGACTAACTTACTGGACGAGCCCGATGGCGACGTGGCATATCGAATGAACTCTTTATCACATCATGTAGCAGAGATAAGAGCCTCATTCTAATCGGTCCGCCGAAGAACGCCATATTATTGACGGGATTTTCCGCTTGGGACCCGCGGTCTCGATATCGAGCCGTCTAGAGACGATACTCAGAGAGGTTGGGAACACCGGGGCCGAACTCCGGTAGTCCGGCTAACTAATGTATTGGCTGCATCGTAAGACCGTGATGAAGATTCTGTCCGACCCACGAATCCGAGAAAGGGCCATTTGTTCACACTACTGTATCTTATCAAACAACACGTTCTGGAATTTCGCCCACTGCAGCACGTGCTAGTGGTGAGACATTGTAAGTCTAAGTGCGGGAGGAAGCGCTTGGAAGTCCGCTTAGACTAGTTTCTCGTCTTCGTGACCGTTAATGGCTCGTAATTTGTCCGCCACTGGTCTTGACGGTTTGGATGGCAATCTCGAAAAAAAAAAATTGAGGGCTGGGACTCGGTCAATAGTTTTGTTTATCTGCTAGCCACTGAGCCCCATACTAAGCGGATACTGCTGGCCAGAGCTTGTTGCGGTGAGAACCACAAGTCAAATCTTGCGAATCGGACCATGGTAATCGGGTGACGTGGACGGGTCTTGACGTTTGGCTGCAGTTTATGAAACCAGGCGCCAAAGATTGGACCGACATCGATCACTAGTGGGGAATATTTCTGGTGAGCAGCTATAGTGGCTGGCTGATTGTTTCGCCCATTCACACACACCCTTCGAGGCTTCGATAGAGTTCTGACTGATGGGCCTTTAAGACATTGTCTTGAGCAACAACGCGGAAGGATTTGAAACACTGTGCTGCTTGAGATGGATAGCTATGCCAAGGCGCCGGAATTATGGACCTCGAGTGATAGTGACTGTCAACAAGCATCGCCTCGTCAATTCTGAAGGCAGCCGATGCCGGTAGACCCCGGGGTATACCTTGTACTAACCTAACCCTCTCCACATTTGAAGTCCCTGATAACTCGGCAATCTCGCTGCAAAACTCTGGTATTGTAGCTCAATCTGGTAAAAGCGTGCCAAGTATTACTTGCCTCGCTGTTAGGCGGTGTATGTTTTGGGTTTGTTGACAGCTAAACGGCCGGTGCGTCGCGTGGTCTGTAGCACTGACTATGGGGGTACGGCGCTTTTTTTGTGGTTCTTCGGTGATGATGATGGTCTTTTCGACGATGTAAAGCCGAGCCCAAAGCGGTGAAACCTTTCGGTGAACTACTCAAGCGCTCATGAGGTGGCTCTTTGAAATTAGGTCCAGACAGAAGCCTAAGCTGTTGACCAGGTACCTAACTCATTGGATCCCTATATCCATTGTTAGTCTGTAACGACATGTTTAGCAGGTAGAGTATTGTATGCCATGAGCTGGTCTAGAATCGAAGAAGCGCTTAGTGCTCTAAATAAGGTAGGTAGGTAAGATGTACACAAGTCAGCTGGTCTGAAGCAATGAGAAATGAAACGCCGCTGACAGGCTACCATTCTGGACCATTGGACCAGCATACCAGTAAAGCCTACAATAGTTACCTCCTAGTAGGTTTGGTGTAATTTCACCACGAGGATCGAGACAAATTAGTAGCACTCGTGACCCTAATATTAGTTTCTACGCGAAGTTACCTACTTTTATTAGTGTAGGGGCAAATTCAGGGTCCAATCTTCTCAGCCCTATGGTTCAAAAAATGCGTAGTGGATGGGGGATAAGTCTTCTAGAATTGTTCCAACTTGGATCGCTAAGCGCAGAAAAAGTAGATTCTTATTCACAAGGAGTAAATTGCGCTTGCCTGGAAGAGCATCCATTTCGTGTCAATCTCAATTGATGCTCTTCCCCGTAATCGGTCCCTGAGGTGCAGTTGGAGTATAATTTCTAGCGTCTTGTGATGATCATGCACGGGGAAAAATACAGTGTTCCCAGAGACCCTGCAGATGTTACTTTGGAGCTGTCATCAATTCGATGCAGGGTCTGGAAGTCTTGTACCCCAAGAAATCATGTTCACATGGCCGGTTGTCGAGTGGGGTTCTGTTGATATTCATCACATTTCTGTAAAACGAGATGTAGATGGTTGTTGATGAGAATCCTTATGGGGTAGATATGTGAGGGAAATATGTACGGTAGGAGAGTTCGTCCAAGAATGCACCGAAGCCTTGACGAGCCAATAAATGCTATTTAGGGATCGGAGTCATTCGTGGGGAAAGCGAGGGGGTTTACAGTCGAAGATGGAAAGTCGCATTGCGCACTACCACTAGGGTCATCTTGAGACCCTGGAGATACTGTACCTGAGAGAAATAAATTGATGGCAATCAAATTTGGTTAGGAATAATGCCTTTAGAAAATAAGGGGTCCTTGATTCGGCGTGTCATGTCAGAAGAGGTAATAACCTGCACACGACATCATTTTCAGCGGGCGGGAGATCCGGCACACTAGGAACATGCTAAAGAGGTGTGGGGTTGAAAAAGGTAAGTTTGAAGCTGGAACGCATGTCAGCGATGCTGCGAGTAAGAAACTGATGTTGGGAAAGCTCTGATTGGTCGGCTGGGGTCTTCTCGCGTCCTAGGGTTTCTATTCGAAGCTCCCGCGGGCCGTCCCCCCTGTAACCCAGGCAGATTGTTCATTGGCAAGTTCAAGGTCGTTGGTTAATTGATGACATTGGCCGCGTTGGCAAAGGACCATTGGGCAGAGGTAATGCTAATAGCACAAATATGCGCTGTAGGCGACAGTACCCAAAACGCCCAAAGCGGGTGGCTAGCTGAGCGTTCTGTCATGATGCCCGCTGAAGTAAAGAGGCGATCTGTCCGATATTGAGGTACGACATAATTTTTCTAGTCATGAAGGAGGGAACGGTGAACATCCTCAAGCTGACAATTCCCGCAGTCTCATCAAGTTGGATCTTTAGTGCTTGGGATCTGGCAACCTAAATCATTTACAGTATATTGCTCAGCATGTCAATGAAAAAATCCATAAGAGGCGAGAGAGGGAAATAATTTGAAGTGTATCAAGACGGGAAGAGGATCTGAAGAGGATTGACGAGAATGGAATTGTGTTTGAGAAATAGGAGAATCTGGTTGGATGAGGCAGGTGGATCAGTTTACGCTAGACTCGATCTAAACGTATGTGTGGAGAAGAACAAGGACGTGGCAGTCGTGGAAAGAGGATCCACTGTCCCACTGTCCCTGGCAGAGGTGGCAGCCATGGGCAAAAAACTGGCAGATCCGCTCCGACACGCCGGTTGCTTTCCATGTGACACCGCTGGTACTTGAAGTTGAGTTTCTATTTAGGGCATTTAGGGCAAACAATGTGTTCCAAAGCAGGTATATCAAAGTATTTGTGGTGTATCGGAAGGAGAAGAAGCCATGTTCCCTCCTACCTAAACCTATTCTAACCCATTCAAACCCCCTGTTAGACCCGCATTAAATTGATTCATCTTCCAAAACCATCCATCATCGAACCTGCATTACTCTCTTTACCTGCCCGGGAGGTGCTAGTCCTCTCTTGTGTGCCCCGTTCGCTTTCACCTTTTTTAACAATAACCTTTTCCCACAAACCCGCACAACAACTACATAGTATTGTCTATTCAAATGTAAAAAACCGCGTGGACAGACTCGAGCACTTAACAATCACACCAATCCTCATAGCTTCTATTTTGTAAAAATTAGCTGGATGCCGACCGCAATATATCAAATCGCAACCAAGGAGCTATATGTAGCTTTGTTGTACACGTAAACCCGACTAATACCTACATACATCCTCGGCATCTGTCAATTACAATTGCACAGAACTCGATTGCGAAACGTACCATCTGGATCGACCTGTACCGACTCAATAAGACGGAACACGGAACTCGAGAGCACGAATTAAAGCTTCTGTCTAGGTTAATGCAGGTTGCAGTAGCAGTATCTGTGTATTATACAAACGAGCAAAGGACTCGACGATTGCCAAGTGGTCGCACATTATAGGTTCACTGGGTGAACCGTATCTTTACCTCTATCGACTCGATGCAATTGGGTTCATGCTGGTTCTTGTCTACTAGACTATCGACCATTGTCGTGGAATAAAAAGCTTGATGTTGGCTTATTTATAAGCTCCCGACTACAAAAGCTTTTGTTACTGGATTTTCCCGGATCTTGTTGCAACTTAGGGAACCAAGATTCTAAGGTCGCGATCGCCCAATCAGCCTTTTGCGAAACGCACTCTCCACCTCGACGACATATTCACTCCTCTCAACTTCCTTTATAAGCTGCCCACAGCCACTTTAACCATGCTTACCATGACGAGGATACCGTCCGATTCATTCCTGCCCTCAGGCGCGATACTGGATCAAAATCAACGATCGATATCTTTCTCTTCTCACCTTAACAGCCATTCTTCGGCATCAGTCATATCTCCTCTATCTCTACCGCATGCTCTAAGTCAGTTGTCATACTTCGACGAGTCACATCTAACAAACTCATCATCCTCCAATTATTCACATTCGGCATCGGTTTCCGCAGCTCCACGGCCTCAGCAGCATCGTCTTTCACCACGACTAAGCCCCTCGAACGTTCGTGACCAGACATCGGCTAGCCTGTCACCCACGAATTATTTACCTGCGTCCGGTGTGACGTCCCCTTCTACGGTACCCAGTGTAACATCCCCGCTCGAAAGTATGAGCGGTCAATCTCTGCTGAGCCTGTTACAGCGTAGGGAAGAACAGAACAGAAGATTACTCGAGAGTTGGCGTGCTGAGCGTGCACATCTCGAAGCCAGTCGCGCTCGAGCCGAAGAAGTATATAAAGAGGAGCGCGCGATAATGGATGATGAACGAATGTTATGGATTGAGGAGAAGGCAAAGTTTGAGAAAGACATATCTGAATTGAAGAGAAGAGCAGAGACAGCTGAAAAGGAGAGGGATCAGATGGCTAGTTTAATCAAGAGTATGAAAGGTAAATCTTTCGATGGTGCTGCCGACACTGTTGTGGGCTCCCTTAGAGGCGGTGGTTTCAGTAGTCCAGGAGCCCACTCACAGTCACCCAGCAAGTTTCTGAGCCCGTCGGACGGCACTTCTCCAAGCAGTCTACCTAGTATTCACGGATCAACCATGCCAGAATCGAAGCCTTTCATACCTCTGGATCCCCGTATGCAAAGCATATCACCAGGCATATGCTCCCCGAAGCAGCAACAGGAACATATTCCATCAATCGACATTCACGAGGTAATTCCCGAGCTCGAAGGGATTCGCGTGAGGCCGAATGCCGTCCAGAAGGCGACATTCACTGATGGGAAGTCATCTTCACCATTAGCTGGGTTAAAAAAGCTCTCACCGCCTACTGTAGCCAAGCAAGATTCAGCCCGCTCACGCATTGTGCCGGGTGATTTGACCAAAGAAGCGCTTCAGGCTCCCGAGTCCGATAGACTTACCATGCATGCCGGCCACACACCAAACCACTCTATGTCTCTGTCCCGGCTCCACACTGTTGACTCTACTGGTGCTACCAACACAGCTACTAGTTCGGGTGCGGCAACACCTAGAAATCGGCCATTAGAAAACAGCCAAGACAAGGTATTGGAGCAGTCGTCATATAGCCAAGCAACAGGTGTCGATGGTGCTCCGGAAATCTCGAAGGACTCGGAATTCCAGGGCGAATCTGAGGTCCACAGAGCAGGCCCCGCACCTGTACTCGTGCCTCGTGAGCATGATCCAGAGCTGAAAGGGCCACTGCACCTTAGAAATCTCCCAGCTGCTGACGAACCATTTCTTAAAGCTTTATCCGACAAGCTTGAGCAGGTAAAGGCTAACAATCTTAGTCCGACTGTTCTTAAGGAAGAGCACGAGCTTGGAATGGAGCCACGAGGAGTTACTGAGCTTCAACTTGATCCCATGGTCAAGGCTGGTGGTGATGGAGCACAGGATGCTCATGAAGAAGCAGGAGAGGCTGAGGAGGAAGATATCCCCCTCAAACTGAAGAGCACTAGTAACTTCGGCGCGCCACTCGGGCAGCTTTGGAAATCGGGAGGATTCTAAGCGACATCATGCTTAGCGCTGCGACATTCCTGTCACAATCCACATTCTCTGCACATAGCAGTGTCTTTTTTGTTCCTGTCTTCTTCCCAGGATGGGTTTTAATGCGAATGATGGACGTTGTTTGTCAACGTAAAGCCATTTCCACGACAACCGATAAATTTCCTTTTGCATGAGTTTCGAAATACCCCAATACCCAAGTACCCATTCAAATTTTTTTAATATGTTATCTGCGCATGGGAAATTGTGAGTCGACTTAGCTTGTGGTGTTTGGATTCCGAGAATGACGACGAAATTGGCATTGAAAAGGGCGTATGCTGGGCGGGATCATTCCTGTATTTTTCTACGGGTCAGCGACTTTATTTGGGGGTTTGCGCTGGCGGGGTTTCTTGGCTTTGAGAAGCATTATAAATGGGTTGGGGGGGGGGGGGTTGACTGGCATATTGGCGGAGAGAGGAAAAAAATTGAGATCGACGAGACGTTGTGTGCATTGCATTTTAGATTATTATACCTGGGTCGTAACCCTGTCTTCAGTGAGCGGAACCAAAAAAAGGTGTGTTGTTCTCGGGGAAGATTTATGGCTGAGCGGGCGAAAGTTATAAAACTTCGAGACTGGGCAACTGGTCGACTGAATCAACAGAGATATCAGTATTTACCTGTATATGCGTCATCTACCTTTATCAACTCTTTATGAGGCCCATGTTGACGTTGATATTGGTGTTATGCTTCGAATTAGGTACATATGCTTAAGAGTATTCGAGGATATATGACATCTATGAGCTATTTATTGTTACGAGACCGTTTTGGAAAACTTAGAATCATACATGATTCCATGCGTTGAACAGGCACATCTGATGAGAGAAATGCATCTATGGATAGATTCGTGTCTATAGTCCTAGAGGCTTCCTTTATACACCTCCTTTCTATAGATAGGGCGGATAAGTAAATGCTATGAGATACCTACTCACTAGCTAGGTAACGATCTAGAAATCTTGATGCCGAATTGTGCTTGAATTCCAAAGTCCTTATCTAAGCATGGCTATTCTATGATGATTAGGTACCTAGTAACTAGATATTTTCCAATGACCTCGACATATTCAGTCCACATCCCAACGCCAAACTTGCCTTCCGGTACCGGAAACAGATCCAATAATTTATATTTTTTTTGGACTCGCAGTCTTCACCCTTCGTTCTAATCGTATGGAATCATCAAGAGTGGCGGTATCAATAACTTAACCTTAACTTAGCTTCTTGCCCATAAAGTCCGCCAGCTCATCCAGCAGCTCGACCGTCTCGGCCGGGCTCGCGATCCACGCCGTGGTGCTCACGCTGCGGGCCTTGAAGTCGTTGCTCCCCGCGCTCAGGAACTGGTCGCCCACGTGTAGCGTCTGCTCGGGCTTGATCCGGCTCTCGGCGCCGTCGCCGCCGAACCACTGCTGGCACACGGACACGCCCCAGCTCTTGTCGCCGATGTCCACGAACACGTCGCGGCCGCCGTTGAAGGCGCAGAACGGCACTACCTTGTTGTCGAAGTCGCGCCCGCCTACGCTGAGCTCTAGGATCTTCTGGACTACGAGCACGGTCTCCTCGAGGGATTCTCGCGGTATGCGCACCGTTGGGTTGCTCGGGATGATGCCGACGGCCCGGTCCTTGCGCATGAGCGTTGCGGGGAGGTTCAGGTTCTTGATGCAGTCCCGCAGCGCCGCCTCGGCTACGTCCAGGAGCGCCGTGATGGACGAGTCCGACCACGACGCCATTTCCGCCGTGAGCCACCGCTCGCGCGGCACCGGAGATAGCAGGTGAGGCGCCGTGGGGTTGAACTCGAAGAGGTAGTTTGCCTCGCCGCCCATGATGACGATGTTCTGGCGCTGCTGCGGCGTCAGCGCCGTCGAATTGGCTATGGCGTCTAGTAGTCCGTGCAGTCGCGAATAGTACCGCTCGGCCGTGGTGTAACCGGCGGCCGTCACGATGCCGATCTTGACGTTCTTGCGCATGAGGTCGATCATGCGCGGGATAACCGGGCTGCTGGGCTCGAGGCTCTGGCCGTCGTCGTAGAGCGTGACGTCTCCGTCGAAAGTGGCGAGCCGCAGGGTGCCGTGGGTGGTGACGGCCATGAGCTGGGCCGAGTTGAGGATGAGACGCACGTCGTTGAAGGATGGCGAGACGAAGCGCCGGGATGAGATGTAGCGCTTGCGATCCTGGAATTTGAAGGCGGCCTCCAGCGGCAGCCGCGTGAAGAAGTTGCCTATGGTCGGGACCAGCAGCTTGAGCTTGGAGGGCACCCTCCTGGCGTCTAATTGGTTCGCGACTGTGGACATACGTCAGTGACTGGTTTGCGAGTTTGCATGTGCTGGGTTCCGGGGGTGGTTCCGGGCGCGGGGAAGGAAGAGGAGACGCACTATGATCATCGATCATTACCTCGATGTCCCTCATGATCTCGGCATAACGCCTATGTGCCTCTTCGGACATCTGAGTGACATTGAAGCCATTTGTCTCGAATACTCCCGTCGGTTGGGAATACAGGACAAATGGAACAGCTAGGAGTCCTTTTATCCATTCTAAATATGGCCAGGTTAGCTTTGATACGTCAATTAGATATTGAATCTAGGTAGGTACGATTGAGTGAGTCAGGCCGCCGTTTGCTGCATCATGTCCTACGGTAATCCGATATACGGAGACCCATTTTTGACAGTGACCATGAAGTGCGTAGATAGAAGGTAGGTAGAGAGTAGTAAGAGCCATTGCTGACATCGTACCTATGAATTGGTCTCTCCTGTGCGTCTTCAACGCATCTATAGAAGAGCCCGTGTTAGTGACCTGAATTGGTACTTAATTGTGGAGGGGGTCGTCAATGAAACTCACATTCTACTCTGTATCTTGTTGTCATCTTGTCCAAACTTGCAATGCTCTTCTATTATGTGAATCGGACTTGGAGAATCAGCTTACAAGACAAACAGGAAGAATGATATGAGAAAGATGAGGTGAAAAGAAACGGTCTGGTTTAAGGGGTACATATCATTGATCACGAGGTCCGTTGAGGTCCCCGGGATAAGCGCTGTGGGGCGCGGATAGATACCGCTGATTGATACCGCTGATTGATACCGCTGCAGTGGGACATCCAATGCGCTGAGGAGGCTGGAAAGCTACTACAGCCACAGGCGACCCTGACGCTAAGAACTCATCCAGCATAGCGTCATTTCAGCGACAGATTAGCGCACGAGGACTAGTGGCTGGGGTATAAGAGGCAGATTCATCTCAACATTAATTCAATTCAATGTCTGAAGTTTAACTTATAACTTGATTCCATTACAAACATCATTATCACAAGCATCCGAATTAGCTTATTGATATCCGCTCAGATACGAGACTAACATACAACTTCAGGAAACTGAGATATGTTTTCCCCCTCCTATTAACAAACAGCCGCCCGATTATTTTGCTATGTCTATTTGCCCAACTTCTCCTACGAAATCGGAGCTGGGGTTTGGGTCGCGCAAACTGCAGTGAGCGTCATGAGTCTGGTCATGCATCCTTCAGGACAAGCTGTTTGACATCCATCAACAAAAAGAGCTGTTTTCACTCCGGAGCAGCCACAAGGGACAATCAACTCCTTCTGCACTGTGCAGCCCGGCACGGGGCATAGAATAGGAGTGCAGTCGCTAGGGCGAGTCGTGTGCGTCACAGTAGGGCAGGCACTGGGAGCTGGGGGATGGCCAGGCAACGTGGTAATGCTGATGATAAACGACGTCGTAGTCGAAGTGCTCAATGAGCTGAAACTCGAGGTCGGCGTTGGCCAGTGAGGTGGCCGACGGCTGTCCGTGGGCTCCTCAGAAGCGGTAACGACACTACGCCCCGATTAGCCCTGTACGGCTCATCATGAAGTATTGATCGGAGGTCGCGTGGGCCTACCTGGCTAGTGCCGCAAGCAACCCAACGAAGAAGACCTTCATATTTGTCTTTAAGTGTTTCTATTATCAGTCAGCTTCGTTCCATCCGCTGCTGTGACAGGTCACAAACCGATATGGAACAATACCGTGTATGATTTCGATCCTTGGTCTTCACTGGCGAAGAATGAGCTGATGATGGAATAGGAGTTGTATGTCCAACTTTATTTCAGTCGCGGAAATGGAGGTCACTTTATACACGCGTTTGTTATCTATCACCATCTTCGATCTTGCTCATCTTTAAATAGCATTGGACCTGCATGAATGGGAACCTCACGACTGTCACCCGTTCAAGTAACCATGCTCCGGGTATGGCGCCAATGCTTTTCTTTCTCTTTCCATCCTCCCGGAGCGTGTCGTATCTTAATGCAGTGATGACTGCATTCGATGAGGCGACGATTTCCGAGGTGCAGATTCGGGGATCAGTTTCACGGGCATGGTTATATTACAGAGCAACTCGGGTTCCCACCTTGTCAAGGCCTTGGCCTGTTTAAGGAATAACCTTAACTTTTATATTAAGTCTAGGCCGAAGTCTTTCTCATGTTACAGCATACTCGAATTATCAAGCACATTGATTCCCTTCTTGTTCCAAGACGAGTGGGTGAGCTTAATGAGCGAGATCTCTTCCAAGTCACTCGATCTGATTAGTACCATACCCCCAAACTTGAATCTTTTTTATGCGAGGAAAAAGATTTACTATAGTCAGGGGCCTCGTAACGAGGGTGGCATGATACTTGGCCTCTCAGCTTATTGCGGCATGCGTGCCCCTAACTGTAGTGTCGCGGCAGGGCCGAAGAGAGCCGGGGTCTTTTGATATCAAGGTTTTCGCTAACAACGTGAGACTCAGTTGAAAAACTACCTTCCTCTTCAAGGTCCTTCCGAGAGGTGTATTTTGGCCAAGCACCGTCGAGTGTGGTTGGAAATCCTGAAGTTTCGACGCATCGACGGCATCTATTCCCCCCGACAAGCAGGAGTTCTAGGCGCGGGACATATTAACATTGGCAAGACATGTCACAACATCTTCAGAGAAGCCGAGGCTCAAGGCAGCGAGATTCTGCGATTTGAAAAGTCCAGCCAGCGTACAGGCCTTGTGATCGGCAGCGGCTGTCCAACTTGGTGATGGCATTTGCCCCACAAAAACTGACGAGGCCATTCAGCCTCTTTAGCCTGGATTACGGGACAATATCCGATGGCCGAAAACTTCATATAACTTCATCTCACTTCATCTCGACGGCCCAGAAATCGCCAGTTTCGGCTACCATCTCGATATCACTAATTTATCTTTTGATGAAAACGAGCTCCTCGTAATGAGAGCCCGCATGACAGGTTTCACGAAGGCTGCAAGATAACGAGACGGCCCAGCCCGCTTCTTGAGGGATATCCGTCATAGCCACGACAGAGCCTGCAGCTTATGCGAACCAGAAGAATCCCTTCTAAGTCTTGGAAGTCGGCTGATCTTCATATGATTGCCCTTGGTTGGATCCAAAGCCTTGGACTAGACGATGACTTGCGTGCATGAGGAGTCTTGTTTGTTTGCACGAAATTTTCATTTCAACTCTCGCTCGAAAAACCCAATATCCTGGTCTGAAACTCTTGAATAGGATCATTTTGCAGATCTTTAAGGTAAGCCCTACGACTTCGTCCTATTCTACTAACTCCGTAGTTAAGAGAACAAATAACACGCTCGACATCCGTCAGAGTTGAAGCGATCCATTGCCGTAAACCCAGCGATATGAGATTCCGCCGGATCCTGCCACAAATACCCGGATCCGTCAAATTTCCTTTTCTCGACTCTTCTGGCTGGTTGGATCTCATCCTCGCTTGAAAATAAGCTATGCACTTGCGGCGCAATATGAGGCCGAACGCAATATACCTGTGGTCATTGGATCTGTTTAAATTGTTCAGTGATGCCAATATCAGACTGTCGGAATCGCATGACAAATTGATTTATGCACGCCACTCTACATAGCCTCACTGCTGGCCTTTCAAGGGGGAGTAAATACGTGCGCTAACCTCCTGGAGAATAGTGCCAATGTCCATTAATTACCATGGGCGAGGGTGACTCTAGTAACTTGAAGGTATTGAGTTGCAGTGAAGCCAATCAATGACTATAGGACAATTATGACAGCCATATCTATTCTCTACACCTACTCCCTATTTCTCTCTCAGACATTCTCTCTTGGTGCGGCTCTATGTACCTTCACGTATGTCTGTTGCCACCATGCGGCGTCTCCTATGCCCTTAACGTGCCTAGTAGTCTAGTAAATATTCCAACATGAATCTCGGTTGATTAAAGACGTAAATATTTACATTATTGTATCACTTACTACACAGAGGATACTCGCTGTTTTGAGTAGACCCGGACGCATGTCAAGTTGGGATTATTCACAACTATATATCATATCCTAATAGCGTACTCCAGTGGAAGGAATAGTCCAGGGCCACCATTACCAATTCAAAAACTCCTTTTCTTACTAGCGGCCTTAGAGCAATGTACTAGTAGAGTCATTTCCTCGGTGAGCTTCCTACTGTACTTCACATTCTCGGAGAGGTTGGAAGAGGTTACCTAGGTGCCCGTAAGTCACCTCCTTTTTTTTCCCTTTTCTTTCTTTCTTGGCGCTGGTTGCGTTATTGAAGGATATAATGACCGTTTTTCAAGAATTTATAAGAAGCTTGACGAAGGTACCTGTCAGGAACCTCATGCCAAATTGGCCTCAACGCATCCTACATTCCCCTACCTGTTTCTACCAGGTTTCCATTATAGGAGATATGGCTTAGAGCACTCCACCAGCATTCTCACCTTCCACATATCTTACCCTTGAGGTGGCGAGGAACGCATCCCTCGCAGGTGGGCCACTCCTGTACATAGTAGAGAGAATAGAGATGATGAAAGGGGAGTCCGCCATAAAGTCTCCATAAAAGATGGGCGAACAGATCAATACCGGCATCTCCACTTAGCCCCCTGTCTACCTACCGTATGTAGTCTGCTAGTATCCATATATAGATGATCGTCCCGAGGTGACACGGCCGCTTATACCCACATGAGCGTTCCGGGGTAGTGGTCTTGTTTGCATATACTTTTCGCCTGAATAGGGATAGGGATTGGCGATGCTTTCGAGAATCCGGGTTACTGGTCGTACGGCCAGTAACTATTTCCCCGGCCCAGCGTTCAACTGGCCGGGAAAACATACCTTTTGGGAGTTGTAACCGAACCCAGGCAGATTTAATCGAGCTTAACCCGGCTACCCTACCTTTTCATGGTGTATCGTACGCTACAAGCCTGGTACGACATCGATGAAGGATAGAATCCTGTTGAAGGGGTGAGTATCGAAACATTCACTCTTAAGGAGGAATTATCTATTGGTCACCAGTGTAGAATGTTATTAGTACTTTTAAAAACTTTGGGTTTATTATAATGTCTCTAGGTACACAACGCGATGCCGTAGGATATCGTCGGCTCTTCTCTATTATGAATCAAGAACACATCGCATGCTGCATTATGCACATTAGGGCATTAATTCGTTACGAGCTTTCTAGGCGCTCGACTTCAAGGGACGCAAGGATATAAGCGGCGGATCCGAGTACGCTGTTGTAGTTGATGGGCTGGCCGACGTAGTACTATTCCAAGAGGTTAGCCTCAGTTAGACATCATTGACGGAACATATACTAACCTCGTAAGTTGCAGTAGAGTTCAAACTGCATACCGCGACAGTCCCGTTATATCCCAGCGTGCCGTTCGCATTCTTCACCACAAACGTATCCGTCAGATACTTGTGGCTGCGAACTCCTGCAATCGTCGCCTTCGTCGATAGAGTCTTATTCGACTTTAGATAACCCAGTCGAGCTCCCTTCAGCAGCGCATACGCAAACATAGCGCTACCGCTCGACTCGATGTAATTGCCCTCGCGCGCAGGTTCGTCCAGCACTTGCCACCAGCCCCCAGTCGCCGGATCCACGGCGTTAACCAAGGCGCCAGCCAGAGAGATGAATTTCTCGAGGATGCGTCCCCGGTACTTGCACGCGGAATTGGGCAGCAACTCCAGCGTCTCTACTAGCGCGATAGAGTACCATCCCAGACTACGACCCCAGACGTGCGGGCTGGCGCCCGTTACGGAATCAGCCCATACGGCGGTGCGCGAGGCGTCGTAGCCGTGCACTAGTAGCCCCGAGGTCGCGTTGCGGGTGCGGTTCCAGAGCAGGTCTAGCTGGAAGTACATGTCGTCGAGGGCATCCGTCGTGGTCTTGCTGCTGAGCGAGGGGTCCGCGGCCAAGGAGTACTGCGTGTAGAACGGCGCCAGCGAGTACATGCCGTCTAGATAGCTCCATTGCGGATACGTGAAGTACCACAGGCCGCCCTCGGGGTTGCGGCGGTTGAGGTCGATGCTCTGCCGTAGAGCATTGGCTGCTAGGTAGAAGGGGACTGTGGAGTTGTTGGCAGGTGTGTAGATTGATAGGAATGCGTTGCCGTTGGAGAGACGGTCCAGAGGGTACGAGAGCGCGTCGTAGGTTGCGTTGATAGTGGGGATGACGGCGGAGGCGGCGCTCCCGACAACGTAGGAGTGGATGGCGGGGGTGTGGGTGCCATTGGGGTACTGTGCGACGAGAGCGGAGAGAGCCCGTTGTGTGATGCCGGCCTGGAGGAGTTCCGAGGAGCCGCCTCTGCCTGTCATGATGCCCTGATTGCGGGATATGATGCTAGTTGCCATCCATGTTGAGTAGTGGAGTTGGGCCGATGCCAAGCTGATGATTAGGAAGAAGGTAGTCAGCACCTCCGCGAGGCGAGACATCGTCGGCGCACGCATCTTGAACTTGAACCCTTCTCGTGTCGCTGATGAGTCTTCTCACAAGTCGATTCCGATCCGCGTTTGTGCTAAGCGACAACCGCAGAGACCTCAGTGACTCTCAACCAGGCGGGATGCATACGGATGTGTGACGAATTGAGAAAGGAGCGTGGTGGTGAAATTGAGAAGGAGATAAAAGAATGAAGTTTAGGTAAGACTTGTTGGTGGTTTGCTTGTTCCCATCGGAACCGGTAGCTTGGGAAATTAGCGAACGGCTCAAGCTTCAATGCATTTCTCAGGTGAGGCAAGTACCAAATTTACCGGGTCGCCGGCACTGTGAAGCTGTACCTAGTAGCAACAAGGGTCCGGACAAAGACCGTCCCGCCTGACTGGATTCCGCAATCGGTTCCGACACTTGCCTTCTGACTGTGCATGCGTGTTTGGTATCTACGTACCTACCTAGATACATACCTAATACTTTTATTATTTACAAATAAGCAGTGTAAGTTGGCCCCTATAATTAGATGTATTCATCTCATAAGCAAGGGATTGAAGTCACGGATAAGCAGCACTTATATATATTTTGATTAGGTGCTCATTTTTGGTAATAATTTACATTCTTTTTCGTCCGGGTTTGTGCTCGGCAGCCCCGTAAACCCGTCTAATTCCAGACATCGCAGGAAGCGTGAAAGGTAAATCTGTACAGACGATAACGTAAATGTACTTTTTCTTATCGTACATAGGAGAATTAATGCAATTCTTTTTGCTTGTTGCTCGAGGAGTAAAATAAGCCCAATGGTGAGAGAGCTATCATCGCATTTCTCTTTGTTCCAACGCCAATCCCAATCTTATAAGTGGCTTCCTCACCAGGCCAAACAAGTGCTGACGCATACTATGTAATAACATGTCTCAAGCCATGTACCACCTTCGCTTAGGTATTCCGCTAGGTACTTCTGCTAAAATAGATCGGGCGTGCTATTATTCCGCTGTGTAAGACATGGAGGGCGCCATGTTCTAGTTAACGGAGAGTAGTATTTAGAAGTCTTCCATGCAGTCGAACGCCTTTCTACCCCTCAATCTCACACTCGCCTGCATTGGAGAATCAGCGGGGCCAACGAGTAAGAATGAGACCATCACACGAGTGTTTCGTATATTTTGGTTCATCGGAGAATTCGAGGACGGCTATAGACAACGTGGTAGGTTTGCTCATTACCCAACCATTATTGGCGCCAATTCGCTTCTTGCAGCATGGAAGATGGGGAGTATGACACATTGTTCTATGGTTCTACGCCACAAAACTATTATAGGTACGAGTTCTCTCAGAACCTAGCATACCCCCGACTGCCCTACGCAGGGCAAGTCCAGAGAGCCTGCAGTGAGTGATTTTTATGATTTGACCGTACTCGCCATCTTCGCTAATACGGGAGACGGTTCAGCTCGTGGCTATCCACGTCCTTGATCTTCGGTAACTCTATTGCTCTATTCAAGTCGTATTCTATTGTCTGCCACAGATCATTCAGGCAGGAGAAGAGTATATCCTGCTTAATGGAGAACTTCGTGCAATGTTCGATGAAACCTTGTTGCACGGAATGCAGAGGACAGCGTTACACTGCGCATTCAGCTCCCGCTAGCCCTACCCTCCCTGCTTACCGAATTGTCCTATGGCAGACTCATATTCGTTGCTGCTGACAGCTAACCCGCGTCGATCATGAGAATACTGGGAACAGCCAAGGGTCCTTCGGTTACTAAGCTATCCGGAGTGTCCTACTCTACCATCCCCATGCACTCCGGATCACCCAAAACTGCAGGCAATCGTGTGTTCCATGGTAGAAGACAACACACCATCAGCATGTATGTGGTGGCTTTGCTCTCTAGAAATGGTTGCGCCCAAGTAGGACGAGTAACACCACCTATCCGCCTCACCCTCCTCGCAGCATGTTCTATTCAGTCTACCAGTAATATAATAATATTGTTACAGAATGTGATAAGGTGCAGAGTGCTCTCCCCACCCTCTTTCCCGACTTATTCCCATTGTCACCCATAGTGCATATGCCATTCAACAACATTGAGGTTCCGAGAGCTTAGCTCGCCGGAATTAAAGAGCCGCTTGCTTATCAACTTCATGCTATCAACATGGGGAGCTACCGAGATAACTTGATGGCGGCCATGGTGGTGTTTCTCGTCGTCGATACCATCGTCATGGCTGCCCGCCTCTATGTGCGAACGAAAATGCTAACACGGGGCTTCGGCTGGGACGATGTCATGTTGATTGTGACATATGTAAATCCACCACCTTTCTGATCCCTAAACTTATGAGGATGCTTTGCTAATAGTTATCATTTCGGTTGCCAGCTCGGCTTTATCATATCCTGCGCCATGGGTTTCACGTCTATGCGATACGGCTATGCCGCCCCTGACGAGAAACCATGGTACAATAAAACTAAGGCAACGCAAGTAAGTGAACGATTTCACGTTATCGCTTCATCCAAACCCTCTCTCATCATTGAACCGTTACATTTCGGAGAGCTAACTGCTTTCTATCCGTTGCCAGTTTCTATTCGCCAACCAATTATCACTTTACATCAGCGCCGGTCTAGTAAAACTAGCCGTGGCGTTAGTTCTCTATCGTCTGGCGTCCACTAAACGGCTACGTTGGGTTCTAATTGGGTCTATGGTCATTGTGACTATTTGGACTATCGTAATGACACTGTTTGCCTCGTGGCCTTGTGCCCAGAGCGGCTCCAGCAATTGGGCCGGGAGCAAAGCATGCACAGAGGTCGGCTATTTCCGTACTATCACCAATATCTTCATCGACTACTTTTACGCCCTACTACCAATCTACATGCTCAGGAAGGTACATATGAATACTAGGCTCAAGATATCTGTGATGCTGCTGTTAGGATTGGGTGCATTGTAAGTTCCAATTCCTCATCTCCCCCATTCCTATCCCTTTCTCACCTCCAGGGGCGGAGGTGATATGACGACATCAATTTTTATTGACAAGTCGATACTTACCGCTTTTCTCTACAGCGCAAGCTCCGCTACCATCGTTAAACTTGTTATCATTGTGAGATTATCGACGGCCAAAGGCGAAGCAGCTCAAGCTCTACACTACAACCTGCTCCTCTGGGCCGATATCGAGTTAGGAATGGCGACTTTCGCGGCATCAGCGGCCGCTCTACGGCCACTACTCAAGCACATCCCAGGAATATGGGGTAAGACTTTAACACCGAATAGTCATGGAACGAGTGAGGCCGTCGGGTCATACCATTCGCTTGGTGCAAGCAACGAGATGGGTCCGATGAGTAAGCACGAGAGAAAGATGGCTACTGGAGGTGATATTGAAGAGCAGCGGGTTATCATATGAAAGGAGGACATGAATGAGTACTGGGTCGATCAAGGCCTGACAGGCCCTGGGAAGATAGACTATGATACCCATCCCTTTTTTGCTTGTTAGACTAAAGATGGGTATCGTGTAATATTAATTGCGAGCGGATGAAGACGCTTAAGCGTATCTAGAATTAGAGATGATGCGTCGAGAAGACGAAATGAGAAGCGTGTATGAGTACGAAGTAGCTTATAGAATAACCAGCCTTAGTTAGGCTACAGTAGTTTTCATAGCACCAATTGAACGAAGCCACATTGGCGGAGTCATGTAACATACGCAGAAACTAATAGGCGTCTCATCCGTCTCCCTTAATAACGCATCTCATAAAATGAGCTCTATGTCCGAGATTCCCTATGGCGTTCTCTGTGGCGCTAAGCTTCTAACACCAGCAAAAGCCTACCTACCTATACAGGTAGTTAGGTAAGTATGTGTTTAAACGGCAAGTTAAGGCTATGTTTTGTCTATGAGATTGTCTTTGTCTTGTGTTCTGCTGAAACCTGTAACCGGGCCTACATAGTCTCACCACCACTGCTCTACTAACAGCTGCCTAGTTTGGAAAGGACCTTTACGCCTCCTAAAATTTATCCCTTAATGGTGTAACTATAGGGTTTTACTGTAATTATTCCTAAGATTTGACCCCGAGCGCTGTAGAGCGACGAAACAAGCACTGCAGGGTGTGTCCCTGATGATACTGTGGCGTTAAGTAGTGTATGAGCTTGCTCGAATGACCCTGTAAGAAATATTAGAGTATCGCTATATGTACCATTAAGTTGTACCCATAGGATATATCGAGGTTCTGTTTGTTAAGAAAATGTTGATAGGCTTGGAAATAGCTTTGCACGTTATATATGCGTAGGTTTTCTAAGGGCTACGCACCCCATTTCCCTTGCCTTAACATAAACGTGCGAGAAAGATCCTAATATGGAATAGGTCCCGTTATTCCTTTGATGGAATGGTCGGAAGAATCCGACATGATATTCAGGGCAAATAACGCCAATACCCGTCTCGATGCCTCTATGTGGAGTCGCGATGTGAGGTAGGCCGACCGCGTTTGGCGAAGCAGCTCCAGGCTGGCAATAGTTAGGATTAACAGTCATGCAACATTTAATCGTGCCATGTCGCTAATTTTCGCGTACCCTTAGTTAATAAATTACCAGGTACGTTAAAACTTCATCCTCGTCGGTATTGATACGTGACATCATTGCCACTAGGCATACTAAGTTGATCCAATTACCCATATGGTAGGTTGAAGGATGAAGGATTTCAGCTAAAATTAAACCAAGGGACTTATACGCTGTGTCGGTTTATTGTTAACCCCCATGGTATACACTCCTAATGAATATGGCAAAGTTGAATCGATTCAGGTTTTCTTCTGAATGCCCCATGTTGTTGTAAAAAGTGATATTCTGAAATTCTGAGGCTTGTATGTCGACCCGCCTGAGTCCCTTATACTAATCCTACTCCGGTTTAGTAGTGTGGGTATGTTATTTATAGTACAGCTGGGTTTTATAGAAATAATTGTGTCTTCCTTTCCAGCTTAAGGGAGCTTTAGTAACCAGGCGAGGCGGGAGGAAAGTTGATAGGGTAACGTAGATATGTAGATACCATTATCACTTTTTTTACTACGCTAGAGCCTCAGGTATCCACCCTGGTGGGATTATCGTGGAAGGATTGCCGTAGATCAACCTGGCGATCTACCATAAGTGGGCTGAACGGCAATGACGTATCATCCAACCGAGCCAAGTTTAAACGTAGGTATAACAAGAGCCGCTAGAGATATTACTTTTTATAGCTGTTCTTTTGATCAGTGCGGATTTTGGTAGAAAAGCCAGGCGGAGATTATCCACACTGGAGAATTGGAAGGGCATCCGTAGCATGAAATGGAGTCTCCTTCGGATTGCAGAGCAGTGGGTTTGTTGATCAGTCTACAAGATTAGGGATGTGTGTAATGAGACTATGGCATCAATCCAAAGCTCACTCCTTCCACGCGAGAATATTTATAAGGTGATTCTCCCGTCCTTGGAACTTCCAATTAATAGCATCCTCACATCAATCATCATCAAGCCTTCATCAAACTTACATCAGACTCAACACTCAACCGCTCTCCTTCAAAAAAAAATCAACTTCACACCCTCCGCCGTTCAAGATGCAGTTCTGGAGCGTCCTCTTCGTCACTTTCCTCAGCGGAAGTGCCCTGGGCCGGGCCATAGCACCGGAGAGTCTTCAGCCAGCCGTCAGAGCAGACTCGGACTCCATCTCCGCCCTCTCCGAGCCCGAAATCGACGCTCGCGGAATTGAGCCAGCGGAGGAAGGCCATCACCTCGTAGCAAGGGCTCGGGTTGACAGATACACCAAGATCGCGAAGGGGGACACATTGAAACTAGCCAACGGCGCGGAGATAAAGGTTGATTCCGTCACGGGGACGTTTGGCACCCCGATCCCTGCCCTTAGCCTCGAGATCGGCCGGGACTTGGATAGTCTGGGAGACCAAGTTGCCCACGATACCGATACAGTGGGTAGCAGGACGAAAGAAAGCCAGCGGGGAAGCATCATCGTGCGATGGAACACAATTAGGGGACCGAGGATTGTGTTCACAACCACAGAAGTCCAAGCTATCATTTTCGCGATCTATAGATGGATGGTCGATGAAAATGCGGGTTTCGCGGATGTCAGGCTGTCGACTATTCATTCGATCATTAGCTTCCAAATTACTGTAGCGTGAGACGTCATATGCAGTATTTAGATAGGGAGGATCTATATTTCATCGTCTGTCGTGGTCATGGAGGGAACTGGCCAATTTCAATCTTGACCACGGCATCTAGTCGCTCGTTTATTCGGTAGCATAGGTATTCTTCAGGCATGGCGGAGCATTTGTATTTTTAGACACCAACACCAACACCAACACATACATGTACGAAAAACCCACATTTCAAAACATGCGTGTCTAGTCCAAGTGACAGGTAGAAAAATACGTGATGAAATATATAGGGGATTAGATAATACTTGCATGGGCACTATTTATACTCGTAAGTTCAAAGAGAAGGCTTTTCGATAGCGCCTTCTTCGGGAGGCAAGCCGTTGCTAATAATTGAACCGTCTAATATATGTACCGGGTTATCATACCGGATGTTAAAGGATGTACTGGCTTCATATATTGCACTTAAACCGTTACGAAAGGTCTCTCGGGCAAAATTATTGAGGATGCAGTTCTTGATAACGGAGTCTGTATTAATCAACTACCTCCCTAAGGTAGATAGTCTAAAGGACTCCTTGAGCTCTCTTCTGAGATACAGAATCAGACGTCTTTGTCCTAACCAATAGAACACCCTAGTACTCCCTAGATGTCCCTCTAGTGACATCTACAAAAAACTTAAGATGACCCTTTCAAAGGTCTCTGACACCAAGCCCATGGCTATATGTATGTAAACCACTTTTCGTCTTACACAAAGCTCAGTCTCGTGGGATCTCGGGTCCTAAAGACCTGTTCGGGGTTTCAGTGCCCCGATTGAGGCCGCCAAGAAAAATTTCCCTCCCCCCACCCTCCTCATCAATTCAACATCGCGTAAGCAACCCTATCAATCCTACGAGCCAAAGACGTTATCTTCGGACATATTCTCATCAGGAGTGTCTTCAGCGTCAGGTCTAGATGGAGGCGTCGGAGCCGGGGGCGTAGTAACCGGATGCCGACCGATGTGGCCGACGAGTTGAGATGCGAAGGGGTTCGGCAACGGAACACGTGAGGTTGGGTTTGGTGTCTGTACCAGCCGGCGGAATCCTGGCGTTCTTCTACCGCGTCGGGGTCTTCGGGGCGTGGTGCTGGGCCTTGGGCGACTTCGGGATCTTTCCGGAGAATTCAGGCGTATCCTGCGCGGCGGCCGCGGCGTGGCGAATGGGTCATTAAACCTGTTGTTACGGTCCTCGATATCAAGTCTTTCGATCCGGGGTCGGAGGGACTCTACCGATGGAGGAGGGCCTCGGTTGTTGTTACCCGAAGCACGGGGTGTTAGGATACGACGATCACTAGGCGATGGTCGAGGCGGAGTGGTGGAAGGTAAGTGGGATAGGGGAGTGCGAGAAGTTGACGGAGGATGAGGGGATTCCGGAACATGAGGAGGAGTGGTTGTAGTAGTTGTTAGTTGCGTGGCATCTAATAAAACCTTCTCCTTCACAACTTGAGCGGAGCGCTTAGCTTCCTCCACCAGATTCCGCCGCATGTCCAGACGGTACTGTATAATAAAGCGCCGGCACTGCTCCCTCCACCGCCTCATCATAGCCAGCTCCGTGGCGTCAACTATCTCCTGGAGCGTGGCTGTCGGTCGCATCACTTCCTGCCTGATCTGGTCGATGTCCGGCTCGAAGCGCGTGCAGAATGCAGCTCTGGATCCAAGACGCCTGCCACATAGCTCAATGACATGCTGCCATGCATCTTTGAGGCCTTGGAATACGTTAAAGAAGACATGGTCTCGCCGAACAGCTAAGGCACCTGGTGAGAGGTTGCCAGGGAGTTGAGGAGGAGGTGTAGGGGACAAGGGTCTCTTCGGTGCAGTGGGGGTTCCCTCTCCTAGATTGTCCTGGCACAGGGTGGACGCTGCTTCGGTCGATGTGGTAGTTACATGGTGGAATGCCACGTCTGGTTGGGAGGGAGTTGGCAGCATCGGCGTCGGGTTGCTCGATTCCTTCTGTGGCGTAGTTGGATTGTCTTCCATGGCCTCATCCAGTGGTGTCGAAGGCGGTTCTGCTGCCGATAAATCACTAGATCCGTCGACGACTACGGCTTCGCGTGAAATAGGGGAAACAGGCTCTGGGGCTTCGTCGCCGTTTGAGTTCTCTTGAGCTGGAGTGCTACCCTCTCCTGTGACATCTTTTTGGCGTGCAGTGGGATCGTCCTCACCTGATACTTCACTAAGACTCTCAGTCACGGTGCTGGGTTGGGAAACCGTCATGACATGGTCATGTTGAGATCCATCAGCTGGACTGGCGTGCAGTTCAAAATCCGAAGTTGTTCTGACTGGTGAGTCTCCTTGGGGATCCATGGTGTTTTGCTGATAATAGGCTGGATAGCTAGGTATGCAATAGCTAAGGATATTACAATAATCGGAATGCTAGGTGATAAAGATTCTGATATTGTCGGGAGAGTACAATATGGTTTTGTCTGATCTTTAGTGAAGAGAAGTTATAGCAGGAAGTATTTGTTGACAATTTCTAGAGCAGGTTTTTATGCGACGGGACGTGGAAAGTATGTGTTACACTCCACTATCACTACAGCTGCAGGATACTAGATAACAAGCTGTGGTGAAGCTGTGTGGATTCAGTGGCTATCTTTCTATTAGGATACATGGTCGCTGAGGCACCAGTGCCTATTACGAGGCAGGAGAGAAACGCAGGAGGCATAGAGTTCATTGTATAAACATACATGCCCAAACAATAGTGAAACCCATATATGAAAGACAGGCACAATTAAATTTGACAACTACCTAGGTAGGTATGTATCAACTTGAAGACACTATGTTAAGAAACATTATGCGGATAGGGGTATGGGAATTATAATAAAAGAATAGGTACGTATAATATATCATTTTTCTGTTGCGTTCCACATATCATCCAATCAACGAGGAAAACCATTAACATTATCGCTCATAAGTACACCATATGCTTGCTATTTACATGTTACCTATTCTGACTACTTGAAGGGGCATAAAACAGCACTACTCTAGAAAGAGAACACCAAGACTCAGTTTCCATCCATCCAATCAGTCATACATTCCCAAGATCTCTCCAATTATACTCTTGAAAATGCCTTGAGGATCGAACTTCTGGCGTACGGCCTTGAATCTCGCTAGGTGATCCGGGTCGAGATTCTTGGTAGAGTTGGCGAAGACCTCGCGCGTATTCTTGGTCCAGTGAGGCCTACAGGGGAACTCATCGATGAGAGTCTTGGCCAACCTGGGGTCTGCGAGTACTGCTATTAGCCTAACGCTCCCTCTCTAAAACAAGCGTTGAGAACCAAGGTCAACATAGAAAAAACACTTACAAAAGTCTTCATTGAACCGCTGACCATCACCGCCGGACGGCTTGTAAGTCGGGAAGTCGAACATGATGGCGCCCTTGGACCAGTCGGCACCGTCGGAAGTGTTGTAGGTGACCTGGCCCAGGAAATTGTAAAAAGGTTTACCGAACTTGATGTTGATGCCGCTACGGTATGTGCTCGTCATGATGATGCCTTTCTTCGCCTCGTCGTCGAATGCCTGCCTTACGCGCTTCAGCATATCGTTGGCCTGGGTAATGGGGAACGCGAGCTCGAGAGTCTTGCCGTGCAGGCCTTCATCCCACTCGGGTTTCTGGTCCGGATACAGGCCTCCGATCAGGACATCGTAGTTCCAGCCGTAGACGGGCCACTCCGTGATCGTCTCCCACGTTGTCTTCTCGCGGAAGTTGGGGGCAGACCAAAGTGCGAACGCCGTGGTTTCGAAAAACATGTTGGAAGTTGCGAGATATTTACCGCTCTCAAGTGTTGCCTTTGCGACAATGGCTTCGGCATCTGTTATGGAAAAGGTATTTTGAAACCCTTCCTGGTTACTGAGGGTAAGCGGAACCTTGTCGTAGTATCTCCAATGGAATTTCCTCATATATGGCCACCACTGTGTAGTGTTAGGGTTAACAGGTTATTTAATAGGCCAAGGGCGGAGGTGCGTACCCAGAAGTTCGCTGTAGCATAAGGTGCGATCATTCCGTAAATGTCGCCATTCAGAACATCGTCTTCATCCAACCTGAGATCGCCGTTAGGAGAAGTAGGGCATGTTTAAAGGGGTATAGCACTTACGTCTCTTGCTTTGCGAACACCTTGAAATCAGGGTAGATCTTGAACTTCATACGAACAATGACACCCAACAAGCCCAACGAGGTTGAGGCAGCAAGCCAGTCGTCGTTATTCTCATCTCGTTCAACAGTCACAATGTCGCCATTACCGTCGACAATATCCATAGAAAGTACGCCAGCCGCGACCATCGAGTCTTCTCGGATAGCGGAGCGATGCCCGCCCATCGCCACTGCGCCGGCCATTGTGATGTTCCAGTTGACCAAGGTATATCCCATGGAAGCGTTGTTGGCATGGAGGTACTCGGCAAACTGGAGGAACGTCACGCCAGCCTCTATGACCACCGTCCCGGACTCGGCGCCCTCCTCGAGCGAGAAATCCGAAATCCCGTTGACAAACTCCGTCCGGACGATGATCGTTTCGGGGTTGTCTGAGCACATGGTATCGTACCTTTACAACAGTTTTAAATTAGATTTTATCTTTGTCTGGATTCCGCCAGAAGCACCAAAAAAAAAGAAACTCTCCAGAACATAGAACGCAGATCTAGTTGGGCGAGGAGACTTCTAGAATATAGGGGTATAAAGGACGGGAAGTTCTGAAGAACTAGAGCCGTACTCACCACATGTGGCCTTTGCCCGATGCCCTCACGGGCGTACCATTGGCAGCAGCATTCTTTACGATGTTTACGATATCATCGACGCTGGTGGCATTGTGGACGAGGGCAACATCGTTGCAAGCAGGGAATCCCTCGCCGTCGAACGTGTTGTACGGTTCAGCCAAGACGGTGCTAACGCCCGCGAGGACGAGGCCAGAAATGAGGACGCGGTGAAGATTCTGCATTGTGGAACAGCCGTACGATCATGCCCGTAGGCTCCTTGGCGGCAGTTGGAACAAGCTCAAGCTTAAATTTTCTTGATTGCTTGAGTTCCTGGTAGCCGGGTTGAGAGGCTACCCGAGCTGGTAGCACCTGCGGATGTCATGAGCTTTGTATTCATTAACGAGGAAGCGCAATGCTCTCTACGTTCGATTTTGATTTCCTCGTGATTCTTGTACCTGCCCTTTCCCGCCATCCTCATCTCCAACTTTCCCATTTCCGGCCTCGTGGATACTGGGGTGCCCTGGCTAGGTCTTTAAAGTCCACGTATCACGACTAAGCAGCTGCTCAGCTTGTACCTGTGCACAACAAGGTCTCCCCTATCTCCTTGCTGGTGGTATGCCTCGGATGTGACGTACATGTCGGCAGTACAATGGCGCCTGTGACACGATCGTCATCAACACACGGAGCACTTGCCCTGCCCGGCCGGTGACCGCGCCAACGGTCGAGAGATTTCGGCGAGATATCCAGCGACGCCAGGGGGCCCCTTTCAATTCAGCTAGGCTGCTAAGCAAACAAAGGATGCTGTGTGGCCGGGACCCCAACCCCCATATCTCCCCTAAGACGGTCCTACCGACTATAATGGACAAGGACGTTGGCGCCGATGTAACACCCCGCCAATTACGGCAATTGGTGACATAAAAGTTTAGCGGGGGTTGTGACCGGGGTTGCATTCAAGCAGCCAAGGCCCGCCTTGTCGATCATCAGGAGACAATGCATGGAGGTTTGCGGGCGTGACAATGGTGTAAACGAGCATGTTGGCGTATGGGAAACGTAGACGAAAAGAAGATGGTAAAGATTTGAGCGTATCAGCTGGAGAATAATAGTATGTGAATGCAAACGAACAATACTACATCGAACCCGGTGAGTAACCACTAGACCAAGACCGTCTCGTTATTTGGCTGATAATACATAAAATTCTATATTCTGTAGGGATGTTTCAACTTTACTTATGCGGGAACTAAAGAGACATTCTGTTGGTGGAGGGTAACACGGTCTGAAGAATACGCCGCCTATTCGATGATTTTTCTGCTGGCCATTCCATTAGAAGGATGAGACATTAACATATCGGACGAAAATGACTGACATAATAATACCCGACGTTTTATAATGCAGGTATAGGGCCATTGTAGATGCGATGCAAGGGTCCATAAATGATGAGCGACCTGCCAAGAAAGGTAAACGAATATGCGCATGGGATGCTAGGGTACCCTCCCTCTTTGTTGCCGTCTTATTAGCAGTCGAAGAAATCATGAGCAACCAACTAAATGGCCTGACAAGTATCTTATAGGAGCGTATTAAATAACAAGAGCCTTCGATGGAAACGGTAATAATTTTTATCAGACTGTTCAGGGCATTACGGTAGACCGTGTAGTATCTCGGCACAAGTTGACACAGGTATTATTGATTGTAGCGAGCTCGGTTCTTTTCGCGTAACATGTTGTCCGTTAAGCTGTCGGGTATCACTATAATCTCCAATAAGTTTAAATCACCTCCCACTTCGCAAGCCATCCAATGTTCTGACCCGCGTTCCTGACAACACAGAGTCTGGCGGCAGGGTCTTTTTGGTTCTTATATCGTTTCAGCTCTTCGAGCGCTTTCCTAGCCGATAAACTCCCGATAGCGTCACCTCTCCCGTCCCTAAGGTTGAAGCTCCCAGTCGTTACAAACCCGATTAAATCTTCTTCGTTGGGACATAACGGGTGGCCGTTGATGTTCTCCGAGTTGGGAGGAAGGGGTGGAAATGGTGCTGGAGGGGCAAGTAGCTGCTGCGCAAGTAACTGCTGTCGTGTCTCTAGATCTAGGTCCCGCTTCATAATTGCTTTTTTCTGTGTGTTACCTTTGGAAGGTATCCGCGACAGCCATTGGTCGCGTATGTTAAATGGCAGCTTACCCTCGACCTTCGAATGAGGAGGAGGGTTTGTAGCTGGTACTTCCGCTTGTGTCGACCCAGCCACAGGTTTTATATCTGGAAGGCGGTAAATTCTCGCACAAGTGGTCGGTACTCCGCGCCCTAGAATCTTGATATTTGCTGTCACCAGAGAAGTCGGAGAAAGTTGTTCTGATGTTGGTGATTGGTAAGCAATAAATGCAGATTTTGAAAGTTGTGTGATACTTTCGAGCGGATTCACGAGCGCTGCTTGCTCCTCGGTTTGAGAGGCTGATATTGGCTCTTCGTCTCCATCTTTTGCATCAACCACCATCTCGTCCCGCCCATTTGATTTATTCAGAGCGAGAAGCTTCTCGTAATCACAGGCCCATCCTACTCCGACCTCGCCTTTTCGTCCTGCTCCTAGGTCGAGTGATTCCCAATTGACTCGCTTGCCTTTGGGCATACGGTCCCACGCTACATGTCTTACTTTTCGTTCTTCTAATTCCCAAGCCACACCGGCATGTGTACCGGGAAAGTCACCGGGGAACCATGGAAGCCCTCTTTCAAATGTGACATGTCTGATCTCGTCTAAACCTCCGAACCAAGGGTTTCCACCAGTGGACAAAGGGTAATGCATCAAACTGTACCATATAGGTAGAACGCATTTCCAGGGTAGCATTATCGTCCAGGTGCCAGATGATTGTGAATCTACAGAGTGACGAGAAGCAAGTAGTATTATAGGAATTGGAGGATCAACCATGGTTGGCTCGAGGAGAGTTCCTGGTGCACCTTTCCCACGACGACGGTTAAGAGACCTTTGAGACGGAAGTTTAGACGCTTTAAATCGAGCATCTCTATCGAAGAGCTGATGGGGCTTTGTTGCTTCTTCTCTGCGCAATGCCGATATGACTTCTAAAAGTGCCACCTGTGCGTTCTGGTCGGTTGTCTTTGGGAGAGCCACCTGTCGTGGAGGATAGCGGAGTCGTGGGTCTGCGACCGAGAAGGCTAGGAGACAACCAAGAGGTAGAGCGCCTGGATCTTTCAAGCCGGCGAGCGATTCAAACTTTGAAGCATGTGGATCTTTCGACTCGGTTTTCGAAAGGTAGGGCTTGAGTACCCCAAGAAGAGCTTCTGTTGAATCGGGACCAGTAATATCAATGCTTCCGATCTCAAATCTCAGGTCTTCTACGTAAGGCCGAGGATTTTGGCCCCTCGCGAGCCGTAAAACCTCATTGAAGGTTTCTAGAAATGAAGAAGGGTGAATACGGATGTATAGCTGTCGAAACCGTTTTCGCTGCTCTACGTCCTCTAACTTTCCTTCCGGATTCCAGATAATAGTGGCTGGGCCGATTACATGTATGGCATCTTTGGTTTTCCTGCTTAATGTTCCAGTCCAGTGCATGGCCCCAGATCTCCAACGCCTGGCCTTATCATTCCACAGAGCTTCCTGTGTAAGTCCCAACGACTGAAGGACATTTTGGATGCTATTTTCGGCTCCAGATAAACCAATTGTGCTCATGTAGCTCATGTCCCAAGCCATTGCACCCTTTTCCCACTGAATACGGTGGGTTGGTCGGTATACTTTCTGCGTTGGCGTAAGGGGAATTGCAAACCTCCATAATGGCTCTTTTGGAGGTGTCATCCTCGCTCTCTTAGCATGCCATAAGTGAGTAGGGAGCCAGGTCTTTGATAGCTGGCGCCTCCTGAATTTCCTAGCGGTCATAACAGGGTTGTTGAGTACATTTCTTCGTATTTTGGGTCTAGCAGCTCTTATGGAGATGGTTTCTTGGTTGGCGCCGGAGCTCTTCAGCTTCTGCAAGCGCTTCCGTTTTGCAAGGATTTCTAGTTTTCGGGCTGTCTCAGCTCGTAACCTGGCTCTGGTGGATTTCGGTTTTCTCGTTTTAGAGTTGACAGTTGGAGTGTTGTCCTCTGCCATTTCCCTCTTAGCCCTCCTCCGTAAACGCCTCGGAACTTTTTTATAGTTATGAGCCGCGGCCCTTCGCCTCATTCTGAAGGGCACACGTTGAAACGCCCGACTAGTCTGAGAGGTCCTCGTGCGCCTCATGCTCTCATCCAGAGCATTTATCTCATATGAAAGAGATCCGACAAAGGACTGGATATTAAGTTCACCATCTTTCAAGGCGGCATGGGACTTTTGAGCCGCAATACTTCTAACTTCATGCATCTTTGGACGCTTTGGTGCTCGATTGCTAGACTCAGAGCCCCTATTCGAACTGCTAGATGCTGCATTTTGCCCTGTAGGATCCTTCCTCTTATTCGACTTAGACTGCGCCAGATTTCCAGAAGTCTCAGGCCTAGGTGTTGGCTTGTTCATTAAAGTAGGCTTCCCGGCTGATTGTCCGGCAGGTTTAGGCTGCGGGGCCTTTTTGGGAGGCATCTTATCTGCGCAAATCCTACGAGCGAGCCATATGATTTCAGACGTGACTCAAGGAATCGGAAGGTCCTCGGGTCAGGATAACTGACGATATTGTGGCTGTGTGAACCAAAGGTGGGCTCACTATTAAGATTTGTTCCTAAGACAGGCCATGGTTACCTGAGTCGTAATTTTCGTATTCTCGTTATGCCGCGCCTGATATACGATATTTAGAGGCCTCTGACCACTAAACGCGTATCGGTTTTCGCGTGTGCATGTGCTTGCTCGAAGGTGTAAATTTTTAGTGCTTACCATACCAGGATTTGTGGTGGATCTGGAAGACATCCGCTAAATTTTAAGGTTCCGGTACTCGAATATTGTCGAATTGTTGTACTGGGTACTCATACATTGACCAGCCAAGCCCCAACTTACCGCTAAATTTGGGTCGAAAGATGACGTCGTCAAGTTTTAGCTACATATGTCAAAGTATCTTTCTTTTAATGTCCCGTTCGGGTCCGGAAGGTTCACTTAACGAGGGGGGAAAAAGTACGGTAAAGGAGCAATCACGTCGTTGCAACGCCATTTCATTTCAAAATCTCAATATCTCAACTTTTGCCCTATCAGTGATCTATTTCTAGCTATGACAAGCTAGGGTATCCCCCCCCCTAAAATCAAGGCACCCTTATCTTGAAAATTCGCCTTTCCTCGTTCGTACGATCCGTCACTGCTTTGAACCGATCCGGTGCAGCCGAGACCTAGCTGGGTTGTCATCCATCAAGTTTCGGCCCCAAATCATGACTGCATGCTGTTATCAGTACCAGTACACTACTACTACCGCCAACGCAATCTACTGCTAGTTAGCATGTGCAGCTTTTCTGCCGCTGGGGTGAATGCGGCTTTAATACTATTATGGCGTCCTTGAGTATGTAAGCCCGCAAGCACCGCCCCTGCTGTCGTCGCCCTTCTTCCCATCAGGGTTGCTGTCAAATTATTGCCCTTGAGCCGCATTCACATTCCCAGTTTCTCTTATGTCATTCGTCCCTCACATTCATCCAATTAGCGAAAATGTAACTATATATGTTTTCGACAAGTTGCCATTGTCATGTGTGCCCACATACCTTTTGTATCAACTATTCATAACGGTGACATTCTTTGTCGTCGTGTGTCACATTGATTTCGAGTGTCTCGCGGACCGGAGTTACAAAAGCAATACCTACAATAATGTCTCTTGCTTTTGCTCCGATATCCATTGCTATGCGCTACGAATGTCATAACTTGCCCAAGCTAACATGCGTGTTCTTCCCATAGTTAACAAGGCGCGGAAGGTATACACCTATACATTCACTCTCCTCCTCACGTCTTACGATACTAATAGGAGTAGCCGAAATTCGAGCTTCACCTCACCATCTATGACCTAAACAATGTCCCCCTCGTCGCCGGCACCTCGACGGTAAAATGGCACCTACCCAACTCGATCCACGGCGAGCACCGCGGCCGCACGGCCAAGTGCTCTATTGATAAGATTAATCATCGTGTCGTATACAACTACTCCAAGATCGTACCTCTACGTATTTCCATCGACCGTAACAACCAGCTCTCCGAATGTCCCATTGAGTTCGAGGTCACACAGGAGTTCCCCATGGGAACCGGCGGTCGCGACGAGAAAATCTCCCTCGGCTACGTGCGCCTTAACCTAAGCGAATACGTCGAAGAGAGCGAGAACTTCCCCCGCCGCAGCCTCGGCCACCGCTATAGCACTAGCCTGGACCACGCGCGGATAGGGCAAGGCCTATCTCACCGACGACAAAGCAGCAGCAAGTCCAACGGCGGCAACAGCATCCCCGGCATCGCAGGCGGCTCCAGCCCTCCTCCGCACCCCGAAGAAAACGACGTAGTCGACGAAGAAGCAGAAGAGGGCATCGTGCGGCGGTACTTAATGCAGGACAGCAAGATCAACAGCACGCTGAAGATCGGGATCCTCATGGTCCAGATCGACGGGGAGCGCAACTACGTCGCGCCGCCGCTCAAAACGGCCCCCATGTTCGGCGGCATCGCCGGCATAATGAGCGGCACCGGCGAACAGATCCAAGTCGAAGCGCCGTCCGAAGACGGCGACAACAACCCACGCACCAACAACCCCAACTCCAGCCTCACCAGCAAATCCCGCGACGCCTCCGAGCTACAAGACATGTACCGCCGCGCCCTAGCCGCCAGCTGGATGTGCCAGCCCGGCGAGCTGCCGGCCGACGAGTGCATCGAGGACATATTCAGCGGCGGCGACGGCTGGAGCGACACCACGCGGCCGGGCGGCAAGCGCGATCGCGGCAGGAGGCGCCGCGGTAGTCACCGCTCTGTTGGTAGTGCCAACAGCGCGAGCAACAGTAACAGCGGCAGCGCGAGTGGCGACGAGGCGCCCGGCGGCACGCTAAGACCAAGCGATATACGGCGGATGCGGCAGCACGTGCGCACGCACAGCGGGGGCAGCGAGAAGAGCTCGCTTACGCTGATGGGAGGTGGTGGTGGTAGTGGCCGCCATGGAGGAGGAGGAGGGCTGGGCGATGGTGCGTCGAGACATACGAGGGCGAGGCGAGGGAGTAAGTCGCACAAGGAGGATATAGGTAGCCACCACGATAGTAGTGGAGGAGGAGGAGGGGGAGGGGGAGGGGGAGGATTGCGGAGTCGTAGTGGGAGCTTGGCATCCCTGGCCACAACGCTGGGGAGCGATCGTGGGCGGGAGGGGTTCCGGCGGCCGAAGGAGGTTGATGAGTATGAGGAGCGCGAAGATCTAATTGCGTGGAAGTTGCCGGGGACTGTTACATAGCTGGAGGTGGGCGATTGCATTTACTTACGGGGGGGTTAGGTACGCAGGTGTTTGTGGTACTTTATATGCCTGTTTCCCCTTACTTACCTAAATTAGAATAATGGAGGGCGATAACATAGAAGTGGGAATGGGGGAATACAAATGCGTAATGTGTAGCACATAGGACTAAAATAAAATGGCGACCATCTGACGGCTTGGCAACTTAAAAATCACAAGCGGCGGGTAGACCTTTTTGACATAATTCAATGGTCTCATGTATAAATGCCTATCGTCTACTCTATTCCCTATGCCTATTCCGCCCAAGTCGAGCGGAACATTCCACATCCATAAGTTCTATCCATCTATCGAGCGCCTGCCAGGCATCCTGATTCCCCCGTTGGTTAGAACCATATCAAGGGAAATGTAGACATTAGGTCATCTAATTTAAGGAGCCTTCAAATTACCCCTAACGCCGCCCTTGCCTCCGACTTCTCTCGCCGTAATGGTTACTGCAAGATCTCCCGCGACGTTGATCGTAACCTCGACCTTGCCTCCCTTCTTAACACCCCGGACAGCTGCCTCGGCTAGGGTGCTGCCAATCTTCCACACCTTTTCTCTGTGCTCCTCTTCCTCTTCATCGGAGTCGTCGAAGTCGCTGTCGTCTTCCTCATCGTCTTCCTTCTTGCCGTTCTCTTTCGGCTTAGGTTCCGGCTTCGTCACCTTGATGTGGGTATTTCCCTCAACCACTTTCACTAATACATCACCTCCATTCTCGGGGGCTGCAATGTGGACCGTTCGACGCGCCGGGACAGCAGTCTCTGGTGCGATAATGGGTGTGAAAATCTCTTCACCCTCCCCAGATAACGAGATAACACCAATCGCGTTAGTAACGTGCTTGACGGTTGTAACTGCGGGATGCGTCGATTGTTCAATATCGTCAGCCTCGTATTCTTGAATCAAAGAGGCTTGGAGAGCGGCACCACGAGCTTGGAGCTCTGAGGGGTTGATAGCGCTGGCGCTTGTCGCGGGGGCCTGGATTATAGTGGTTTGCGGGAATATCGCTCGGAAGTTATTTGCGATTCTTGGGGTGTGGGATGTGCCGCCAGAAAGGATAACCTCGTCAATATCAAGTACGTCCAATCCGGCCTTCTTAATAACACCTTCAACTAAGCGGTTGAAGCCTTCAAAGACCTTGCGTGCAATTGTCTCGTATCTCAGTCTGTTAATGGTAGTCTGGAAGTCAATGCCTTCTGCTAAGCTTTCAACACTGAAGCTGGCGTTGGCACCAATGCTAAGAGCTTTCTTTGTAGCCTCGGACTCGGCCTTGAGCTTCGCCAAGCTTCTCGCATTGGATCGAGGGTCAACGTTGGGGTTCTTCTTCATGAACTCCTTGGCGAAGTGGTCCACAAGGACATTGTCCAGATGAACACCAGCAAACTCGTAGTCGTGAGCCGTTGCGAGAATTGTGTAGAGTCCGCCTCTTGAGGCTACCACAGCAACGTCCGAGCGCGTACCACCAAGGTCAGCCACCACAATAATCTTATCTTCCAACTTGGCCTCTGGTCTGGCATCGTAAGCAAGAACCGATGCGATAGGCTCGTTGACCAATTGAAGAACCTCGAGCTCAGCATCATTTGCAGCCTGGATCAGAGATTCCCTCTGAGCTTCTGTGAAGTTCGTGGGAACCGTAATAACAGCGGAGGTAACCTTCTTTCCCAAGTATTCTGAGGCGGATTGTATGAGGCGGCGTAGATATCGGGTAGATATTTCCTTGACGGAGAGGGTGGACGGTGGTTCTCCCTCGGGCTTGTCCTGGATTGTGAAAGACACCGTTCCATTTGCTTCTTGGGGGTGAGCAGCGGCATGGCAGTGAGTAGGGTCAATAGACTTGAATCTGCGGCAGAGGTAAGTAACGAGTAATTTCCCAAACTCGTGGAGAAGACATACTCTTGGCCGAGGAAGTCTTTGAAAGAAACGACAGTATTCTTCGGATTTCGGACTAGTAAGGCTTTAGCCTGGTTACCAGTGTACTCTTCGCCCTCGACATATGATAGGATGGTAGGAATTTGTCGGTCTGTTACGGAACCAGTTAGCGAGTATTTGCAAGGTAATACTTGTGTTAACCCTCACCTCCATCCTCATTCGCAATTACAACCGGGGTGTCGTCGATCGTGCAAGCAATAGAGCTGTACGAGTTGCCAAAGGATATACCGATGGCGCAACGATCACTCGGCGAAACGCCAAGCTGGTTGGTCTTCTTCTCACTCATGAGTGCAAAAGTTTTCGGCAGACTTTAGAACTCAGTTTTGACTTGGAGAAATCTAAACTTGGAAGACTCGAGCCGTTGGTGGTGGGGTGAGATTTAGAAATTGTCGACTTGCCAAAATTTTGATCTTGAAAGAAAAAAAAATTAAAGTTGCCTCGACGCTACTATGTACCCTGCTACCTAATAGACCCCTGCCTGCCTTACTTGCATGCCCAGTTGCGGCCATATTACGGGCTAGTACTAGCCACAATTACCCCTCCAAAAACTATCCATGGGCGCTGCACGGGTCTTTACCAGCCACAAATCATAGCTAAAAGCAACAACTCGGCGTTCATGCTGGAGGTCAGCCCCACCATAATTTCACTTAGAACTTTCGCAACACAGCACAAGGTCATGATGGCAGTTGGGCAGAGTGAAAAGATATTCGTCTTACCAGGCGATCGGATAGATCCTTCATTAATCCCATCTCACCCAAAGCGATCGTTAAAGCTCGGTCCTGGACTTCGACACATCCCTCCGGACGAGTTAGTGCCTACGGTCGCCGGCCAGCTCGTCACAGATCCCAGGAAGAATTCAATATGGGTCGAGTACAACGGAGGACGAGTAGGCTCTAAATCTCCTTTTATACAAAAATAGTCATACTAAACAGCTCTATAGTACATACCGGCAGTCGGTGACCTGGTCATTGGAACTGTTCACCACTCGGCAGCTGACTATTTCTATGTCATGCTGTCCGGCTATACTTCCAATGCCATATTGCCACAGCTAGCCTTCGAGATGGCTACGAAGAAGACGCGGCCGAACTTGAGTCCCGGTGCCCTGGTCTATGCAAGGGTCAGCCTTGCAAATCGTCATATGGACCCTGAGCTCGAGTGCGTCTCACCGAGCACGGGGAAGGCAGATGGCCTGGGTCCCTTGAACGGTGGCATGTTATTCGACATTTCTCTAGGAATGTCTAGGCGGCTTCTAATGCGAAAGTCCGTCGAGGAGGGGAAGGTTGCCGTCTTAGAGGAGCTCGGGTCCGCGGGTCTGTCGTTCGAGACTGCCGTTGGTAGAAATGGGAAGATTTGGGTCAACAGCGAGAAGATCAAGACCGTGCTGGCGGTCGGACGAGCAGTTAAGGAGACAGATGAGAACAACCTCACCATTGACCAGCAGAAGAAACTGGTACGAAAGCTGGTCAAGGAATTGAGTTAGGCTGGTTTCCCAGAAACCGAAGTAGGTTAAAGCTGTCTTCTTAATACTTCAATGATACCCCAGTATTTTTGGTCTGATCATACAAGTTCATCAACGCATGAGAATTGAATTACTCGACGCCTGTTACATCAAGGTTTAGGGGTTTATGATACGCGCGCTTCTCATTTCATTAGAAGACGAAACTCAAATAACTCACTTAAAGCGAAGCCGATACAACATGTGTAAAAAATAATTAACATTAACCAAATAAGCAATGCTATCCAGAGCATTTCCAGAGCTATTACTGTATGCTAGGACTTGGCTCAGAAACCTACCTCATCTACAGAAGCTCTATATTATATAAAAAGGGGTTCTTTGACCCTTCAATCTTGTATATACGATTCCTATTCTAAAAAGAGATAATACGGAGACGGAAAAAAGGTCAAATAGTTCACAACCTTGGAAGCCGAGTGACTTACTATTCGTGTACCGATACCCCGAGATACCGATCGCATATGATGGGAAAGTGGTTGCAATCACCAGTAGTGAGAGACGCCTACCTCTATCCTTCTTCATCCAGTGAATTCATTTCAGATCCACTTCATCGACAATTCGTCCTCGAGCCGCCGTCTCTCGCGGCAACTGGGGCAAACTTGACCAGCGACATCTTCGGGGGTACAGTAACACGCCTGGACAGCACATGAATAACTCGGTGAAGGCGTACTAATAGAGACAAGCGTACTAGGTGATGGAAAGGGCGTCTCCGGGTTCCGATACTCCTCCTCCCTGTTCTCCTCCTCGATGAAGGTTGCTGAGGGTACACCGCGCTCTTGGAAGCCATGCAACCCAGCACTGCGCGGTGGTGGGATAGGGACGCTGTCGCGCGACGGTCGACGCGAGCGTATCCTAGGACTCCTTAGCGTCTCTGTCGAAGACGAAGTCCGTACGTAGGACGTGGCCGGCGCGCTGTGGAGCGCCGGGGACGGCTCCGGCTTGCGGGGCGGAGGAATATTGGTTTGGCTACGAAGATGACGTCGCACCGGCGCGATGATTGGAATAGGAGTATCGGGACGCCAACGTGCCACCTGTGTGGTTGGGGGGGTTTCCTCTACCTGTGAATCGCTAGGTTCTTCAGTCTCTTGATTAGAATGCCATGTGATCCGCATTGTCTCAGCCGCATTGGTGATTCGCTTTACCAAAGAGCAGTCTGAAAGCTTCTTATAAGGGTCTTGATACCTCGGCTTCGAGCGGACAGGAATTGGTTGATGCGGACTACCGCTGATAGGTCTCCCGCGGTAGACCAATTCACTCTCATCAAGATGGTCATCAATCTCACTAACCACACCAACCGCAAAAACCTCACCAACCAACTCATCCTCACTAATCTCATCAACCTCAACCTCATCCTCTCCAACCAAATCTGGGAGGTCGATAGGCTCTTGGGTGTTGGACTCTCGAACCGGGAAGTCCATAACGGCCGGGGCGGGCTTGACGACCCTCCTGCTATAGTGAGTTTCTTGAACCTCTTCATAATAGCGATTAGGTTGGATACTTCCATTATTGTGCGTTAGCTGCTGTGACTCTCCGTTATTGTGATTGTCACGATTGTCGTCTTCATGATCCCAGTCACTCTGGTCTTCTTCGTTATCATGATTTGGTTGGATAGTTTCGTGATAGTGACTCTGCTGAACTTCTCGAGCTACGAAGGTAAAATCGCGAGTTCGAGGTTCTTCCTTTGGGATTGGCACTGGCTTTCGCGCAGGCGCTTTGCTCGGGTGCCTGACGGTGCTTGCGGATGTTGGTTGCGTCCTGCGACGCGATGCGCTGCGCTCGCCATGCCGTCTGCGGACAGTGGCAGGTGACGGCTGTCGAGGTGGGACTGGTGGAGGAGTCCGGGGCCTGGTTGCTCTCATCGGACTGCTGGGCCGGTACGGTTGTCCCGTGTACGGTTGTCCCGCTCTGCGGGTGACCATAGCACCTATCGTAGCCAGCTCGGCCGAGTTGATGTAAGCCTGAATGGGGATCACCTCGGGTCTAATTGCCTCCCTAGATAGCCCGATATGTTCTTTATACAGGAGGAATCTCTCGCTCACATCAAAAGCAATTCTTCTACCGAAAGCACGGGAAAAGAATTCATAGCAATCGTTACATACCCGATCTATCAATTTCAATGAACGGTAGGTATCGCAGATGGGAACACATGCGCTCATAAAAGGATAGTTGTTTCTGAGGTCGTACCGCCAGCATCTCAAGACCTCACGCTCTTTATGACGACAAGAGTAGCGGAAAGTCGTACGTCGGCAATCGCACTGCATGACGGGTCTATTTTACCTGAATACGTAAATAGTAAGAGCTTAACAGTGTGCGACCACGACGCAGGCAGCTTCCTAGAAGGAGAAGACGTCTGTACAGGCCTTCTTCCTAGGATATAGCGTATATCTGTTGCAAGATAGGTATTTCATAAGATGGACTAATAATGATGAGCATCTGAGTATTTGTATAATAGGAGTCTGGTGCCATTGTCGCTGGCGATGCTTTCACGATCAAAGCCACATTGACCCTACAAAGAGATTAGCCCCTTACATATTCTACAAGAGCTTTGTTAGTAGGGGAGAGTTTCTTGGTTGTTCGACCTAAGTTCCGAGAGAACTATGTTACTGTTAGACTTTTGGAAACAAAACAATTATCTTTTACTCGCCATCCAATGCCCTTTAGCATAGAAACAAGACAAAGCCATTATTTCAGACAGCCTGGTGTATGGCTTTTCAGGATAGAGACCGGCATCTCTAGGTATGCTGTCTTGCCTATGGTGTAGTTCAGTTTATCGCCGCTAATTGTTAACAGACCGAATTACAACCTGGAAATCACTATTTCTTTTACATGTCGGAGAGGTCATGCAGAAGAAACAAGCTTATTACTCATCCTGAAATTAATCTGAGTAGTCGCTAATAGAAATGGTGAAAATTTCTAAAGTTGACCGATTGACTCACAACGACCCGTATAACCTAAAGGTGATGACTAAATCCTTCTAGTATACAAGTAGAAATAGAAGCTACCCCGCCAGAACTTTTGGTATGGATCGCACCACACCTGCCTTAAACAGCCCACTTGCGTCATCGGGACAAAGAAGCCTATCTCCTGCTTCTTCTTCATTTTTTTTTCTTAAGCTCTACCTTCGTGATTTCTCCCAGGGGAAAGAAGACGCCAAGTTAGGAGTCGCAAGTTATGGAGCAGAAAACGGAAGATCTACTACGACGGCCGCTCTATGGTAAGTTCCCATTTCGTTTGCAAGGACAAACACGTACTAATCATATACCCCACCATCTATAGTCTACGACTTGCCCGACCAAGTTCTCAACACGCTTTCCTTAAAACAAGACGCTGTCGCCGAAGATCAAGACCCAGAGAAGGAGACTGCCGAGTCCATAACGCATACCCAAGATGCGCCTAGTAGCTCACCATCGGTAGTGGGCTCGCAGTCGTGCTCGCTATGCGCTCTCTCGTTTACAAGCGTACAAGACCAGCGCAGCCACCTGAAGTCGGACCTGCACCACTATAACCTGAAGCAAAAACTGCGCGGCCGGAACCCCGTCTCCGAAATCGAGTTCGAGAAGCTAATTGCGGATCTTGACGAAAGCCTTTCGGGCTCCGAGTCCTCTGAATCCGACGAGGACGAGGAAGATGGCGACAAGGAGAGCAATCTCCTAACGACGCTTCTGAGGAAGCAGGCTACGCTAGCGGACAGAAAGAAAAACCCTGATGGTAACCAAGAAGAGCATGAAGAAGGGAATCCCAGAAAAAGGCAGAGGAGCGGCGGTGCGCAGCCATTACTGTGGTTCAGCTCACCCCTTTTGCCTCCGAATAACTACTTTGGCATCTATCGTGCTATTTTCAGTCTTGAGGAAGCCAAGGATGAAAGTACAATCGTGGATACAATCAAGAAGAAGCAACTGCCACCAACACCGGTGCCGAAGCCAGGTCCGGATGGTACTTTTGCGGCTGGTGCATACAAGGGACCGCACATCTTCCTTTGTATGATCGGCGGTGGTCACTTTGCTGCTATGGTCGTTTCGCTCGCGCCGCGACAAACGAAGCATGGCTCTGTAGGACCACTGAATAGAGAGGCGACCGTATTAGCGCACAAAACCTTTCACAGATACACCACGAGGAGAAAGCAGGGTGGATCGCAATCAGCAAACGACAATGCGAAGGGAAATGCGCATTCAGCCGGTTCAAGTATCCGTCGGTACAACGAGCAGGCGCTGACGGATGAGGTCCGACTACTGCTACAAGACTGGAAAGGTCTCTTAGACACGGCAGAGCTATTATTTATTCGCGCGACGGGGTCTACGAATCGAAGAACCCTCTTCGGCCCTTACGAGGGCCAAGTTCTACGAGCTAATGACCCGCGCATACGAGGGTTCCCCTTTAGCACGCGGAGAGCAACGCAGAACGAGCTTATGCGGTCTTTCATCGAGCTGACTCGGTTAAAAGTCCGTGTGATCGATCCGAGTCAAGGGACTAGCAAACAGGAGGAAGCACCCACAGAAGCCTCTACTAAACCAGCAAAACCGGCTGCACCAAAGTTGACAGAGGAGGAAGAAACGGCACTACTGCATACATCGCAACTACAAGCGTTCATCCGAAGATCCAAGTTACCTGCTCTACTTTCTTACCTGAAGAACAACAACGTATCTACTGATTTCCTATTCCAGCCACCAGACGTAGCGCAGAACTACCACGCACCAACCCCTCTACACCTCGCAGCGAACCAGAACTCAGCCCCGCTCGTCCTAGGCCTCCTAGTCAAAGGCGGCGCAGACCCCACGCTCAAGAACAGAGAAGGCAAAACGGCCTTCGAGCTCGCGGGCGACCGCCCGACGCGCGACGCCTTCCGCGTAGCGCGCGACGAGCTGGGCGAATCGAAATGGGACTGGGAGGCCGCGAAGGTGCCGCCGCCCTTGAAGAAAGAGGAGGCGGAGAAGCGCGACGAGCGCGAGCGCAAGGAGAACGAAAGGAAGGAGGCTGAGCGCCGCAGGGCAGAGGAGTTGCGCCTCGGGAGCGAGGGGCCGAAAGTACCAGATGCTACGGGTGTTAATGGCAAGCGCGGGAAGAGTTTGCTGGACGCTGCCGGAGCGAAGAAGACCGCGCAGGAGAAGAGGGAGGAAGAGGTGCGAGGGCTCACGCAAGAGCAGAGGATGAAGCTGGAGCGCGAGCGGAGAGCGCGCGCTGCGGAGGAAAGGTTTAGGAGGATGCAGCAGGCTGGTGGCGGCGGTGGCGGCTAGATTATTAGCTGAAAGTGCGTATTTGTTGCAATGTTAGGTATGTAGGTATGTATTACAGAGGGCTGAAAGATAAAATTGCCTAAAGCAAAATCTACTTGAAATCACGGCATGACCTGATCAATCAATCCGACGAAAATCTAGCCGCCGATATGTGATAGCTATGTTCCCGTGCTGATCTTGATTCTCGGCTCTTCTGTACAGCCTGGCGTTAAGCAGTGGAGAAAGCTGCGTGTCCGTAAGCGCCACTAGCTTCCAATGGAATTGGTAAAGCTTTTTTCGTTGCCGGCGCCTTTTGTCTTGGCTCTCGGCGGAAATAGCTGGCGCATTAGGTACCCGTTATTCCTCGGCTTAGGCATTCATGCGTGTTACTGAAGCTGTTGGAAGTTGGAAGCCCCTTATTCTCGGACCCGAATGGCTGACTTACACTCAAAAGGTATAGGTGCTGACGGTAGGCTCTTCTGTAAATGAAAGGGGGAAGTGTCACAGTCAGAACGTAATTCATCCTACGAACCTTTATTTTGACTGGTTTGGTAGGTAAAAGAGCAACACTTCTCGTCAAGCACCTACTGAATTACCTAGCTTACCCCAGGTGAGATTGTTGGTCTATCCCGGAGATCTGATATGAGCTCGGAGCTATCAATAATCCTGTCGCGATTACTTGGGTCTTGGCTTACTATTATATTGTGCTGCAGTCATCCATCTTATGATAATAATATTATCTGCTTACCTCCCATGCGTGTGCTTAATTGTAGACACACTGCCACCTCCTCACATTTTGCGCGTAAGGTGGCCGTTGTACCAAGCGGCCCGGGCGGCTTCTACTTCATGCAGTCATTGTCAGCCAGCCTTGTGGCAGCTAATGTTTAGCGTCAGCCATGTAGTAGTTACGCGCGTTGGAATTGTACGTGGCGGCTCGTATAGTAAAAATTGCAAGATGACGGCTTTGCGGAATCCGCGCGGAAAGTATGACTTCGGTTGGTCGAAGCACTACTATCCCGGCATCTATGTGTTAAAGCCGACGCAGTAATGTTGGCGGCATCTGAGCAAGACTCTCACCGGTCGCAATTTTGTTCATGATAGCATGAAAGACTTGAGCAAGGATACCGTAGCTTATTAAAGCTGGATAGAGAGCTGACCGCTTTACAAGGTGTATGTGGCCAAGGGTTTCCAAGAGCTGGCTTCTGAACTGTCTGCCCTACTTAGGTCCTGTCAAGATTTCAGCGCTGTTGCGAGAACTTTCGAAATAGCGTAGTGTTGACCGCCAATCAATGAATTTCGATCTTGCCAGATCGATCTTCGTCGTAGCTTGCGTCGCCGGGACCAATTAGACCCTGCTCCCACAGGATTGCTGCTGTCGTCAATGTTTAGCTCCCGCGGATCAGCGTATGGTTTATAATAGGGATCGGCAAGCCGACCGATAACCGAAGAGTTTTTACTCACAGCAGTGCTGATTACGGTAATTCATAGCTATTAATAGTTGTATCATAATTACCTGATGAAGCTTTTTGGAAGAGAGAGAATCCATTAAATTTAGTCAAATGAATGTTTGGCAGAAGGAGTTTCGAAGGATGCCACGTGCAGCACGTGGAATCATAAACGTACCAAGGGAACTGTCGACACCCGCAAAGTCTCGGGAATTGAGATCCTTCTTCCACTTGAGTCTTTTTGCCACCTCGGAAGTTCCGTGCATAGTGATTAACCAGAAGGTTACTATGGGAATGGAGATATCATCAAAGCTCTTTCAACGAGCCATGGATTCGAGGATGTAGAATCGTATCTCACTGTATGCATATAAAGGTAATTATCAACTGAGTTTTCGGGTAAGTCGGACAATGGAAATATTCTGTCTAATATTGTATACCGAACTTCCGGAATCCTCGCCTATGTGCTTCTCCGCTAAAAATCCTTGGCGGTATGCTGAAGACGAGCGAAGAATGCTTCCAAGATTCCAAAGTGCAGCGACGTGGTCGCTCATCGTATGTAGAACAGTGTAGTCTCGTGCAATCCTGGGAATTAAATCGAGGAGATATACTGTGTTTGGGTAATTGATTTCCGATACCAGAAAACTATCGACGATCAGACCCCAGAGAACTGGCAACTCCATCTTTTAGGGGTCCGATTAGTGCTAGTTATTTGTCCAAAAGAGGAAGGTGTACCTGCTGATCTCTCAAGTTCTAGGCCATCGCTTAGAGTGATCTCATAAATTGGCCGCACAGTCCCTCATGTAGTCACTGGCACCTTAGCTTTGGTATAGTGTCTATGTATGTAGTATAGGTAGTGTACGGTATAGTATAGTATAGTGTGTGATGTAGCGATTTCTTTAACGAGATGAAGAAATAGTGAGTTGAACCAGTATATCGGAATGAGCCGTTTTTAAGATCGTATTCACCTCTCGTGTAGGAAATTAAACTTGGTTCCGTCGAAGAACGCCTTGGTTTTCGAGACTCCAGTTGATTGATAACAGGCGACGGGCTTGGCGAGGTTAGATATCTCTCAAGTTGGAAGCGCGAAATGGCCGAGGTGTATGTACTGTACGGTATGTGCGCAATAGGTAACGGGACCCGTAACGATAAGATTTTCCAAGAAGAGATCTCTAGCCGATGAGACGATACCGTAATCGTCGATGAAGTCGCATTAACCAAGGGTCGGTATCAGGTAATGCGTGCGGCTCGTATTCGACCCCTTGTGGAATAAATCAGGGAGAACCATGATGATAGTGCATTCTCGGTAAATAGCAACCGATCATGCATTTCCCATGTCTAGGTGGATTATTCCATGTCACTGGATACGAAGTGGATATCCACCATACTACTAGAAGAAAGTGTAGAAGAATTAGCTTTTGGCCCCCCCTCGATTCAGTTAACCTCAAGTTTAGAGGTGAAACTGCGGGCTCAGAAGTTGGCGGGTGCTAGAGCTTGCCACTGGCTGCGAACTGAAACAGGCACCGGGACTTGATGGCTGACTGTGTGCAGCAAGCTAAACCGCTATCAGGTTGGTACATAGTAGCGTTGATTCTAGTCTTTCTACATGTACTCTGTAAAGACGAATTTAGTGGCGGAGTGGCTGCAAGGGTACTCCATAAACCCCTGCCACTTTCCCCCTGTCGAGTGCCTTCTGTCTTCCAAGGTTAGAGTTTAGTTGACAGATGGAAGGTATTCGCCCTGATTACCTTTTTGGTAGTTCGTAGAGACTTTCCAATTAGGGGCAACTCGAGCGAATTTCGAGAGTCTAACAGTCACTATTTTCACGTAGCGTTGCTATAAGCCACCTCCTCTATTATCTTGGCTACCGTCATATCACACATCGAATACAACTTGCTCGGCCCCTTCGGTGTTGACTTGTCTTAGGCTTCTTTTTTTTTCCCGCGTATAGCCTAATGGAGCAGACAGAGTCTCATCAAGCCACAGCGGGTTTTCTTTTTCATGTTTCTGCCTTGATCATGGAACGCCGAGGTCTTGCGGAGTTCCGACTTAATAATGCGAATTAAATGGTTAGGACTAATAATTGGCAGATAGGTAGGTAAGTGGAGGATATTCAAAACTTCCTCTATCCTTCTCAGAGAGGTGAGGTGAGCAGGGTGAGGTAGGGGCTTAACGAGGCGAAATGTACTATGTAGATCCTACAGGCAATTATTAATGGATTCGAATTGGTGGATGGCCTATTGCTGCTATTACTGGCAGAATGGACTGATCGATGCAGGGAATCCAACAGATCTCATCGTCTGAAAAGGAACGTTTCTTGTGGTTGAATGAGTTGGTGGCCCCACCCTGTGACCCCGGCTTCAGATGCAACTTGACGATGTTCCTGTACCTGCATTAGGTCCAACTCCTCCAAACAAAGGCAAAGGTGGCTATGCTGGTTTCAAGTTGAACTTAACACCATCATCACGCCTCTTAGTAAGGGGGATTGAGTCCTAAGTCAGTCTCGCTTTGCTTTTACTATGTGTAAGCTAAGAGACAACGACATCTGATAGTAGTGCATCTCATCAAGCGGCTCTAATTCGCCGACGTCTTTCGAGCCGATTTTACAGTTGAATATGATGAATATCTAGCTAACTTCTGACAGTAGACTCCACCGACGTCGGTTTTTCCCTTGGAGTTCAATGTCGGCGACAGCAACAGCGATAATATGTTTACGGCAGCAACCGATCACAACAGTTGTCACCTCAGTGTGATTCGTGAGAATTCTCCTTAGTCAAAAAAAGGTGACTGTTCTTAGCCAAATTCATATCTATCAGGGGTTTCCATTGGTCAAAGGGGCATGTTGGGGTCGGCTCGACTGGCTAGGAACAGCGGATACATTGTAGCTAATCCTTGACATCCCCCTGAAAATGCTACACTACGATCCAAGACACCCCCGGCTTGCAGCCGCGCGCTCTGTACTCTCAACTCGGTCTAACTGCTGTGGAGCTCAAGACATTGTCGACTTCACTCTGACCCCTAGCGCATATCCAGTCAACAATTAGACCTCCGTGAGAGCTCTACCATGCCATTTTTAGCCATCTTCCTCCTAGCGAGAGGTTACCCTGCCGGCAAGGTTTTCTCGATCCTGGAACAAGGCCAAGACTCTGCGTACAATACGCGGAAGTCAATAATGTTAACGAAGGTACGGATTAATGCGCATTAGTCGGGACTTTTGGGGATAATGTCTTGGGCTTCTCCTAAGGCCATGCCCTGTAGACAAGAAGTAAGTTCATCAATGCCTTTGTACTTGGTGATGATAGACAGCTATTTTTATCTAATTACATGCCGTCTAAACAAAAGCTAAAGCTGGTGGCGCCAGTCTCGAACGAACCAGTAATGAAACTTAGTTAAGTACAATATTAACAAGAATTACCATGGAATGCTGTACATATTCCAACATGGGTGATTGGAATAAACAACCAACCCCAGATCCCGGTCAAGCAGGGTCTGGTCTCCGCCAGCGCGACCTCGATGGGCATCTTACCAAACGAGTGGCTCACGGGAGCCCATCATGAGATGCTATATAAATGTTCGATGCTCTCCTACTCGTCTATCACAGGAATACTCTTTCTCTATCATCACTTTCTTTCCTTTAAGGTAGACATCACTGTCGCTTATTTCTTTTCTGGAAGTCAAGGTCATTCGTTTACTTGCTTCCAACTATCGTTTAGTTTTCCTGTTATACAGTCGTTTATAGGAATAACTTCACTCGCTTGTACAGCAGACAATTCACCACTATCATCTACCAAGGACTGAAATCAAAATGAAGAATACCTTATCGCTTGTCGCCTTGGCTGCTGGCATCAGCCAGGCCACAGCCACAGGCTTCGGATTTCACAGTGCCCCTAAATTCTCCTGCCCGGACAACACTGACAACGTGTGTATCCCCGATATCGTCGGCGGTATTGACTGGTCCGATCTTCCTTTCGGTGGATTCTCCTCATACAAGGGCTTCGAATGGAAGGGTTTCACTTGCTCCGAGAAGTTCGGTAAGCGGGATGAGCTGACTGCCCGAACTTTCCAAAGCAAGTGCATCACCGGAAAGGCCACCTCCGACAAGGGAAGCAGCCCCAAGATTAGCTGCGACAAGAACAAGGGCGTCAACAAGACCTCTATCAAGAAGTTCCAGGTTTCGCCCGAGTTCGATTGCGACTTGGAGTTCCACTACTCCATGCCTGATGGATCGACCTGCAAGCACCGCTCTCCTTGCAAGGCCTCTGGTACCGTTGTAGAGAACACCCAGTGCGGTGGTGCTACCGATGTCACCATTGTCTACCCTCAGCAGCCCAAGAAGCCAAAGGACACTTGCGACTTTGGCATCCACCACATCGACTTCGACTGCGAGGGACCTAAGCCTACCAAGCCTGCTCCTTCTACCTACTCGGCCAGCATTCCCACATATGCTACTAGCATCCCAGCTTCCAGCTCTGTCGCCACGGCTTCCACCTACTCCGCTAGCATTCCCGCGATCAGCAGCAGCAGCTCTGCCCCAGCTAACTCTAGCCCCGCTAGCTCTAGTTCTGCCGTCAGCAGCACTCCTGCTTCGTCTTCCACATACTCTGCCAGCATCCCTATCGGAAGCGCTAGCTCCTCAGTTGTTCAGTCCAGCTCCTCCGTTGCTTCTAGCTCGTCTAGCCCCGCTACTGAGGCTACTAGCTCGACCGCTGCCGTCAGCAGCTCCAGCGCCTCTTCGCTCTCCGTTACCAGCTACTTGAGCACTTCTACTGTGTTCACTACTTCCGTCCAGACCATCACCAGCTGTGGACCTACCGTCTCAAACTGCCCTGCTGGTTCCACCGCGTTAACCACCGTCACTATTCCCGTCTCGACCACCCTCTGCCCTGTTACTGAGACCCTCAGTGTTTCCGTCCCGGCTTCCCAGCCCACTGAATCTGCATCTTCCCCTGCTGGGTCTGCCTCCGCCTCTGTACCTGTCGAGTCTGCCTCTGTCTCTGTCCCTGCTGGATCTAGCTCTCAGTCGTCTCCTGTTGTTGCCTCTTCTGCCACTCTCCCTGCTTCTAGCAGCACTGGTACTAGCCCCGCCGGCCCAGTTGAGACTCTCCCTTGCCCTGGCGTCGTTCCCTCTTGCTTGAACACCTGGTTGTTCAGCGTTGGCTGCAAGGACAACACTGACTCTGCCTGCTACTGCCCTGATGCCACCTTCACCAAGAACATCTTCACCTGCTTGTACGCCTACGGTGAGTCTGACGAGGTCATCTCTGAGGCCATCAGCTACTTCCAGGGTATCTGCGCTCCTTTCGTGCCCTCCAACCCCGGTATTGCCACCGGTGCTGAGACCATCACCACCATCCTCACTGCTACCCCTACCACTATCCCTGCTGCCGTCACCACCATTGAGGTTGCTACTACCGTTGTTGTCCCATGCACCAACGAGGCTGGTGAGACTATCCCCAGCTCTAGCAGCACTGTGACCGTCAGCACCAGCCTCACTGTCCCTGGTGTCGTCTTCAGCACTGTTACCTCCGGCCCCAGCTCTACCGGTGTTGCCGTTGTGCCCGGCACCTACGTTGCCACTGTTCCGGTCGCCGCTCCTACTGTACCTGCCGCGACCGCTACCCAGACCCCGGCTGGTGGTGCTGCCCCCTACCCTACCGTCGGTGGCTCCACGACTCTCATCACCTTCGCTCCTTCCGGCACTGGTGTCGTCTACCCGACCTCCGCCCCCGCCTCTGCCCCATCGGCCATCGTCACCGCCGGCGCTGCGCACGTCGGTGCTGGCATGGGCCTTCTCGGCTTCGCTGGCATGGTCATCGCCGCCGCCCTGTAAATTTAGGGACAACCCAGCAAAACAACAGAACAGCCTCGCCGGCGCCAATCCTTTATTTCCTTTCTCTGTACTACAATATGACCGGCCGCCGTCACCACTATAAGATTCTTACGATCCTTACGAAATGAAACTTGCATAACTTTGGGAACCTGGAAAAAGAAGATGGGTTTTTATATTTAATAGCATCCTGGCACAGAACAAGGAAACAAGCGGAAGAAAGGCCATCTTCATCGCGGTGGCTCAGCTGAGGTTGGACTTCTTCGTCTGCGCTTTCTCGACTGACGACGGCGAGAGCGACGATGGGAAGGAGATATGTCGAGGAGGGCCTCGTGGTATGGCTCTGGGAGAGAAGGGGATCGTGTATAAAAAGCGTGGATGGACCTGTAGTAATAGTAATACCCCCAATAAGAACTCGCTGAGCTTGAGCATTTTGTTTGTGTCCTTGTCCACATGCCTGGTGATATTTATATGCTTGGTATGGTTGTCATTATGTTGAATTCATTCAAGTTATGCTTGATATAAGTGATATCTTTCCTAACTATAATAAGTGATGGGTTGTATGGTTGGTAGGATACAAACAGTCTCTTTGTTGAACTATGTAGTGTGGGCTCCAAGGCTTGTATTTAATCTCTTAATATCTCACTTGATACTCAACGTAGGTGTATTTCATTTATGATATTCATATGCCCTCTATGCAAACTCATTAATATCTACCTAAGGTCCACAAGTTCTGTGACTACTTATGGGGTTTTATTACCTGGGCACTTGTGGGCAAACGGCTCATTGTATTACTTAGGTACGGACAGATCGATTAGAGGAATAAAGACACATACAAGAGAAACAAGACTTCGTCTATCTTTTTTGCTGCAAACGATATATTAAATTATGAGGAATTATTGATGCATTTATACCTGTAAGATAGCAGAAAAGTTGTACGAATCTAATCATCTTGCATATCTTTTTTGACTTGCCTGGAGGGGATCATCTTATTTACATCCAGACTAAAAGGACACTCAGGCAGGCCAAACTCATAATCCATATCCCTGAGCTTTATATGTCTTTTTTTTTCTGGAAAAAATAACATATCTTCTCATCCTCAACCTTCGAAGATATTATCGCCGCTAAGACAAAGGTAACAACACTTCTTTGTTGCGTCTTCAACATTATCTTATCGTCATTGTAATTGACATCATTGTCCCTGACCGTCTTAGTCATACTTTGTGACTGAAAACTATTCTATAACTAACTACCTTGGTACTCGTCACATTGCCAACATCCGCCGATTGATTCTCTATTACAACATCATGGCTACTGGCACCACCGGAGTTGTCAACCTAGATGACCAGGAGCATCCTCTCCTCCATCGTACAAACACGAACTATGGAACTTACTTTTTTCGTAAGTTGCCTATTGAGGTATGTATCACGTCTCTATCATAAGTCAAAACTAGTGATGGTGAACTCAGGACTTACATCTTCTGAAGCTACGCCTCAGGATCTACGAGTATGCGGTCTATGAGGATCATATAATCGAACCGATCCAAGTGGAGCCTCGCTCAAATAAATTTTACTGCGAATATCAAATGGTCCCGGACTTTCAGTCTTGCTGCGAGCATGTGGACCGGAGGGTTAAACTAACTGTCGTTCCCCTGTCGTACACATGCCGAGCTATCTATGCCGATCTTCAATACTTTTGTCCCTTCTACAAGGTCAACACGTTCTTGTTCACAAATGCGAGCAGAATCCATGAGTACCTGGCAGCAATTACACCACAGCGACGCAGAAACATCTGGTGGATCCAAATCAGTCCAAGCATAGAGAAACCTAATCCAATGTGGTCATTTGACCAAACATACCCCTATACAAAGGAAAAGAAAAGGAACGACCAGATATTAGCACTGTTAAGCCAATGCAGTGGCGTCCAAAAGCATAGGCTGCGCGTGGACCTAAATCTTTACCAGCATTGGAGTCCTGAGTATACTATCGACGTGTTGCAGCGCTGCTTGGACTGGGCCAGGGATCCCTTGGCCATAAAAGACGCCACCACTGGTCATTCTTTTTGGAGTCTACCCTTCTTTCGCCTGAGGATATACAGTTTTGGCCCTATTACCTGCCCCATCAAGAAGAAGTTAATCTCGGACATCAATGGCGCATGTAAGTCACCTCAAACCGAACGTACCCGACTCCTTTTGTGTGATGAGCAGTAGCTAACTCTTAGGCGTTTTAGTGCTTGCATACAGACGAAGGATTGGTGATGGCCCCCAATGGTTTCTAGATATGGCTACGGACTCCTCGCTTCAAGACTCCGCCATGGAGCTTGCAGATATCCACTTCACGGGCGAGGAGCGTGTAGCAGCGGACAAAGCGGCTAGCCTTCGCGGCCCACCTTCTTCGCGGACTCGCCAGAAGTGCAAAGAACCTGAAAAGAACCTAGGCACTCCAGTGCGCGTCGTGCCTAAATACAGCGAAGAAGGCATTCTAACTGTACCTGAGAAGTCCATCACCATCCAAAAGATTCGTTGGGCGGAACCAGATGTGCGATGCTCGGTGCGATGGGCCCCTGGCTCCTACAAGTCTAATACTTGGAAGACTACTCGGGAGGACCTCTCTGTCTTCCTTGCGCCTCAGTGGAGGGAAAAACTTGCGCATTTCTATATCGACACAATGGGTTCAATTACCCTCAAGGAGATGCGAAATACGCCATCCCCCAGCGATATCATGAAAATCGCAGGAGCCGACACACTCGGATTTTGCACAGGTGTACGAGGAGATAAGCAATTCACTGATGAATGGAAGAGAATCACGGAACTGTGGGAGGTACGAAGATTGAAACTAGAGAGACTAGAGAGGCTTGGGGGGCACGACAGGTTCTCTCAATCTCTATCTCAGCTAGAGGCGATGGTTGGGGAGCGCGACGGGTTATCTCAATGTGTATCTCAGCTAGATGTGAGGATTTCATTCATTAAAGCCGAGATAGAACGCTCCCGTCAATTAACAATTACATCTACCTAATTCAATAATCACTACGATCGTCAGTCAGTTAGTCAGCTACGTATTAATCTTATTGACAGATTGATGTATGTAGTAATTGCTTAATAGATTGTTGAATAGACTATTGTATGTGTTTATATGTGAGTGTCATTATTTGCTATCGTCCTAGAATATTTCTCAACTTCCCCTGCATTACTCCTTTCCTATTTTTGGCCGTGCCTTTGTAACCATCCGCTATGGCGTCCAGTAGGCAAAACGAATAAGGTAGGAATTAAACTATCGCTATCGCAAGTGTTACCATCCAGCGCGGGAGAATCAATGTCCCGGCCCATTGACGCGGATCCCATACCTGCTTATCTAGACAGTTGAACTGAGTAGTTCCAAATTCATGTAGCCATCGCCATCGCGAACATAATAAAAAGGGGTAGATTAAATCAATTTATAATGATAATATTCGTAGCCACCGAAGAATGGCCATCGCTCGAAGAGTCCGCGAAGACATATACGTGCTGCCGTCGAGAGCAAATCCTCCAACATCGACTCGGTATTCGTGTGCGGAACCTGCTTATCCGTCGCGGTAGTTGTGAGACATCGATGCCGGATCTGAAGGCTAGGGCCCAGTGGTCGCGAATTTGCTACATATGAATCATCATGAGCTTACGGCAGATTAATTCTTAAAGCTCCTGATATGCCGTGGTTTAAATAAAACGAAAAAAAGGGTAGTGTGCAAGAGAAAAAGCTAACTTACACAGCCCTTCCGCCTTACTATCCCTATGACAGCGCCATCCCATCCCCCATAGTCTTCGCTCTGTGTACCAGGAAAGCTTCCGAACCAGGGGCAGCAGAACAGGTCCAAGAAGAATTGCCCCCAGCCGTAGGGGGTGTAGCTCTCATCATCGCTTGTACTATCGTCGTCGTCGACATAGTCATAAGGATCCGGGTAGTACTCGTAGGTAACGTAGAAGATCTGCGGTCTTCCAAAGATATTTCCCATTTTCGGTTCTTCAGGCCATCAGCGGAGTGGTCTTAGGGTTCTATCATTAGCACATTTTCATGAGCCGGGCGTCGAGGGAAAGTGAAGTTTGCTTGCCATGGCAGAGTATGTGTAGGTACCTAGGTAGATCCTTCTTACACTACCGACTTAATATCAACCCTAATACCTTACGTATAGAACTATAATTCCAGATGCATCGGGAACAGAAAGCAGAAGTCCATCACAGACAGAGCAAACGCACCTCCGAGGACGCAAACAATCACATGAGGCTCAAGGCCGTTGATGTGTCACCTACACGACATATTCGGCTACTTGCTTTCTGTATGTCGCTTTCGGCTACCTCAACCGTGGCACGAATGAAATCGATGGAGACGTTCAGCAAATCTAACCCAGAATGAGTGCTAATGGGTTGGAATAGCTACCACGTCGCACATCGGGTGAATAGGGTTACCTACTGTACCGAACGTGCTACGTCGTAGGGTAACTGCATGGCTTATCTATGGCTTGCCTACCTACCTAACTACCTCGGCTTGCTTTGTATAGCAGTGGAGTTTGTTTTTCGTACCTTGCATGGTGATGGAGAGAAAGAAATTCGGGAAATAAACTTAGTATATAAAAGGGTTATCGTACGGGGTCGAATGCGTCGTATTCTAGAGCAGGAAGAGCATCCACAACTCGTACCACGATCACAATGTCGTTGGCTTATGAAAAAGATAGCAAATAGCATGTTCAATCCTTATTAACCTAACCCTTCCTCATGCCATTACGATGCATTATCATGATTACTTGATACAAGCGTATTTCCATAAGATACACAAAACGCCGCAGTCGTCGACACATTAACGATACACCTCGGATAGCCGGTTCCGTAATTCTGCTCACAAAAAGCCCTTCGTTAGACTTGGCTTCCGTCCAAGGCTGCTTTTTCTCTTAGGCACCTCGATACCTGTTCCGCCTAAGCTGGCTGTGTCATCATTGTCACCGCTCATTCCGGTTCCGTTCCTCCAAACGCTGAGGCGCCTCGCCCCTTCTAGGCTAGGTGTGCCGAGTCGTATGCTACCACCGTTCACGCTGCCCTTTTCCATCCTCAGGTGCTTCCAGCCTTCGAGCTCGCGCTCTAGACGCAGCGTCTTCTCTTTCTCCTCCCTTAGTTCTCGTTCAGCCCGGCGGGCCTGTAACTGATTCTCGCTTTCACTGGCCTGAAGCTCATCGATCGTCTTTAGGAGCTTCTCGGTTCTGTCACGTAGTCGGTTTACATCATCGTTGAGCTGCGTTGCCTGCTTATCCTTGCGTTCAATCTGGGACTGGAGGTCCTTTACGATGCGGTCGACGTTGCGGACGGAGCGTTGCGATTTCGATCTCTCGGTCTCTTGTGCCTCAAGCTGCGATTCAAGCTATTGTGCGAAGGGAGGATTAGCGGAACGCTTTGTGAGCTTTCGAAAAAAAGAAGAGAGGGGTCTTGTTGGAGACTTTGATGGTGACGTCTCGCGTGGACGTTCAAGTTCAAGTTCGGGATTTGATGATATACTAACCTCCTGGATACGCTTGTGCAAGAACTTGATATCCTGGCTGCCGCTTGAATAGCCCTTAGTCTCAAGATCGACGAGTCGTACTTGCACTTCGTTCAGGCTCTTTTCAAGGGCTGCCTTTTGTTTGGATAGTTCGGCACTGATTTCGCGTTCAGCTGTGATTTCTTTTTGCACTTCGGTAGCAAGGGATTCGGCTCGCCGCATCTTCTCCACAGCGGCAGCAGCAATGTCTTCTTGTTGAGCCAGGCTGGATTTCAGTTCCAGAATTTCTTTGTCAGTATTAGCGGCATTGCGCAACGATGGACTCTCGCTCTTGGCCAATTCTTCAAGTCCCGCCTTGGCTTCCTTGAGTCTGGCTTCGATGCTGGATTTCTCTCTCGCGAGCGCATCGCGCTCGGCAGTGATGTCATCAACAGAGCTGCGAAGGGTGCGAACTTGAGAGAGCAGAGATACAACCTTGCTCTGAGCTTCGTTATGAGCGCTAACGGCTTCGTCACGAGAAGCGACAACGTCAGCTAGTGTTGATTCAAGGCGCGCCTTTTCTTTCGACCATGTGGTACTATTGAGTACCTCATCGTCCCACTTGGAGCGGAGGTCGTCAAGTTCCTCGCGTAACCGAGCAATTTCGGATTGCTTAAAGAGCTTCTCCTCTCTTGCCAGATCGAGTTCTTTGGTGAGGGTGGCAAATTCTGCTTGGTACTTCTTCCGCGTTTGCTCCATGCTTGACTCTTTGTCCTCAAGGTCGATAGCTCTCTGGTTTCTGTAATCCTCCAGTTCGTGTTGGAGACGCTTCTTTGCTTGCAGAGCAGCCTCAAGATCTGTCGATATATCTTCCAGCTTCTCCTCCAGTCGCTGATTTCGACGTTGCAAGTCTTCCATACTTCCTTCAGACCTGTTTCGCTGAGACATGATCTCGGCGTAGGCTTCCTCTGCCTCTTTAGCCTGAGACTTGGCAAACTGCTCTGCTCGCGTTGCTTTGACAACTGCGATTTCGGCCTGCTCCAGTTTGCTGAAATATTCGTCTGCACGGCTTTTGTACATCTCAAGGCTCGAAGTAACGTCAGCCAACTGGGAACTTTCAGCATCGAGTCGGATCTGAAGGTCAGCGAATTCCTGGAGCAATTGGCTACGGCTGGATGCTTCTTGCTCTCGGGCAACGGCCATTTCTTGCAAGTCAGATTTTACGTCACGAAGCTCGACTTCCAACCTTGCACGCTCATGTCTCATTTTTTCGAAGTGCTCTTTGACATCGGCTAATTCTGCAATAGCATCATTGTGATTGTGGAGGAGTACACGTCTAGAATCCTCTTGGCTGTTGAGCAAATCAAGGATCTCTTCGTGGGATTTAGCTTGGATGTCTCGCACAGACAGCTCACCACTCCTCAGTGCCTTCTCCAGCTGTGAGACTTTCTTCGTTGAGTCGTCCAACATGTCGTGCAAGCGGCTATTCGCTTGCTCCAGCTTCTTCATCCGACGAACCGATGGGCTTTCATCAAGGCTCATCTCTCGCGTTGGCGCCGCTCGTTCAAGTTGACTCTGGAGGTGGCGGTTTTGCATTTGCGATAGTTGGAGCTGGTTCTGTAGCTCTTCGAGTTCGGTTTTAAGATCTTGCTTGTGGTTGAAACTGAGAATATCTGCGGTGCGGTCTGATCTACCAGAATCCGGTACTATATCGTTCTCATTGGCAGTCCGGCGCGTCGGCGTGGTAGCTCCAGAGTACCGTCGTCCATTGAACTTGCTTCGTTTTTGAGTAGGGGAGCCATTGAAAGGAGCCTCGTTAGGGTGCATCTCCTCGAGCCTAGGTCTTACTGGAGACTCTCCCCGGTTTGCGCGTAGCTCAGTTAACTGTGCTTCCGCATTGGTTCGCGCAGCGGTCTGTACGCGGAGGTTCTGTTGCAATTCTTCGATCTTTCTAAGCATGTCGAAGTTCTTACTCATAATCTTATCATGGCTTGCATCGCCTTGGGCAGGAATCGAGACTTCTGGGTCAACAGCCTTCAGAACACGCAGCATTTGTGCCCGAAGCTCTTCCAATTCCTTGTCTCGTGAGTCGAGGGTCGCCTGCATTGCGCGTATGGTGGATTGAGCCTGGGTCCGTAGTTGGCGCTCGGACTCAATAGTTCGATTTGCTTCGGCAAGTTGAATTGTGTAATTTGATGAAGCCTTTTCAGCATTGCGACTTGACTTGACCTCGCGCGCGACCTCATGATTGAGATCCTCAACGTTGAGTTGTAGCTTTTCAATCTTCTTCTCGAGTCCGGCTATAGTTAAAGACGCATCTCCGAGCTGTTGGTTGAGCTTGGCATTCTGCTCCTCCATTCTTGCTTTTTCACGCTGAAGACTTAAAATCTGGCCTCTGGAGGCTTCACTAGCCCTCGAGCTGGATCGTGCGATCTCAAGTCCCTTCTGCTGCAGCTTGTTGAGCAGGGCGCGATTATCGTTTTCGGAGGCAGTCAGACGACCCTTCACTGTGACCAACTCACGTTCTAGGCGTTCTTTGGCCTGGTCGTTCTTGAGGCCGTACTCTCCGGACGAGATCATAAACTTATTGAGATCTTCTATCTCGTGATTAAGTTTCTCACACTCGGCTTCGAACCATCTTAATCGTTCTTGAGTCGCGTCAAGATCTTTTTGCAGACTAGCCTCTCGTTCTCGAGCTGCGCGTGTGGCATTGCGTTCGCCTGCCTCTTCCGCATTCAATCGCGCCTCTTCGGCTTGGCTCTTCGCTATTCGCAACCGCCGGATTTCGTCGCGCGCCTCGTCTCGTTCTTTCTCAACTGTTGCCCGGGCTTCCATTGTGCGCCGTAAAGTGTCCTGCTGTAGATAGAGCTCCTTCTCGATCGTTATTTTCGAGTCTTTGAGTCGCTCGTGTTCTTCCTGCAAGGCTTGAAACTTGTGCTCAGCAAGAAGAGCCACATCATCTCGAGATTGGCGTTCTCGGCTTAAGTCCATCTGTACCTTATACAGTTGGTCTTTAAGATCCTTGATCTGTGATTCAAGTACCTCGCGATTTTGGTTTGCCTGGGCATCTTCGGAAAGCCTAGCTTGGAGTAGTTGTTTGGCATCTTCCGCTTCGCGTTGTAGCTGTGAGTGTTGAGATTTCATGGCCACCATTTCAGCTTGGATTTCACGGAGACGGTCGGCTGTCTTTTCTTTCTCGGACAACAGCGTCTTCCTCTGTTCATCGAAACTACGCTGCTCCATTTGGAATTTCTTATTATCCGAGCGAAGAATAGCAAGCTCGCTTTCTTTCTTCCTCACAAGTTCTTCGTAGTCAGTCGAGGTTTTGGATAATTGGGAGAGCTGCTGTTGCGCTTCTTGGTGTTCCCTTGCGAGGCGCTGCTCTCGTGATCTGAGAGACTGTAGTTCTTTTTGAGAGGCGGTAAGTTTAACTTCTACATCTTGATCCATTTTGAGTAGTTTTCCCTCAACATCCCGTAGTTTACGATCCTTTAGCGATAGCTGACTCTGAAGCATCTTAACCTCGTCTTCCAGGGCAGCCTCCTGGGCACTTCGGTCTGCTTGCTTTCGAGAGAGGGCCTCGATCTCCATTTCAAGATCCGAAACTCGAGCGTCCAGTTCTGACTTCTCTTCCTCGAGCCGAGCAATAAGAGCAGCAGCTTGGTCCAGTTGGGCTCGGTATCTTTCTACTTCTTGTTCGGCCCTCTTCTTCGCATCGAGGAGATCGTCAAGTTGGTTCTCAAGTTTCTCTTGGTCTTCAATAGCGCCCGCTAGTTGCTCTTCGAGCTCGGACTCGCGAACTTGTAGGCGCTTGAATATCTCCTCTTTGTCTAGCGCCAATGCTCGCTCGCTTTCTAGAATTTGCTGAGTCCGCATCAACTCGGCGTGGCAGTTCCGTCTTTCTTCTTCGAGTCGGGTACGGTTTTCTGCCTCTTGTCGCATCTTATCATTTAATTGTCGAATCTTCTCATCTCGCCGTTTCACTTCGATGGCCGTGCGAGTTGCACCCAACAATGGCTTCATCTTAATAAGAAGCTGCCACCAAGGGTTCTCGCAAAGATCAAGGTAAACATTGAAGTTTCTCTGGATAACCCGAGTAGCTTCAGTGCGGTACAACCTCTTGAAAGCCATACGTCGTTGAATATAGCCGCGAGCAAGAGATTGAAACCGAGACATTATTTCGGTAATCAAGGCGTCACGTTGCTCTTCTAACTCGGCAAGCACGCCAGCTCGGAAGAACACTTTTGTAAGACCGACACGGAAGAGGGATTTGTCTATTCCCAGCTTATCCAGCATGAATGCTGCCGCTGCTTGTCCTTCCAAGTACCCCTTTGGTATGTCTCTGCAGAGAACCTCATACCGCTGTCGGAACTCTGCGAAAGAGAGTCGATTGGGGAAACCGGTTCGAGCGATTCTTATACCCTCGAGGACACCGTTGCACCTCAATTGATCAAGGACGAGCAGGGCGTTGAATTGCTTGGGGCGTTTTTTGTGATTCGGAAGAATACAACGAACAAAATGAGGGTGCGTACAATGGAGTTGGGACATGAGACTGGATAGTTGCTCTTTGTGTCTTTGCGCGACTGTTCGGAATAGCCCCTTCTTTACTCTGCTCCGAGAAGCACCGTTGTCATCATCAGAGTCGGCGCAGTCTGAAAAGAGGTTTGCGACGTGCTTGTCTGTCGAGGCAGCTAGAAGCCGAGTGACATTGTCATTTAGGGGGTCCTTGTTCTTTTCTAACCAGCCTTCCGTTGAATACTCTACTTCAGCCGCGTAGTGTGTCAGGATAAATCCCTGACGAGCTCCAGGACGTGACGGGCGGTACTTGTTGGATTTTTTGTCCCATAGAGAGTTAAGCTTCTCTGTGAAAGATTTATCGGTAGCTTTCGGCATAACACTGTCTTCATCGAGACAGGAGAAAATACCAATAGGGTTTGGTAATTCAATGAGATCGATTGTCGGTTGCAAATCGCGACCGAAATCAATAAATTGCCACTCGATCTGTTCCCTCGCGTATTCCTCCTGCTCCAGGACGAACATATGATGATTGAAAAATTGCTGGAGTTTCTCATTGGTGTAGTTGATGCAAAGTTGCTCAAAGCTATTTTCCTCGAAGATTTCGAATCCAGCAATATCAAGTACGCCAATGAAATGGGAGTCGTCGGCGCCTAGTCCGGTCCGGTCAAGCTGACGGTTGATTCTTGTGACGAGATCCCCGAAGCCTCGCTCGTATATACCTTTGGCGAGAGCGTCAATGCCGAGCCGTACTTGTTCAGGAGTCTGAACCTTTTCCACCCACTCGCGACCAGCCTTAACTTTGGGATGAAGTAGCCCTTGTAAGAAAGGCTCTAACGGGATTCCCATAAGCTTACACACTCTGGCGGCAACCTCTTTGGCTTCTGGAGAAAGGCGGGCTTGATCGGTCATACGACTTTCTTTGACGACAGTGATATTGCCTAAATGTAACACCGCTGCAACAGTACGCAGAATGGAATTCTGGTCCTTGTCAGAAAACCCCATTACGTCAAATGCTTCTAGCAACGACTCCCATTCATCGAGATCAGAGACGCCAGATATCGTATCATGACCATCGCGAGTATAAGCGAAATCTTCCACCTCAAGATCGTCGAGTAGAAACTCCCGTCTCATTTGCCGGTCAGCACCCTTCAAAAGCTGGTAGAAAACATGGTAGTTCCGTTCTTGAGAATTGACGCGAACAACTCGAGACTTTTCTAAAAGGTACCAATCGATGAAGGCACCAGCGATGGCTCCATTACGAGTAAATTCTATACGGATGAATTTTCCGAATCTAGACGAGTTGTTATTTCGCACAGTTTGTGCGTTACCAAAGGCTTCAAGAATCGGATTGGCTCGTAAAATCTGCTGCGAGAGAGTGGAATGTTGTTCCCTACTCTTCACTGGAGACTCCGAGTGAGCTACCGCGGCGAGATACTGGATGACTTTCTTGGTATTCTCGGTCTTCCCCGCACCAGATTCACCGGTAACTAATATACTCTGATTTTGCCCTTCATCGACCAGGTTTCGGAATGCCTCATCGGCCATAGCGAATATGTGAGGCTTTGTATCCTCTCGATTTCGGCCCTTGTACCTATTTATGTATTCATTCGTATATATCGGTAGGGTGCAATAAGGGTTGACTGTAACTAAGAACAACCCCGAGTAGGTGTATATTAAGTCGGCCTGATATCTCATGTGAAGGTTGTGGACGACAGATGCTTCGTTCAGATGTGTAAGCTCCGCCATATCGTTTGCCTTGTCAAACTTGGCCGGGTTGACCTTATCTACGCTCTCGCTATCAACTTCACGTTGCTACGAGTAAAGTTAGCATACAGACTAGCAACGCGGGATGTGACGAGACTCACGCTGCCATCGTCACATTGAACTAGTATGTGGCCTCCTCCAAGATCTTCGACTATCCAGCCTTTGACGAAAGCCGCTTGTGGATCCTTAAGCCAGACATATCTCTTGCCAGAGAAGTCATTCTCCCCTTCTATTCCTTTGACAACGTCCAAGCTTCGCCGCATTTCTTCAGTCTTTATGAACGATGGAGCAAACGTTGTTGAATTTGGGCCCTGGCTTTTGGAATTGACCCGCTGCTGTCTCGGGCCATTTGATCCAACTGGTAGGAGGTTGGCGGCGCCTATTGACGCCTGCGACTGGGTTCGATTATGTGAGGGAGGTGTCGTCACCCTTGTTAAGAGGGCGGTGGATTGGGAGGGGAATATAGCGGATTTGGGTCTACCGAGGCCACCCGAACCCGGCGAGGGCGACGGTGAACCCTTCCGTGCGAAAGGATTATTGCGTTGTGACATGTTGGGTACGTTCAATGTCCAAACGGGGTATCTGTGGTATCATGAGCTCCCAAATAAAGCTCATTAGAAATGATTCCAATTGAAGTCGGTAGTCGCTATTCCAAATCTAGTACATGAATCGCGAAAATTGAGATGGTGAGGCACAATGCCATAGAAAAGCAAATAGGGAATGGGGTTTAGGCAAAATGAATGGTAATATCGAACGAACGGAATGAAATCAAACCCTTCGCCGTCGTGGATATAGTGGGAAACGACCTCATCGAAAAAGATTCGTTCCTTCTATGGTGGCATTCGTCGTGATGACGATGTTGCAAAATGTTGGATTTAATTGATTTATTAATTGTTGACATGCAGGAGCGCATGGCAACGGTTGTGTGGGAAGTAAACAGTGCTTAGGCTTGGCGAAATTAGCGTACCTCCATGTTCCCGTCCTTAATGGGCTGGGTACCAAGATACGTACCTTGCTTACAACTTCCGCTGCAGATGCCATTTTTCAAGGTTGTGGGATGGGTCCCTTGGCAAGCTAGGCAGGTGCCAGTGGAGACTCACCGGGGATATCGGAGCTCGGATTAAATATGGAACCCCCCGACCGAGCAAGAGCCTAAGCCCTGACCAAGTGTATCCGGTTACATAATCATACAATCAACGCCCCCCAGCCTTTAATTCTCATTGCTGGATCGTCGAACGACAAACGGAAATCCTTGGAGAAACGTTTCGAATGAAGCGCGATTCCAAGACAAACCCTCCTTTCGCATTCATCTGAAAGCAATCTCGTATCACCGGCTTTGATTTCGATAGTCCCAATTCCTCCCGACATTTTGATACTCATTTGTCGCCTGCTTAGGTTATTCCTTGACGCCGTTTGATCCGTCGCTTTGGAGCATACGCGTCGAGGCTCATTGCAATGCTAATCTATCCATACATTCGGCACCCTCATCTATTTGCCTTCAAGTTCTTAGGGACTAATTGAGTAGACCTACGGCATTAGGTGTTGACATATCAGGAAAATACCGGCGCAATTTTATAGTAGTGACCTGGATTATCTTTCTATTCTTGGTTGCTGCACTAGGTAAAAGGTCATCCGACGTTCTTGACGAGTTTCCTCATGCATCGCGTCTATCTCATTCACAATGTCGGAACATCCTTACAACTACGGCCAATATCATGGCCAACCACCTAATTCGCAACCATTCTTACCGTACACACAGCCGGCGCCTTCACAAAATTCCCACCCCCCTTACTATGGGACTTTTCAACAACCCATACCGGCTCCTGGTAACTATGCGACCGTTAATAATTCGTTCCAATATAACGCGAGCAGTATACCTGGCTTAGGTATGGCTAATTCTCAACCGCCCGTACCCCTTCGACTCGACAATAACGCGACATGGCATCCGCAACTGCAAACCGCCCCTTACCATCCTGTTCCTGTACAAACGGCACAGAAAACACCAACTGCAGTGTCGAAGCAAAAGGAACCTCCTAAAGTGTCCCATATACAAACTGAGGATACTCTTGAAGAAGGAGAGCTAAGTGAAGGTGAATTTGAAGATTTGTACGAACCTAAACATTCCGTTGGTGTTACTGTGCCAGGCCCTCCGTCCCCTCGACCACCGAGTGTCACAGAAAACCAAAACGGAAGCGTTGGTGATGCGGATGGATCCTCTATATATGATGGTGCGACACCTCAAGGTGAAGTTATGAATAGCACATCTACGTCACTTCCTGCAGCTGAGCAGGAATATTCCCAAGATGAGGACTGGGAACCTACCTACCAAGAACGCGAGAAGTCTGGCTCTTATTCTCCCTACTTGTCCCCTAGGGAAATTCAACGTAAGGTGTCAGTGAGCAAGCCCACTTCTCAGGGTACTAAGCGTAAGTCATATCACCCATAATATCTAAATTTGCTTCAAAAAATATTTAACCACCTATAGAAATACCTCCTACCCAGCATTCATTGCAACCTTTGCCGGGTATAACTATGGTACCTGCACAGCATCCAACAGTCGATGCTCCACAATCGAATGGTGCGCAGTCTGTCTCTACAAAAGGTCCTCCACCCGGTCCTCCCTTCCGATCTGTTGCCGAGGCAAAAAAGAAGGCACAAGAAGCTATCCTTGGATTATGGCCATTGAAAGTTCGCTACCAGGATTACATTGAAGAAGGCTTTGACGAAAAGCTCATCAAAGGTTTATTCACCGATCTGGGCCTGGAAGCCTCGATGCCCAAACCTGCTGCAGTACACAAGCCTACAGCCGATCTAGAAGCTTCAACTACAACTTCTGAGCCCTCTAAGGCCATTCCCGGACCACAAGATGCTAAAGATGAACCTTCCACTACATCTAAACCAAAGCAACCTACGACGGTCAGCTCTACAGCCAACACTAGTCCCATTGGCGATGCGAAGACAGCGGCAATGACAGCAGCTGAGGAGCGTAAAGACAAGATTGCTCGGAAACTAGCGGCAAAGGCACAGAAGACCGTAGCCTCCGTTCAACCTTCGGTACCAACTCCACCATCCCAACCGACTCCCGCCAATGTTAGCATAACTACCTCATCCAGTGTTTCGCCTGCAAAGGCGAAGACTCGGGCTGAAAATAACGCAATTCTTCACCAGAAGCTTGCAGCATTGAAAAAGCAACAAGAGGAGAAAGCTGCAGCTGAAAAGAAGCAGGCTTCTGAGAATTCAAGTAAGCCTGCCACTACTCAAATTACACCTTCGAAGAACTCTGTCACGATTCCAGGAGTTTCTGTGGTTCAAAATAATAGGGAATCATCTGCGAATCTTCCGACATCTACAGTTCCAGCGCTGGAGCCAACTCGGCGGTCCGTATCCACGGAAAAGAGCTTGCCTAGAGATAGCAGCATCCCAGGCTTGTTCCTAGTTACCCAACCGGCACAACCTGCCAACCGTAACTTAAAACGCCCGGTAGCTTCGGACTTTGACAACTATTCCAGTCCTGCCGGGACTCTGAAACGGACTCGCACCCAAGAGACGTTGATAATTGATGTTAGTGACGACGAAGATGTAGAAATGGATATCGGTTCGCCTACTGACGAACCCAATTCATCGAACGAAATAATACACCAACCGTCCCGACAAAACCCCCTAGGAACATTTCCACCCCTATCTGATTCCCCGAACTGGAAACAGCGGTCTAGTCCAAGTTCAAGTGTTCCGACACCTCCGGTTCACGGGGCTAAGCTTGACTTGCTGAACAAGCGAATCGAAGAGGCGAAGCGGCGGATTGCTGAGGCAGAAGCTAAGAAGGCCGAAGCAAAGAAGGCTGTCAAGAGGGCTGATGTCTCTCAGTCGCCTCAGGCTCAACCTCTACCAACGGAATCCTCCACACTCCCAAAAGTCTCCGGAGGTTCTCAGGCGGTACAGGAATCCAAGAACGGAAATGTCGAGAGGCGCGATAGGATCGTGAGTGTCGAGTTACCAACTCTTGAGGCTGCCCTTAGAGAGAAGCAGGAGAAACTGAAGGAGGCTATGGCACAAGCAGAACAGCTTCAACAAGAAATTCAAGCGAGTCTAGCACGACGACATAAGCTGACCTCAGAAGTACAGAGGTTGTTGGATTCGGTACAATTATCCACCGAAATGAGCGAGCAAGCTCATAATAGCCCTTCTGGTAAGTCTAACCTCAATGTTCATCATTGTGCATTTGCGCATTAAACTCCAGCGCCTCTTATTATATAGGTACTAACAAACGTGCAACTCTAGAAACTCCTTCGCATTCGAATCGTGTCACCGAATCCCAGCTCCCAAATGGACAACAGCCAAGTCCAGAAGAAACAGTCGACGTGCCTATGGCCGAGGTGGAGGATTCGGATGACCGTGATCAAGGAACACTCTCAAATGGGGTTCAACTCAATTCAGCTTCATCCCAATCCAACCTCCTAGCGGATGATCAGCCTTTTGCTGGCCCTGCCCAGTCATCACAAAATCTTACTCCGGCTGAGAATGAAAACAACGATGCACCGCCTGAGAGTAGTTCCACAGATGCAACCACCGATCAGGGTACAGCCAATTCTGATGCCATACCCGATGCCGTGGACAGCCAAAATGAAGAGCGAGACCAAGTCAATGATGACATCCTAGAACAACGTCCTCGAGATCCATCCCTACAGATAGATGGCTCACAAGAGACACAACCGACGCCGCCCTCTCTTACCCATGATGCTCCCACTTCCGGACTTGAGAATGACGTCCCAAGACCTCTATCGCCTCAAGACCATAGCAATTCGGTTGTTGGTGAATCGTCCGCCAACGAAGTACTGAACGATACGGACCCAACCCAACCAACACAGGAGCTGATTTCCTCTGCGCCAGAAAATTCAACCGGAGAAGTACAAAACAGCTCATCTCATGAGCACCCCTTACTGACTTCTACGCAGGATGAACCTGGAAAGGGTCTTCAATTGGAGGATTTGCTATCTTATCGCAGTCCCCTAGGATACTTTCGTGCATTTAGGTTCCATCCCAAGTACTTTGACGAGGTGGCAGGTGGCCTTAAGTCAATGACCTATAGTTCCAGGATCGATCCTATGCGGCCTGTCTGCCCATATGCGTTATCTGGAGAACAGTGTCCCGATGGTAACAATTGTGAATTTCAGCACTTTGAAAGCATGGTACTTCCCGGTGAGTCCTGAAATCGAACTTAATAGATTTTTCCGATCCTTTTCTGCGGTACATCCCCCCCTTTGGATAACTGACTTCCTGGCGCCGTGTCATAGATGCCGAAATCATAACGCAGCTTGGCTCCGCCGATATGTTCGTCGGAGAGACGAGAAACAGGTTCATAGAGGGCTTGAAAAAGGTTCTCAATGATCTAAAAGCCAACAAGGTTAAGGACTTCGATCGCATCACGAGAGCCATCGTTAAGCACAGACAAGAGTTTCTCGAGGACAAGTCCAAAGTGCTGCCGCTCGACGCTAGTACCGGCTAGGCAGCCTCGTAGTTTTATCATCGCAACATTCACCACCTCATACTGGAAGAAGCCCCTGTAGACTTTGCTTATCCCCTACGTCCCTTCCAGCTTTCCCGTATTGCATTACCTAGGTGGACCATGCAAGAGCATGATTGTTTCAGCCTAGGGGCTAGCCTTTCCCTGAGAGGGATCATAGCAGTGCTCACCCTTCTGATAATGGATTTCGACAACCTTTGTGGTTTAAAGTCTGCTTCTGGGCTATACGATGTCCATGGCCGCTTTAATCAGGAGCTGAATTGCTGAAGACACAGGACCTACCTGATATGAATGTCGGTAGAGAGATATTAGGAGAGGGGATTGAGACCATGCCTTCGGTCTGGAAGTGGAAAAAAAGAAGAAAATGAGAAGCAGAACATCGGAGTGGAAGCCGCTTGCGGCATAATAACAGATGTCGACTCGCTTAAGCAAGATGCAGTGCACGCATTTCGCCACCTACCTCTTGTCTAGATGCAACTTACATCCTCACATAAGAAGGCCGCCAGAGCTTGCGGGACCGCACTGAGGAATATTTGCTGTTCGCGCTAGAGACTTACTGGCTATCTTAGTTCAGTCAATGCGTACAATTATTATTGCGATAAAAAGTGTTTTGAACATTGTGATTTGAAATCTCGTAGCTTATACCCCCAAGATCCTACACATGCTCTGCTTACCTAATTCTTAATTGTGAGATCATGCTGCTTATAGTGATTTTCATGGCACGGTATAATAGGCAGCAAGTAGTATAAACTTCTAATCATGAGGTGTATAGTTTCTAAGGATGTACTCATAAAACTGTCAACATTTGACGATACCGTTGAGTCTAGACATTATATATAGGAGAGGAGGTATCCTATAATGCGCTGAACATCTAATACAAGAACAATCCTAAGCATCCGTGTCATGCACTCGCTCATCTATATGCATAACGCCGTATGTCTAAACCCTTTTAATCACACAACCAGCTCAAGCTCCGCGTTCGAGATCACTCGTGTTCCGACTGCTAGCACGGGCGTCAGTCGTTAAGCTAGTAGCAGTACTCGGCTTGGTTCCAGGCAGCATCTCGAACTGCGTCTGATCGACATTCTTGCGGCCGTTGCCCTTTCCGTCGTCGTCCCCAAAATTACGATCCATCATCGCCCCGAAGCTCAAGCTCGGGTGGAAGATATTCAGCACCCAGACGGACACCGTAATCATAACGCCCTCGAAGCCGATGAACAGGTCCTGCCGCTTCATCAGCGGGCCCGTCCACCCGCGGCTCAGCTCCGCTACACGGAACACGCTCCGCCAGAAAATGCATATCGTGCTGAGCGCCAGCGCGAACAGGAAGCCCTTGAACATCCAGGAATTGCGGATGGCGACCAGTTCGGGGTTCTGGTCCAGAGCCGCGGTGCCGAGGGCCCGGCGCCGTCGCAGAGTGTTGATGAAGAAGTCGGCAGAGAGAAGCATGAAGACGAGCAAAGTGAAGACTTGGAAGGAGAGCCCCGCCAGCATGATGTCGTCGCCCGTGTCCGTCGAGTCTCCGCTGTGGAAGGCGGCTGAGGCGAGACCGCCGCCCGCGGCTTGGAGGATGAGGGAGATTATGTCGCAGGGGATGAACTAAGAGGAATATTAGCTTCATACGCACTCACTCACTGTCTTTGGGTGTGGATTTTCCAGCTTCGGTGATCAGTGCCACATACAATTCGCGTGTAGTACTTAGGCGGGATCCTCGAGTTCTCGGGCCCGAACGCAAACACAATCCTTCTAATACACAGATATATACCCGCAGCGAGGAACGCCGGCGCAATAGTCAAGCAGCAAATCTGCATCAGGAACCCGTTCTCGCTCCATTGGTTGTCCCAGCTCATGATGCGGCCGACGTACCCCAAGATCTCGCTGACGAGACCGAGGACCATGGCGATGGTGAAGGTGCCGCCGCGCCGCGTGAAGATGAACACGGCTAGGAACAGGATCAGGGAAAGAGAGAACATCCCTGTGAAGACGGCGTTGGGCACGACGTCGATTCGGTACGGGTAGAAGGACTTGTCGTAGGGGCATATTTCTGGAGTGCAGTCCTTGAAGGATATTTGGGTCACGTTGGCGGTACCGCCGGCCCCGGATCCGGCTTGACTGCTCATTGTGAGTCAAATATTAATATTGATCTAACCAGACTGAGTTACTAGTTTAGATGAAAAGAAATTCGCAGAAATCGAAACGAAGGTATGAGGAACTCTATGGTCATAGTAGGTAGGTCGAAAGAGTCACAAAATGAGAAGGCTCCCGTTGATATAAGAGAAGAGATGGGATGACAAGGGGGGCGGATTCTGCGGGCCCCGGCGTGTGGACTTCGAAAACGTTTATATTGGCCTAGATACCTATCTTCTTCCTATGCGGCTCAGCCTCAGGAGGGGGGCCGCGCTTTTAGACCCCCAGTACTACCCAGGTTAGTCGAGATCCCATGCGAATGCGAGGCAGAGCAGTGGGTCGACTAGCGGGATATCGAGGTCTACATACCTAGGTAGTCGAGACGTTTTCTCGTTATCAGACTTACATCCCAGACAGATATATTTTTCTTCCTACTCCTCTCCCCTGTACTTAAAATTGAGATATTACTCCCTAGGAGTGCTGGAGCTACGGATTTTACCCACTGGTGCGAAGTTAGGAGAGTGGCCTACCTATTTTCAGAAGAGGCTGTAGTTCCTTCTATGTGCTGCCCGACAAAATAAACGTCTTAGTTGAGAAGACGGCGTATGCGGTACAGTAGGTAAACGGGTCCCGCGGCGCCCTAGGGACCTGATTTTCATGTAAGCACATACGCATACGCGATAAGATAGTAGCATCGCGGTCGCATTTATTCCTCGTCAATTTGGATGACACTTATCTCGCGGAATACGACTATATCGGATAGCTACCTAGGCTAGGATGGTACCATCTACCATCACAGATTTTATCCCGTTCCACGTGTCGTCATGGCGGCAGCAATTGGAAATCTCGGGCGCCGGCAGGGGTGTGTCAACTGTCGGGACGATATCGTGCCTTGAATCGGACAGGGGTTGCCTCGTAAACCTTTCCTATTCGGGAATAGATAGTATCAACCCCTGTGAGGTCTATTTTAACGATGCAATGTCGTTGTTTTCGGTCTTTTCCCAAGTGACTGCGTTGGCTCAAAGCCGAGACCGACCAAGGAGGAAAGGTTTACGGGGCATATTATGTTGACCTGGGATCATATGGAAAGCTCTTATTAGAAGTTTCTGGCCCTAACTTAAGTGAATCGAATTAACAGACCTAGCAGTCCTTGTCTTGATCGTTCAATTGACCATTGACCTAAGGCCGACGTGGACGGAGCGCCTTCAGACCAAATTGGGACGTACTTGGGCTAGAAAGTGGTTCATTAGGAGAAGCATACCTATAAATCGCTTCCAGACTTCCAAATCATATAATTCCAAGAGAGCCGTACTAGAATGCCTCCAATGTGCGAGCTCTCAGGTACCGGGAACTCCCGGAAGCACCATGATTGACAATGTTACACCAGTAGGAACAGCACACATAGATAAGGGTTTATCTATTTCTTATATCCCGTAGCCATAGCTCGAAGGACCCTATGCATCCTACTTGTTTATGCTTGATATCCTTTAGAGTGTGAGAATCCAGTAGTTGTTAGGTAATAAAGGATATTTACATACACTCCCAGTCTTTACCCATCACTCTATCTCTAATCTCAAGCATCTAATAATCTTTCTCTTCTAAGTCTAGAATTTCCATCAACTCATCACAGATGCCAGGTCTGCCTAACATACGGTTTCGGCGCCGCTCCATATTTCGCAATGATTTCGTCAAGATCCCCAACTAACGGTTCTTTCCTCCACTTCCGCTGTCCCTCGATCAACACTGTAATCAGCTCGTTCCAGTTCTGTCGACAAAATTCCGAAAATCTTGTTTCTATTACCGAATCGTCATCATCCGCCATCTCTACCTGCTTTAAAACGGTTGTGACTACCTCTATTCGACACGTATCGGATACGAAGCCACCAATCCAGGGCCGGTGTCTACCTCCCACGCTGCCTACCGAGAGCCGGAGCACCTTTCGCCAATCTAGTTCCGATTTCTTCATGGCGCAGACTTTCTCGTATCTTTTGATTTCGAGACGTAAGATGGAAGGAACTGCTTCAGATGCCGCAAATTCCAACGACGACCAACAAGCTTCCATGATGTTCGGTTCTGCATGCATGGTCTCTTGTTTGGGCACCGACTGAGATGAGACGTCCTGAACGATTCGAGAAAATCGCTCGAACCCAAGATTCCATGCATCATCGTTGTTTTCCACGTTGTCATTTAGCCAGGGTATCCAATTAGGATCCACACGCATTTGTCTAGTTACTAAAGCCCGGTGAGTGCTCGAGAGAAGATATCGTTGGAGAGCAAATTCCAAAGATGAGATGTCACGACCCAGAGAAGCCTTCAGTAGGGTTAAGGCATAGGAAGCATCCGCAGAAGGTCGAAGGGCGCACAAAGACCCATACCATAGTGCAGCGAATCTTTCGGTATCTGATTTATTGAATATGTGAGTCGAATGATGTCCACGTCGGGCTTTTCCGTCGTCAGTGTGGTCCTCGAGCCTCGATTCAAGCTGGATTTGTTGCTGACTCAACATGCGGGAGACTATTTCCCAAAGAGCGTTCCAAACAAGATGACCAACAAGTTCGTTAATAGACTCTTCTTCTGAGATATCCGAGTCTAATAGGGGTTTCTTTCCTTGACTCTCAGCTAGTAAATCTGTGAGTTTTAGAAAAACTATCTTCTCCCAGATGGGACTTATGTTTTGATCTGGAATGTGCCGTAGAATGGTGTATAGGATGAAGTCTAGTGAAGTTGCCCGAAAAAGATGTTGTACACTCTGTATCCATTTCTGACATTCATCTACTAGTTTCTTGCGCATGTCCAATTTTCCCAGTGTTACTCGTAAAGCACCTATCGTAGTGATTTCAGTAGCTTTGAGTACCGTGAATAGCGGGTAGAAAACGTTACATCGGCCGTTCTGCGTTATTGGAGTCGTCTGAAGCTCTGGGAGATAAGTGTAGAGTAGGCGCCCTAACTCGTCGACGTCTTTTATGTCATTCTCATCAGATGCGAGGCGCGATAAATGTATTTGTTCGAGATGCTCTAAGAGAACCTCGCCCGTACTTGCAAGCCCTTTGATGCTGTCAAGAATCCTGTGCTCTTCTATTGACAATTCTCCAGCCATCGCTTTATATTCGAGGTCATGGACAATGGTTATCCAGGGATCCATAATAACGGAACGAAGTTGGATCTCAAACAATTGTTCACTGTGTGCCCCCGCGGATGTTCTGTCCTCCATGCGAAGCTTGACCCAGTAATGGGCCTCATCATATCCTCCAAATCTTTTGAGATAAGACTGGGCGGCGCTACCCTCTGCCTGTGTGGTGGGCCAAGTTCCTTTCGGCTTTCTGTACTTGGGCTGCTCTTCAAAAGCCTCCCGGATAATATCTTCGACTTTAAGTATTTGACCTGGGAAAAACAAGGCAATTCGCAATCCCACGAAGTCCCAACGATAGCTGAGGATGTCCCTTCCTTCTGTCGGTGGGTACTGATAGAGTCGCTTTCTGAGAGATTTCTCTTCTTTTACACGACCTGTCACGTAGGCTAGCAGGCTTTTCTCCTCCAGTCGCTGCTTACATATATCCATTGCTTGACTTTTCAGCTTGTTCCATTCTTTCTGGTCGTCATGTGATGCATACTGTTGTAAGAACTGCTCGATAATATCCGATTCTGGTGGCTGAGGGTCGTCCCAGAGATCAATCCCACTTTGAGTTCTTTCTCCCAGAGCAGGATATGTCGATTTCCTGTCGAGCACCTCTTTCTCAAATGACTTAGACACGGGAATATCGGTCCCTGGATGACTCAACGGCATTGCAGATCTAGGAGATGGGTTAATAGTGACAATGGATATACATTTTTAGTTAAGATTGAAATGTAGGTAGTATTTATATACTAGCACTGGCTGAACCGCCCCGTGCCTTCGGCATTGCGCTTTAATTAGCGAAACGGGCAAGACTAGCGAATACCCTCGAATAGGTGACATTCCTTAATAAATCTAAGTATCTTATAACAGGGATAAACGCCACATATAAAGATACCTTATTATATAGAAATCGCATTGGAGTTAGGTGTATCGGGTATTGCTCGGTTGCCCATTTCGCTAATTAAAGCGCGGTGCCGAAGGCACGGGGCGGCTCAGCCAGTGCTGGTATTTGGAGTTTGGGTGCAATGTTTAGCGATCATTTAATGATCGCGAGAATATGAGAGCATGGCACAAACGCTTTGAAGGAAGCTTTTTGGAGATTAATGTTGGGTGGTAATTTACCTAGGTTCAGCCACTGTACCTGTACCATGTCATCCTATCACGTATCCCGTTGTGGCTATGTCTTCATGTATGTGCTATAAGCCAATGAGACGCATGACACCTACCTATCTTTTGCCTTATTCGAAACCATGGGCTACACAATATGCCTAAAAATACTACGACGCATGAAGATTCGCTCTTGTGTGGATAGGGGCTCAGCCGTACTGTGAGAATCTAATTTTTGTTGCAATTAATCCGAACAGGTGTTGACACCATCTTCAAGTCGTAATGCGAAATTGGCAAGTTTTAGCGCCCAAGATCCGAGAGCAATGGAGGGCCTGAGGGAGTTAGCGCTGACAGTCTTCAATGGATCGCAAAAATTCCGTGACCCCGAACCGGCATACCAATTTGACGCACTCGAGATCGCCGTCCACCCAACGGACGGCCCCAAATTCCGCCGTACCGAACTGCGGGTGTCTGAATTGAGCCAGTGGGCCTCGAGCAGCGCCGCCGCAGGTATGGCCGAGGAGGCGGTTCAAGCCACGTTGAAATTGGTCCGTATCGAACGCGACTTTGATGTAACGCTAAAGGTGCCTTCGACAGGTTTCCAGGCGCTATTTGCTGCCATGCGTGCAGACCATATGGCATTGTACCTGATCTGCCGCGACAAGGACGGCTATCATGAGTTTGTTAATTGCGGCGCCGGCTACTTACCCACCCGCTTTTTGGGTACGTCGAAGTTTGCGCTGATCTGGACGTACGACCCTCATACCGCCCGTACGGTAGGGATTTTCATCCAGCGCCGACGTGACACTTTCGCAGACCTCGGCAATGTGCTGCAGGTATACGCGTCATGCGCCGCAACCCCGTACGTAGTATGCTTTGCCATTGCAGTGCACCAAATACAGCGGCATGACTCCGAGACTCTCGCATCAGAGCTGGCCATTCTTCGTGCTGTCGAGGACCGCACAGGCTTCGGCCCCCATGGCGGTGCAGCTGAGCGCCTGCTGAAGCTGCGGCAGCACAGATTCGACATTGACGAGCTAGCGGACTGGATGCAGGGCCTAAGCGAGGTTGCCGGCAGGATCAAGAACATGACGAGACACCAGCGCGTGGCTCGGCAGATGCTAGAAATATTGGTGAAATCAGAGGAGGCAGGAGAAGAGACAGCGAGCGTGCCCGAAGGGCCGATGAGGGTCAGGTACGAGACGAGCCTACAAACACTCAGCGAGGCAGTGCCGACTCTTCAGCGGCAAATGGCCGTAGACGGCGAATACTTGGCTTACTTACAGTATCGGGCCGAGAGACTATCTGGAGTAGTAAGTTATAGACGCGGAGGTTAATAGCAGTTGACTCATTGGTCGTCTGACTGGGTGTAGCTATTTGCATTCCTTACGCACGAGGACGCTGCCGCCAACACCAACCTTGCGGCTGCGAGTAAGCGCGACAGCTCATCTATGAAAACTATTGCTATCATGACCATGGCTTTCTTGCCGGCCACCTTTTTCGCTGCGCTCTTTGCAGTGCCATCGCTCCGGTGGGAAGAATCGAAAGTTATCCAAAGCAAATTTTGGGTGTATTGGGCATTCACGCTGCCAACAACTGCTTTGATTTTTTGTATTTGGTTGGCTGTCGCCAACCGGGCGTGGGTCCGCGATAAGTTGATTGAGACAAGGACAGCAAAGTGATAACGCTAGAATGGCATCGCTGGGAGGACGAGGAGCAAGATGCTGTGACAAGAAGCTGGGATGATCAGGACCGAACGAAATACAAGGTTTATCTGAGCCGGACGGTGGGACGCGCGTCGTAATAGACGGTCTGGATCCGCTCTCATTTGCGCGGTTCTAAGGAATCAAACGCTGAAGTCGGCAACTTGATCGAAGGTTATTCCCGTGCGTTCAATACAGATCTGAAGAGTCTTCGGGGAAATGCGTCATCGGTAGACTCTCGGGCCACCAACCCCCCGGTTCGCGACGATATAGGTTCTTCATCAGCCCACTTGAATGGGGGGGTTTGTGGTTCCCATGATCCGCTAATATCTAATACCGACCTGAACCAGTGAAGTGAATGGTGGTTTGGAAGACACTCGAAAAGAGCTGTCTCAACGGCCAAGCAATACAACTGTCACCAGGGTCTCGATGCTGTCAAGAATTTCTGAGTCCGTCAAGAGACCCTAACAGCGCTCCGTACGTACTGTATGGTCGGCCTTGGCAACGCTCGGCCGATAGTTGATGGATAGAACTCAAGATCCCGACTTCAATTCTTCTCTCAATAGTGAAATTGGACCCTTCGATCCAGCCACTGCTGTGAGCCGCACCTATAATATGTCAACTTATGAATTCCTGCAGCACCAAGCCGGCAGGTGAATGTGACAATGTTACATCCCGCTGTAGATCCTACTCCTCCAATCTCCACCGACACCTATATACCCTGACCGCGGGGAAATGTAACCACGATTACTTAGGTAATGTTGGTACATGCGCGGAGGAAATCCAATTCCGCGACGGAAAAATCTGGATGTCAAGTCAGCGATGACGATCAGTCCCCAGCTCATGTGAAACCACTACAATCTAACTAGGATCGTGATCCTCTCCATCGCCCCCAGTAATCTCTTCATCACGATGAACAAGAGGCTCTCAATCATCTGTGCGCTGATCACCTATCGGATGACATCTGGGGAATGGCGCGGATAACAGTCAGATATCGGGATTTCATGCAAAGGGGATGCCGGCGACAGTATAAAGCAGGATGAGAGGGACTGGGAGGAATCTATCTCAGACCATCAAGGTTCAAGGGACCATCCCCCCTTCACTTGATATCTGATCGTTGAATTCCGTCTTCCTTCTTTTCGTCATGAATTGGATCGCCTTCGTCAATTTAGCCCTGGGTCTGCTCTCTTATAGTAGCCCAGCTGTAGCTTCACCATCGCCCCTCCGGACACGGAGCACCCAACTTACCCACCGCCCCGAGACGACTACCGTCAATGCCACTGGTGGGACGTACGAAGCCTACAAACCTGGCTACCTTGCTGGTACCTGGGAGGTTTTCAAGCGAGGGGAGTATGTTACACTCAAAGGAACAGGATATATCCGCGTCCGCTGGGAAGTTGAATATTGGAAAGGTGTTGGCCCCATCTATGAGCCGACTTTCGATGGCATCTCTGGCACGTTTCTCTTCGTAGCTGGAGGTGGTGGTTATCAGATGTCCGACACCCCGCAGGGCTGTCCTCAGGGTACCGGATGCAAGAACTTCACCGGTTCAAACGAGTATGGATACAGCTACCCGTGGGACGGTTACAACCCGTGGCACAACATGTACTACTACCTCGATGGGGAGGTGACGATTACAAACCACGAGGCTGGTGGGCTCTATAACGTCGGTGTCCAGGCGTACAGTAAGAACTTCTTTCCAGAACGACCAATGCTGTCTCTGTGTTAACCTTGCACATAGGCTACGATAATATCTTGTCGGATATCAATACGGCACCAACCAGTTCGGGAAATCTGATCAAGTATGGATACTCGTATGATCCGGCCGAAGGTTCCTGCCCCTGTTCGGCCTAGGGAACGCTGTTCAACCGATTCTGCAAGAGGAAGGATTAGGTGCGGATACGCGATGAAAATCGATGTCTTCTTTCTTTGCTTCTACTTCTTTCGTTCTTGTAAATTCCTTTATATGAGATAGGACTAAGTTCAAAATACTCCAAATTCAACATTAGTGGGCATTAGGAATTTCGAAGCCCGATTAAAGTGAGATTAATGAAAATGTCTAATATTGGAGACATATCCATGGTGTAATTCATAGAGTGATACGGTCTTAGTCATTTATTAGTAAGCCTCATTTGTTCTGGCGTGGTTGACTCGAATGGACAATTTGATCAGAAGATATATGATTCTCTTGCATTCTCTTGCTCCTCATTGAAATATCAATATGTTATTGGGATCATGGTAAAGACCATATATAGGTACCTGACAAGGAGATCGTATCTGATGTTGTAGAAGGAAGCTTCTCGCACCTGTCCGTCTGGCTCCCCTATCAACTGCTTACCTAATCATATCTTATAGCCTGAATGGGATTACGTAAACATACTATCGGGAAAACATCGGCTATTTCATTACCCTTGAGTTGGCAGTCTTGTCCACGTTGATGTCATCCATTCGTCAACATTTCCAATATCAAAGTAATGCTACCATGTCTCACGACGCGTCCTCATTCTCAGCCCGAAAAATAGAGAAAACAAAGTCCATCATCCACAGGACTATGCTTAGGGTCAGCTAAGCACAATGTTGTCCTCGTGCTTTGGATTGAGGAAGAAAAGTTCTGACCCAGAGCGAGAGCCGCTGCTCCCTCAATATGAGCAGGACACTCATCTGCAGCGGGAGCTGTATCGGAAGCTCCATAGCTACCAGATGCTGAGGGCCATGACTAAGGGGTACATGCCTAGCACCGAACAGACCATTGTCAATCTACGCACTCTTTTGGCAAGCGACATATTGAACCCAGAGAACCCAGATCTGTCCAATAGCGGTCGCCGCTTGGTGCGCCTGACCAAGCTATGGCTACAGCAATTCATCACCCTCTTGCAGCACAAGAATGACAAGGACCAACTTCAGGATCTCATTTGGTTTCTATCCAAGAGCCAAATCTCTGTCGACGTGGATGATCTTGCCTGGCGGGCCAAGAAAACCAAAACTAGGGCCGACATAGCTGCCGCGTACCAAAGTGTGCGGACTATTGGCTCTCTATTGCTTACGAATCCCGACTTCCGGAAATTTCTTGGCGATCTCAATGTAGTCGCCCGAGAAATATTCAGAGATTCGGCGTTCGCTTTGAGCGACGCTGCCAAGGAAGTGGGGCAGCAGCTAGAGCCATCCCCAGAGGAGCAGCAAAGTGTAGCGGATTCCAGCAAGGCTAGAAATGGCCAACCGCCGACGACCCAGAATTTGGAGGACGAATTCGAGGACGCCGGCAAGGCCGTTGCATGCCATAGCGCCGAAGTTGTGGAAGCAACAGTTGAAAGTGCGCAGGATAAGCTTTCCGGCGATGAGGGTAAAGCGCTTTTGAAGCGGCTGCAGAAAGTGATCCTCAACCTCAGAAAGCGCAAAGATTATTCCGATTCCGTGTCTACGCTTGGCTTGCTTATCAAGCGTTACGCCATAGTCTACTCGCAGGCTGCAGAGCAAATCGTTGAAGTCGCTCAGAGCGACGTTCAGGAAAATCGGGAGACGGATCGCGCTCTCACCAATCTCTGGGAGTTCGTGAAGAGCTTCGGCGACAGGAATGAATGGGAGAAGTGTGAAGAACTTCTCAAGAAGGTCATGAGCCATAAGGACAAGGACCCCGAATTCGAGAATTTGCTGCAGGATATTGGAGACAGTTTACAGAAACTTCTCACAGATCCTGAATTTTTCGCAAATGCCGATGAAAAACTCAAGGAGCTTAGAGAGAAGAGCAAACAAGTTGGATCAGAGAGTAGTCTACGGCAAGACATCGATGAACTTCTACAGCAGCTCTCTGTCACATTCCACAGCGTAGCGAAAGACGAAGATGTCCATAACTTGACAAACACCGCCCTCCGTATCTTCGGCGTGATTTTCCCTGCTGACTCAGCGACCAACACCGAATTAATTCACGATGCGCTCAATGTCTTCGTTCCCTTCATTATCTCCGCCATTCAGTACCTGCCGATCCCACGCCTTGAGATCAGTACACCGGTGGTAGATCTCCTATTAGAAAATCTCATTATCGAGCCTGGTACGACCGTGAACAACACCTCATTCCTTCCGTACAGGCTCAAGATCGAGACCTACAACGACGTTGAGATCCGAAAGGCCCGCTTTCGAACCACAGCTAGCACGAAGAACCTCATGCTCATCAAGATTGACGGTCTTTCTGCTCGTGCGGACGAAGTCGGGTTCTGGTTACGTGCTCACAGCGGCTTGTTCCGCCTAGCGGACGAAGGGATCGCGAGTTTCGCTCTGGACGAACGCGGCATCGATATCCACCTCGAAGTTGAAATATGCCGCGAGCGCCTGGAGCACATTCTAACGTTACGCGGCGTCAAGGTCAAGGTGCACAAGCTAAACTACAAGCTTCGGAAGAGTAAACTCTCCTGGCTGGGCTGGCTCATCAAGCCAATGCTGCGCCCTATCCTCAAGGCGACTATGGAAGCCCAACTCGCCCATGCGATTGCTGATTTGCTCCATGCTGCGAATCGCGAGCTGCTGTTTGCGCGCGAACGTCTGCGCGCGACGAGGATTGCGGATCCAAAGGACTTGTGGACTTTCATTCGCGCTGTGGCGGCGAGACTTGTGCCTGAGGAGGACCCTGATCTATATACGAGGGTGGGTATCGAACAGCCGGGCAAGGGTGTCTTCAAAGGTGTCTATGCCCCAGGAAGCGTTGTTAAGATTTGGCATGAAGAGGCTTCCCGAGCCGGAGACCGCATTGAGCAGTTTGACGCGGGCGGATGGAGGAATGACGTGTTCAATACTCACGTGCGCACTCTTACCTGAGCGGATCTACCTGTTCGAGTCGATAGGAAGGCGTTTGGAGGGATATATTAGGCGTACACAAGGGAAATTTCTTTGAAAGGCAATCTGCAGTGTATTTTATGCGACAGCGTTTTTCTACTCCTTGAGAAAAGCTCGAGTTGAGATATGGCTAGTTAAGCTCAGAATGATACCTTTGTGTTGAGACTCAGTACCAATCCCAAGTAAAGTCAAATGGTGATTTAAACACGGTAGGCTTGCCGACTCTTGCGATATCCTAGTTTGATCAAAACTCTTTCGTATGGACTTGGTTGACTCCATATCTACCTAGTACTGATATATACAGGTGTGTACTGTTTTATCTATATAAATGCTAATAAGTCCTTATGTTGCCTCTCAACTAGCACCCATCCGCCATTCTGACCTCCCGTCTGGTCATCCTCAGCTGACGTAATTGTATCACTCTCCTTTCCATCCTCATCCTTCCCTTTTCCTGGCTCTGGGTACTTCCTAATATGCTCAATAGCCCAAATCATCTCCTCCGTAAGGGCAGGCGGTATCCTGCCTTCACCCTTCAGCGTGCCCAATCCCGCAATCTTGAAAAATCCCTCAAGCCACTCAAACGTCTCGCCTGTCTCCCAATCGATATCGTGGAACTTCCTCCTCTCCCTCTTCGTCTTCTCCAGCCTCTCCCTTTCCCACCGTTCCTGCTCTTCGACCGGCGGAAGCGGGACCGCGTTCCGGCCCGAGAACAGCCGCGCCAGGGCCACGGCTTGGTACTCGAAACTCCGGAACGTGAGGACCCGCGGGAGACCCACGACCCCGAGCGTCGGGTGCCCCCGGATGAAGGTGTGCCAGTAGTTGTCGACTAGCTTGCCGTTCGCGTAGTCGAAGAGCGGTCCGCCGTTCGCGCCGCTGTTCCAGAATGGGTAGGACACCTTGTACCCCGTGCAGTAGATCACGGTGTCGATGTCGTCGAGGTGGGTGCCGTCTTCAAATATAATGCGTCCGGTGTCCGGGATGTACTCTTTGATGATGGGTTTCCAGGCTATTCCTGGAGGCGGCTCGTCTCCGTCCCACCGGGACTTGGTGCGCCGCGATTGATACACGGGGAGGGACGCTGCGGAAACGAGCTCGGCTGTGAGGTCGTGGCCTGAGGCTGAGTTGCCGATTATGAGGACTTTTTGAGAAGCGTAAGGTAAAGGCGAGCGGTAGTACTTGGAGTGCTGCACGCGACCTGGGAATTTGGCTATGTATTCTTCTAGGCCTTTGACTTGGGGCACCTACTGTTGTTAGAGTGGCCGCTAAAAGATACCTAGATAGAAGTTGGTAAAGGCGAAGGAAAATCGAGAACCTACATAGGGAACTGAATAGTGCCCATTGGCCAAGACCACAGCATCGAATTCTTCTTGCCACCAAATATCAACGTGCCGCGACGGGTCGTATCTCCGGAGCGTTAATTTCCACCTTTCAAGCTTGCTCTTTGACGTAGGCTTCAACTTAGACACATCCTCAACAGTGGTGTTAAGGCTCAGCAGAGAGTCAGTCCCGTGGAAAGAGAAGTAGCTCTCGACGTACTGGCGAGGAACGTAATGAGGCGCGAACGGCCCGTAAGCGAACCGCCTATCGGAAAAGCACATGGCGATGTCGGGCACGTTGGTTCTAATATGGTGTCAACAATGTCGACCTCATATCCACGTACTGCTAGAATCGAGTCCCCACGTTAAAGAGTTGTAGATTGGCGTTTTAGAAAAGCGCTCTCGCCGATTTGGCGCCGTGACCTGAGGAAGCTCATTGGGGATCTCAAGGGGCGGGTCGATATCCGGGGGAAGTTTCCCCGGCTGGACTTTGAGGTCCGGTTTTGGATCTGAGTCGAATATCCTGTGTGATGTGAGTGGATGTTACGAGGAGAGGAAGCGAGTACGTAGGTAGTACCATGTTCCACCTGGCGTCTCCCGCCTCTCAAAGACTCGTATCCGCTCGAAGTAATTCTCAGTCTTAAACGCTACCACTGTAATGGCTCCTATTTTTCATTCTGTTAGCTTGATACCACTTTCAAAAGACATAATATATAAATAAAGCTCGAGTTTGACAAGAAGTACCTGCTGCGCCCGCACCAACAATGGCTACGGATTTAATCCTCTTCTCATCATTCATGATCTTCTAAACATGAAGTATATTATTGTAACTTATCAGCTACCAACATTTTAGTGAGTTGGATGAATAATGGCCTGAGTGAGAGGGGCACAGTAGCCCGCACGGGTATGGGCATTGCTGATAGGTATTCGCCATAGCCAGTGAGTATGTCGCCATTGTCACGTGAGACTATGTCTTCGTTAGCACCTAAGGCAATACAACTCATCTCAACACCATCGCTTTATATAACTCCGAATATTGAGGTTTACCAGCAACTGAATGCTTCTAGGTGGCATGGTTGTGGCGTCGTTAGCGTCGGAGGTAACCAGTGTACTATGAGAGCGGACTTTGTTGCACCCAAATCCGTACCCCGAATACCGCGCTCCGGCGTCTCGAACCTGCCGCGAGAATCGAGAGATACCCATCGACGATCTAGGGAGCATGATGAAATAGTTTCTAGTTTGATAGCGTCCGAGGTCGAGGTCTAAAGTCTTTTGATGACGCATTTTGTAGATTCTCATTGGCTCTCTTTTTATAGCTGCATAAGCGCCATGTGGTAGTCCCGTAGCTGAAAATGCCATTATGTTACCTAGCAAGGGCGGCTACGTGTAGCTGAAGTCTCACCACCTATATCCGTGCAGCCGTGGTAACCCCTCTTCAATGCTGATGGTAGAGAATGAATGGTATCCAAGACAATGCTCATGACATCCTACAATTACAAGCCCCTTAACCCAGATTCACGCGAAATCCGGATGCTAGAAATCCATCCAGCATTTCGGACTTCTTCAACAATTAAATGCAGCTTAATTGTTGCAAATCTTGATAATCTCAACGACGACTCAGTACCTTTTAGCTTCTATGAAGCGTTATCATACACATGGGGCGATCCAACGGGCAAAGTCACAATTAAATTAGATGGGTGTCCATTTGAGGTGACAAGAAATCTTGCGGCGGCACTTCGACGCCTCCGAGCTAAGAGGGGATATCGCTATCTATGGGTGGACGCGATATGTATCAATCAAGACGATGACCAGGAACGAAACAGCCAGGTTTCGTTAATGGGACTCATATATCGGACGGCCGAACAAGTGCTTATATGGCTTGGGCGGGAAGCAGATGGGAGCAAGAATGCGATGAAGCTCATTTTCAGCGTTGCCGATCTATATGTCGAGGAGAGCGACGTGGCGGCTTCATTAGCCAATGAAGCACACCGTGCGAGATGGCGCGACGTTGCGCGTCTATTCGACAGACCTTATTGGCGACGTGTATGGGTAAGGCAGGAAATCGCCCTCGCTAAGGGGATTGTAGTGCTTTGTGGGGATCGTATGATGAGCTGGGATGCACTTGTTGAGGGTGCTGTCTTTCTAACCGATCATACCGCGGACTTCGAACCCATAGCAGCAGGGATCTCTCGCTATACCAGTGGATATCATGATGCCATCGGAATGGACATCCTGAGAGAGATGATCCTGAAGGACAATAAAGTCCCTCTAGAAGATGTTATACTACATCTCCGCCAATGCGAGTGTACTGACCAACGTGACAAAGTCTACGGGGCTCTTGGCTTGGTTGGTCCTGAAGTCGATGTCCCCATTGACTATGGCTTAGATAAGATCGCGGTATACACGAACGCCGCCATTGCCGCGATCAAGTCCAGCAACTCCCTAAATACAATATGCGCGTGCCAGAATCCGAGTCGTAGTTCCGGGTTGCCTTCTTGGGTTCCCGACCTTGAGGTTGATTGGACGGCTCGTAAGTTAAGAGGTACCGAAAATATCGATACACTGGGTTCCGCTGGAGGATTTGCAGCCCCTACATATTCTTTTCAATACCAAGAATCTGGGCTGTGTTCCTTAAAGACTCGCGGAGTGGTTGTCGACGTGGTATCGGAAGTCTGTTCCGAATTTAACAACGACGACACTCTCTTCGAGGTCCTGGAAGAATCACGTGCGTTGGCGATGAAGACATTAGCGACAGTGGATCCGCCTCTTTCTGATGACGAGATGCGTTCGTGCTTTTGGCGGACCATCACTGCAAACGAAGAACCTCGGGGATTAGCAGCCTCTGATCTGTTTATAGCCCAAGCTTTAGAGCACGTTGCGGAGGGATCCTCAGACGCAATCCCCCCTATTGATCTACGATACGGACAGAGCTCGTTCAACGAACGATTTCGTGTGGATGCTATAAACCGCCTATTTTATGCAACGAAAAAGGGATATGTCGGCCTTGGCCCGTCGGACGCTCAAGAGGGAGACCTAGTCGTAGTATTGTTGGGAAATGTTTTACCTATCATACTTAGAAAGGAGAAAGAGTACTATGTTGTAGTTGGGGAAACTTGTGAGCTATTTTCTTAATACCCAGTGTGCGTTCTACTAATTTCACACTGCAGATACACATGGGATTATGAACGGTGAAATAGCATCAAGTCTCGATGACGGTTCTCTTATAGTAGAGGATTTCGAAATTCACTAACTAAAGGTGCCTACTCTATTGTAAAGTTCATGTGTGTCATTTAAGTCAATTCTAAAAAGGCTGGGGAACAGCACTGCATGAATCTTCTCTCCCATTTAGCCTAGGTTCCACATAAATATATCATACAGAAAGATCTAATATAGAAGGAGATGTTACCCGGCTCATGTAAGCCCGGTATACGTATGTCGTCGGAAGGATGCAGTGGCTGCAACTATTTCACCCCTATTTCTACTAGGCTTGAAATCTGGGGCTGGGAACAAGTAGTATCGATCATTAAGCAACAATCATAATTACATGTAACTAGCAAACACCGTTTTCTAACTTTCGTGCGAACCTGAACTCTAATGTACATGGTTTAATAGCTCGTGATACTAATAACACACCTTACGTGTTTCACTGCCGGCTTCTCAAGAAATTGTAGCGCAAATTGTCAATTTTGGTTTAGCCATCTACTGATTACACCGTCGTGTAAAATTCTATACACATATATGATTTCTACTCTGTCGTACCTGAAGACTAGGACGGATCAACACTTCCTAGATCATGATAAGCAATACATGGCGAGAGGAATGAAGGATCTGGATTGATATCAAATCATGCACATTGGATGACCCAGGAAGAGCCCCTGCCGTACATTAGTACGGCAGCTTACTTGAAACAGACACAATCTACGAGCAACTCATTGCTGTCGATATTACGCCTTACCCCACAAACCGGCATCAAGGGTTATCTATGAAAGCATAAGACCGTTTGCGAGTCTCAGAACAATGTTTCATTGGATTTATAGAGCATTCTCCGTCTTAATTTAGAACAAACAGAACATCCAATGCATAATTCTAGGCATCATAGACATGACATATAATTATATAAGCTTGCCTAAAAGGTAAAAGAGAGCTTTGTGTTGAGGTAGAGAGCAAAAGGGGGGAAGGAAAAGAAATATATATCTCTATTTTAAATATAGCATAATCCAGTTGATATAATCAACCCAACTCATGTTGTGAAACATCTAGGAGACATGGCCAGAAGAAAGAACAGAATTCTATTGCTGAACAGTGGAAAACTATGTTTTGTATCCGGATCGGTACCCTTTATCATGTCTTAAGACCAAATAAATACTTAGGTACCTAAGATGTATGATTCGGCCCCCAATGGCATCAATGATTGTATATATGTACATACATACCTGTTACACAACTTAGATGACTTATTAACGTATGATAAGTCCACGACGTCATGACGGATGATACTGTATCTGGATGCGAGAGCATGAACTGTCTTGGCTAGAGCGTTAAAGTGAGAGAATAATTGGCATGTGAGGTATTTACAATGGCCGTTCTTTGGATCTAGAGAAGTCTAAAGGATTGTAGTTAAGAGTTGCAATGTAATATAACTTGAAAGTTGTGGTAAGGCTCTAAAGTATTGCCGAGTGATCGTCTGTTTCTCCCTATACTCACCAAGCCAGTCAGCACTAAAAAGATAGTGAAGCCAATTATGAGAGGCTTCGGGCTTATAAAGAGTCATGTCTGATGCGATGGAATTTAGAGCATGATTGGAGGATTGTGGCTTGCAGCTCCAAGAAATATAATCGTAATATCAGTTGATCGGACAAAGGTTGGAGCTCTCATGAGGTTGACTTATGTCTATCTGCATGTGGTTATTTATGCCTTGATTTAGATTGTCCGTTGCTTCAAATCATTTAACGCGCACCTTGAGCTGTGAAGACTCTTGGCGTGTACCTATACATATAGCTATGTAGCTGAATCGTCGGCTCCGAGACAGTGGCGCCGCCTCAATAATGTTAGGTTCGACGATCCGCGTCAATTTGAAATGGAAGGGAGGAAAATTAGGCTGCTACCGGCTACTCGTCCAAGTGGCTGATTTAGTTGGACAAGAGACTTCTGTGGCCAGCCGCATCCGTTATTACTTTGAGTCGTACAGACGCCTTAAGAGAGTTGCATTGGTATTGGCAGTCACAGGCGAATTTACCTGTCACGAATGCGTATCATATCAACTTTATTCGTTATGGGTACATGTACCTTCCATGAGGGTTTACCGTTTGTATTAAAATGTGTCTGTTCCTACATATTTTGTGTAATTAATATTGTGCAAAGTCCTACTTTGTTGGTGTGTTACACTGATTCAACCCACTGATTCAACCCACCACCACATCAGGCACGTTACTTGGCTTCCGCTATGTGACTACTACTCTACCACATGACGATTGGGACTTCATCCTTTGCATTACGCATTAGTAGGATCTGTCAGGATGCAACTAGATCAGCCCAAGATGACAAACCCTCCACCCGCAACTCGCAAGTTGCCCCTTTATAAGCGACCTTGGGAGGCCATCTCCAATCTGCTATCACCGAAGCCCCCCAGTGTAGCCCATGACAAATCTGCAGCGATGCCATCGACATTTGCCCAGGCCATTAAGGTCATCGCCAAAGCTCTTAGCCCTCTTCCCAAGTACCAGTTCACTCCAGGGAACGATGATACTTTCAAGGAGACGGGCCTCCTTCAGGACTTACAGCATTTGGATATTGAAGATTACAAGACTTTGAAGGACGTTCTAGGCGCCACTGTATCTGGTGAAGAGGATGATGACACACTATTACAAGAGCGTATCGTCACTTTGCTAGCTAAACTACCAGCACATTCTCGACAAGGTAGACAAGCTACAGATGCTTTCATCAACACTCTCTGGGACTCGCTGGAGCACCCTCCTGCACAACTACGAGCAGGCGATACCCGCTATCGCGAAGCAGACGGTTCTAATAATAACCTGAACGTTCCGTCTATGGGAGCTGCCAATACTCGCTATGCACGAACTACGCCTGCTATGTTCTTCCAAGGGCCAAACTTACCTGACCCGGGACTTATCTTTGACACCATCATGAATAGAGATGCGTCGTCGTTTCCTGAGCACCCTAACAGAGTATCAAGTATGCTATTCTACCTCGCTACGATAATCACTCACGATATCTTTCAAACAGTAAGTCATGAAGCTTCGTACGGTTACCTTTGGATTCATCTGGCATCTGACAATAGGAATAAGGACCCGAAGGACGAAAATGTCAATCTCACTTCATCTTACCTTGATCTTTCGCCTCTGTACGGTAGGAATTCTGAGGAACAAAAGGCCATGCGGACTTTCAAAGATGGCTTGCTCAAGCCAGACTGCTTCTCCTCCAAGAATCTTCTTGGATTTCCTCCAGGAGTCGGAGTATTTTTGATCGTGAGTACTTCAAACACTTTTTGGGCCCCTACCATTATGCCTATAGACTACATATTCCTGTTCATTTTTAGCATGAAGTGCTGGGTGTATATGTCCAGCATCATATCCTACCTCTAAAATTTCCTTGGCATGCTGTTACTCACTTAATCTACTCTTAGATGTTTAATCGGTATCATAATTATGTTGTAACGCAGCTCGCAGCGTAGGTTTTTCCTTATCAAAACACTAAGAAACGTCATGTACCTATACAAACTCATGAAACTTACATAAAAAAAAGGATAAACGAAGGAGGTCGCTTCACCAAACCAGCCTCCACTGACGACAGTGGCAATTGGGAGGCCTGGAAGAAGTACGATAATGATCTGTTCCAGACCGGACGACTCATCACATGCGGGCTCTACGTCAACATAATCCTGAAAGACTATGTTCGGACGATTCTGAATGTGAACCGCTCCGGCTCGACCTGGGACCTCGATCCTCGGACACAGGAGAAAAAGAGTTTATTCAACGCTTCGCCGGCCCCCGAAGCCACAGGCAACCAGGTGTCCATCGAGTTCAACCTTGTTTATCGATGGCACAGCGCACTATCAGTACGTGATGGGGACTGGATTGAGGATGAATTCCGTAAACTGCTAGGGGGGGAAGACCCTTTGCAGGCGAGCGACGACGAGGTCTTGCGGGCTTTGGCAAGATACCGACAGAGCATCCCTAATAACCCGGAAGAGCGCGACTTCAACGGTCTAGAGAGAGAAAGCGATGGTACATTCTATGACGACGATCTAGCCGAAATTCTTGTAACTTCAATCGAGGACGTTGCAGGCGCGTTCGGTGCCAATCAAGTTCCGAGCGTTATGCGGGTGATTGAAATCCTCGGAATGAAGCAGGCGAGGGAATGGCACGTGGCCACGCTGAATGAATTTCGGCAGCATTTCGGTCTGAAGAAGCATAGCACATTCGAAGAGATCAACCCAGACCCCGTAGTCGCTGGCAAATTGATGGCGCTCTACGACTCGCCCGACGCGGTTGAGCTGTATCCCGGCCTCGTGGCTGAAAAGCCTAAACCGCCCATGTCTGGCAGTGGACTTTGTGTGAACGTCACAACGAGCCGAGCGATTCTCTCGGATGCCGTGGCTTTGGTCCGTGGGGATCGCTTTTATACTACTGACTATACTCCGTCGAACTTGACAAACTGGGGGTACGTAAGATCATACCTATCTGATTATACGCTCGCTGTCTTCGAGTAAATTGGAGCTGAGAGATTCTTTTAGGTTTAATGAAGCCAATTATGACCTTAACGTGAACCAAGGACAGGTGATGCACAAGTTGATATTCCGTGCATTCCCGTCCTGTTTCGCGAATAATAGCATTCACGCACATTTCCCTTTCGTCATCCCCGCGGAGAACAAGGTCATCCATGATGCCCTTGGAACTTCTGAGCTGTATTCGGTAAGGGAACTGATCCCCTATTCTCCTCTTTCCTTCGACTGTATTCTTGATAGAGCCTTCTTTATTTCTTTGCGCCCAACCCTTGAGAGAAGTATAGCTGACTCCCATCATTATAGTGGAAGAGGCCTGAAAGACCGATGGACCCTGTGGTAATCAAATCGCACAAGGCCGTCAGCCAAGTCCTAGGCAACAACAAGGACTTCTATGTTCCCTGGGGAGAAAGTATCTCCTACCTCGTCAGCCCGCCAGGGAAGACCTTCGCAAAAGACTTCTGCCTATCAGGCGACGGCCCCGCTAACCACGAGAGTCGTAATCATGTCGGCAAATGTCTCTACGAGCCTGAGCAATGGGAAACGGAGATCAAGCACTTCTTTGATCAGACCACGAAGAACCTGTTAAGAAAGGCCAGTCAAGGCTTACCTCTCGGATACGCAGCCCGTGACGCGGTCCCAGAGTTTGAAGTCGATATTGTTCGGGATGTCATTATCCCGCTGAACACGCGATTCGTCGCCGAGTTCTTCGGGCTGCCCATCAAGACTGCAGAAACCTCCCCTCATGGCATCTACACGGAGCATGAGTTGTATGAGCTGCTGACTGCTATGTTCTCGACCGTGTTCTTCAACAGCGACCCAGCTAATTCATTCAAACTGCGGACTCTGTCACGCGAACTTGCTCTGGGTCTGGAACAGCTCGTACGGCTCGAAGCAGAAAAAGATGCGACAACTGGCTGGGTTGCTAATGTAGCCGCTCGCTTAGGCCTCAAGTCGAATGTTAATAACACGAGTTCACATGACGGAAAGGATGGCTCGCAAGATTGGCCGGCGCTCCCACATTACGGCCGGCAGCTTCTTTCCCGGATGATGGAGAAGGGTAAGACGATCGAGGAGTGTGTTGCTGGAACTGTTATGCCTATCAGGTGAGTGACTTATACCTATGACCTCTTATTCCTGGGATCTCAGTAACTGCTTCTAGGAGTATATTCGTAATGATGGTATGCTGACGCTGGATTTTGTAGTGCTGCTGGAGCCACAATCATGTCGGGTTTGCTCTCGCAGTGCCTGGACTACTTCCTAGGTACCGGTAATGAACATTTACCTGAAATGTATCGCCTAGCCCGCGAGGACACAGCTGAAGCCGATGAAACCTTAATGCATTAGTAAGTTCCCCTTTCCTACGTCTCTACGTACATCACAAGCACAGTTGCGTTTCTAACGCCACCCAGCATGCTAGAAGGCATCCGCCTCCGCGGCACCGTCGTAGTGGCACGATACGTCTCACCCACCAGGCCCATGCAAACAGTCAAAGACGACTTGCCCTGCCTGTACGACCCAAACGACCCCTCTGGACCAAGCCCGATCCCGAACCCGGAGTCGGACCGCGCCTCGTCGAATCGGACTTACAACCTACTCCCCACCCAGCGTGCCATCATCGACCTCGTAACCGCATCCCACGACTCCCGCGCGTTCCCAGACCCAGAATCCGTGCGTCTAGACCGACCGCTCTCCTCATACCTGCCCTGGGGCGACGGCCCGCACAAGTGTCTCGGCGAGGGCATAACCCGGGTGGCCCTCGCAGCAGCCTTCAAAGTCCTGCTCCGACTCCCCAATCTGCATCGCGCACCTGGCCCGCGCGGCGGGCTCAAGAGCATGGAGTTCAAGGAGTGGCGCGGACAAGCTGGCCGTAAGGCCGTTGAGGGAGGCGGTGACGAGTGGACTGGTCTTAGGGTCTATATGACTGCCGATCAAAGCGCGTACTCACCCGTGCCGACAACTATGCGAGTTCGATGGACCGGCCCGCCTAGCGCTGCAGAGGAGAACGGAAGTGTTGGACAGGGCGGTTGGGTTGATGTTTGAGGTAAGGGAAAGCTGAGGCATTTGTAAAGGAAGGGGGAGAGGGGAATTGATTTTTATGCTGAGAGATTGTTTTCTGGGACGATATATTCACTCATTTACACCCCTGGTGGCGGCAGAGAGACTCGAGGTGAAGGATTGCTATTTGTAATGTGGAGGAATAAATTGTACGAGAACTATTCATTTCATATCGAAGGTTGTGTAAAGATATCTGAACATCTTAGCTAGCTTATTATTCAACACAATTTTGATAAACAGTCGTATGTGCTTGGCATTTGCTAGGTAATTCATATGATCATCGTACAACGTAGATGAGATTTCAACGGTCACACAACTCATGATATATGTATGTATTGACGGTTATAAACATTCTCTTCACACCGCAGACTTATAGGTCTTCGAGTGGTGTTATGTATAGGATAAAAGCTGGCATGCAAGGTTAACTTATACTGGACCCCCATCGTTTTAAACGCCGATCTAACATGTGCGCCTGATTTAGGTAGGTATGTACACCGGAGCTCCATGATTCAAAACTCGTGAACGACGTGTATCTACTAACCCTCCAACCGAGCATACCTCCGGCCCTCATCGCTGCTGCTACCCGTAGTCGGCTTTGCAGCGCCAATCTTAATGCCCCGCCCCTCCCTCATCGAGTCCAGACTAAGGTTGCTTGCGGCACTGCTGCGTCGATTGTATTTCTTTCTCTGGGCTGCTGGACTCTGACTCGGGGTCACAGGATCAGGCGGATCACTTGCGCCATCCTGGCCCCCCGCTCTAGAGCTAGGCCTTTCTGGTGAAGGGGTAGGAACATTTTCATCGATCGTGGTGATGGGGTGGATGTGAGGTTGAGCTTTTGCGGCGTTGGCAGGCTGAGCTGCCTCTGGGGTGAAGTCAGATGTGTTGACGGGATCTTCGCGCGCCTGGTGTTGTACGCTCAAGACGATGTCATCGCTGTTCTCCTGCTGCCCGTTAGACAGGGCAGACGTACTATCGGATTCGAGCGTCTCGCTGTTATGATGCGTGCTGCCATTATTTAGTTGCTGAGGTCTGACCGTGGTAAGAATAATAGTTAAATAGTTTCGTCAAGATATACTTACTGCTTGAAAGAATTAGCAGCCGATAGGCTGACACTGCGCGCCCTCTGGTAGCTCGCAAACTCCTCTACGGAATGCTCTGCACCCTTGAAGTTTTCCAAGGCGTCAAATACGTGCTGGAAAACTTGAACATCGACGTCCCGAGCCCATAGGAAGTCAAGATGCTCATAGTGAGGAATCTCGGTGGCAACGGTCCGATTAGGCAACTCTTTGATCATGACCTTGATATCGACTAGGGAGTCACTTCCTCCATATACTAAGACGATAGGCGTCTTGATATTGCGGGTTGGATATTTGGCGACTTTTGTGTACTTGCTTGACGCATTGACAGATAAAGGCGTTTGGACGTCATCGTCATACATCTGGAATGACTGATTGCGAATGATCTGGAACCAGTGGACCACCGACTTCGTGCTAGTGAATGAGTATAAATGCGGGTAAGCAGCAAGCTTCTGGCTGACCGAAATATTCTTCGTCTTCCAACCAAACAGGAAAGACAAGCCCATATCAATGAGTTTAATGAAAATTGGTGGGTATAAGATAGACTGCCACATTGTAGCCGAGCTGAGAATAGAACGTCTGCCAAACAGAAGGAAGAGAACCTGAGGCGAAGCCTTGATGAGAGCATCAACAATGCCATTATTCAGACCAGCCGGTGCCATGGCTGGGGCTAATGCGATGAACACATTGACCTGTTCATTCAACTTAGGGTGTATCGCCAAGCTGGCAAAAGCTTGTGCAGTTCCCTGGGAGAAACCAATGTAGGACAAGGACTGCTGCCTCGTGTTCTCCAATACATAGTTGATCGAGTCCGGAATATCGTAAAACGCGAACTCGTCGATTGAGAAGTTCCAAAACTCGATAGAGGTCGGGGGGTAGTTGATTGACTTTTTGGAATACTTGTTCCCGCGGTTATTGCCCAACTGAGTCTCATCATTAGTATGCGCATCTTCACCGCCATACAAACCCACAAAATCAAACGTACCCAAACATCAAAGCCTTTATCAACCAACACAAAGGGCAAACACCTCTGTGGATCAGTGAGGCAAACCCAAACTTCGCTATTCATCAACAGCCCGTGATGAAGGTAGACGACCGGCTTCTTAATGCTGGCTGGCCCGTCATTGACTTTCACATCTTCTTCGCCTTTCCTCCATGCTAAGCGGTGTATTCCGAGCAGGTACCCATCCTTAGTCTGTAGTACATGTTCCTCGGCTGTGTAGCCGAACATGGCACAGAGGTCAACAAAATCGGAAGCATTTCGGATCGACGTCGAAATCGCTAGGCATAATAGGTTAGTATCGACGATTGGTCGGAGGGCAGGCAAGTCGTACACTTCCTTCTCTGCTCGGCTCTTTTCTGTGCTGGCGTAGTTAACCTATTAAATAGCCGTCGCGAAGCTCGGTAGAAGAGATTTAAGAGGGATGATGCTAGATACAAATTGTTAGTGTTGAGGAAATGACGAGTAGATTGGAGATTGCATACGTAGAGCTAGTGTTAATACTCGGATCAGGGCCTCAAGGCCGACAAGAAAGAATGAGCCTATAAGGGCAAAATACTCGGCGCTAGCTTATATATTAGCATCTTCAGATTGGGAACTGGCTTCCTATCCTTAGGGATACGAACATGTCTAATCGACCAAGAAATGGTAAAGGCATTTTGGTTATGATATATTTTGTACAAGACTTAGCTCAAGTAGGGATAGAATACACTCCAATACAAACTTAGCGTTGCGCTATCGCAACGAGGCGTTCATTTTCTAACCAATTTAGCCCTTCGTTAAATGATATCGTGAGGTAGGAAGCGTAGTTCGTTGGGAAATGTTAGTCGCGGTGAATGAAGGAATCAGCTGTCGAGATGCAGCTTTTGGTGATGTCACATGTGAATAGGATTAGAGCAAGCAAGCTAAGCTGTTCAGTGAACAAAGACGGACAGATGATCAGTGTTTCGGGTAGCACATAACGGTTATTGGCTATTAGAAGAGATGCTAAGTCGTTGAAGTTGTAATAATGAGAGTCGATATGTTGAATTGAGTTTGAGAAGATATAATACTAGAATCATTAAGGCTCTTGCCTTCATTTCATTTTCAAACCATGAAGATGAGCTCCCCTACAATCGCCCTTGCTCTCTCCACTTATGATAGCCTGGAATGGTCAGAATGGTGGAAAGAATGACCTGGATTAGCTACCCCTGCATAAAAATGCATGCTTTGTACGCTAATGCCAATGCGCCAATCGGCAATGTCATATTTCTGAGCTTGGACCAAGTGACTTTTTTTCCCACTTTCGCGATAGGAACATCTGATCCGGTCTTGATTCAACCCGGTGGGATTGGATTTCTACAACTTCCTCCACAGGTTTACCTCAGTCAGTCAAGATGCCAAGCTCATGTAAAGAAATAAGTATGCGCCAGCCCACTTGAGGATTAATACGTTTTTCACTCCGTCCGACCTAGGACTAATAATCCATTTACTACAGGAGCCGCACTGGCGCAATGCCTGCAAGAGTCCGAGTGCGTGATGGTACAGCGACATACGGCAGCCGAATGCCTGCGCTCGCCGCTAGCTGAGACACTCCCGACGAAATGCCAACAACTCAAGAAGGGCTTCGGCGAGTGTAGGAGGGGTATGATTGATATGCGCAAGCGATTCCGCGGCAACCAACCCATCACCTTTAAGAGCCTTGAGCAAACTGAAGAGACAGGCCAAGGATACCAATTATACGCCGGAAGATCCGCATTCGCCGGTGCAGTAAAGAAGACGGACGGGAACGAACCGGAAGCTAAGGATTGGCGAGAGCTGGAGAATGAGAAGTACCGTCAAGAACTAGAAGCGCGGAAAAGATGATCGAATCTGTATTATAAAAGACAAATATTCTTTCGGGTGGACGGACAAATTCACAAAAAGCATTGGGCGGCGTTGGGGTTCTGGGCATATCCGAGCAAAATTCTTGGGATCGATTATTTCGATTATTTCGATTGTTCGAGGCAGGGGCTTGCGACAGCCAACTCTTCTCAAAGGCAAAGATCATTATATCCTACTATTTCAGAGCCCAATTCCGATCAGTAGATACAATTCTGGGGTGCCGTCTTGCAGGAGAAAGAATTTTAATTTGCTTAGCCGACATATCTTGTTCTACAGCCCTAGCATAAGTTGATCTGACAATTATCCAGCTGTCTTTACCTGACCCGTTACGACGGGTAAGGGTCTGCTGGATCGCAATTGAAGACTCGGTCACAACGAAACTTCATTTACCTGCCAGTTTTTACCTCCTTCATCAAACCTAACGTGGTGGTACCTAGTATGACAATGTGCGTAAGTGCATAGTTCCATGGCTAGAACTATACCTAGTGTATTAGTGCAACATTTCTGAAGGTGTTTAAAATCAGATGTTATAACCTAGGTTGGCTAACTTAGTCCAATTTAGCTTCCTGCATGAAAGGAATTTACCGCATCGTGAACCGCAAGTGGCCATTTCGACCACGATAGTACATTGGATAGAAACATTAGTAGCGACGTCATAATCTTCCAGCCCACTCGCTCGCTCCTATCAATGGGCCGTCGTGAGTCACCGCCGCCTCGGATACAGCCGCGGAAACAACATCAGCGAGGTAAATTGGCCACCGCGGGCACCATAGTCACGATATTTATTCTTATACTACTATACTACACTCGCTTCCGCGGATCCTCAACGACACTACCAATGGCGCACGACATCATCACATCCTCCAACCCCAACATAAAAAAGCCGACCCTCCTCGCCAACCTCCCTCCCTCCGCCCTCCCAAAACCAAATGGCGGCCCAGACTCACCGCGGCTCATAATAATCGGCGATGTCCACGGCCAGCTCTCCGCGCTCGACGCGCTTCTCGCCAAAGTCGGCTTCTCGGCCGCGCGCGGCGACCAAGTTGTCTTCACGGGGGACATGGTGAACAAGGGCCCGGACAGCAGCGGCGTGATCGAGCGGGCAATGAGCATAAACGCATTGGGGGTGCGCGGGAACCACGAGGACCGAGTCTTACGAGCATGGGCTCAGCATCACCACAAGCATGAGCACCTGAATGGCGCAGAAGAAGGGGACGAAGAAACCGAAGACGAAGAAAAAGCGCAAAAGCAAAAACAACAACAACAACAACAACAACAACAACAACAACAACAACAACAACAACAACAACAACAACAACAACAACAACAACAACAACAACAACAACAAAAGAAGAAATCCAAATCCGAAGCCGCAGATCGCGCCACCGCCGAAAGCCTCACGCCGAAGCAGCTCTCGTGGCTCGCGAACCTGCCCGTGATCCTGCGCCTCGGCACTATATCGCCGTACTACGGGGACGTGGTCGTCGTGCACGCGGGGCTAGTCCCGGGGATCCCTCTCGAGGAGCAGGACCCGTGGGCCGCGATGAACATGCGCACGCTCCTAACTCCCCCCCACTCCCACTCTCATTCCCACACCGACTCCGACTCAGCCGATACCTCCTCTCACAAGCCAACCTTCCAGCCAAGCGAAGGTCGCGAAGGCCGCCCATGGTCCAAGATCTGGAACGAGCTGCAAAAAGAAGCCAAGAAGGAGCACCGAACAACCGTAGTCTACGGGCACGACGCCAAAGTCGGGCTCAGCGTGCGGCGATACGCGTTCGGGCTCGACAGCAGCTGCGTCAAGGGCGGGGATCTAACGGCGCTCGTTTTCGAGCCTGTTTCCGCTTTCCCTTCTTCTACTTCAACTTCAACTTCAACTTCAACTACTGCGGAACTTATAGAACAGGATCCTCGTGACGAGGAGGTAGCCGAACGAGTCAAACATGGCATAACGCATAGAATCGTTAGTGTATCGTGCGAGGCTGCAGATTCGGACGACGATGGTGAAGGGGGAAAGAAGAAGAAGAAGAAGGATAAGGATAAGGATAAGGACAAGGACAAGAAAAAGGATAAAAAGCATAAGAAGGAAGACTCGTAGACGTCTCACGTCGTATATATGATATACAGCTTGGGATTGGAAATTAGGATAAGTCTGTGTAGAGGGTGAAGACGATGCATATAGATGGGTATCATATTAGATTTGTGCATGGTCGGATAGCATAGCATGGCGATGGCGTTGCTGCGTTCCTACGAGAATATAATTTGATATCTCGTTGGAGGCACTATTACCGATATTGGGTATTGGGTAGATTTACAGATGTCGTAGTCACATTCCAGTTTCATATGGCATACCTATAGATATAATATCATAGATCAATGGCGAGCATTTATTAGCCCTCTAAATTTTGATTTTGACTATGGACAACCCAGTAGAACCTGCCAGCTTTTTACGTTCTACCAAGCAAATCCCTTACAAACGGCGCCCATTAACATCTCGGAAATGAGAGTACAAGACTCATGCATTCTAGACTCCCAAATAAATAGTTGGTTACTCAATGCACAATTACAGTACCCCTTGTTTCCTTTCATTAGTTTGTCAACTTATGCCTGGATCTTCTTCTTGATGATGTCCTTGAGGGTAACGGCGTCAGCAGCGAATTTGCTGATACCCTCACGTAGCTTCTCAACGGCCATTTGTTCCTCGTTGAAGTCGAAGCGGAAGAGCGACTCGTCGTTGATATACGTCTTCTTGGTGATATCAAGCGCGGCAGCGCCAGCGGCGTCGAGCTTCTTAGGAACGGGGGCGGTAGAGTTTAGAAGCTCCTCAAGTAGGTTGGGCTATAGTTGGTCAGATTAGCTATATCTTCGTAGGGACATAGTTGATGGTAAACATACAGAGATAGTTAGATAGTCACAGCCAGCCAGCTCGGTGATCTCGCCGATGTTTCGGAAAGAAGCACCCATAACAATGGTCTTGTAGCCGAACTTCTTGTAGTAGTTATAGATGGACTGAACGGACTTGACACCGGGGTCCTCGGACGGGGAGTAGTCCTTCTTTGTCGCGGCCTTGTACCAGTCGAGGATACGGCCGACGAAGGGGGAGATCAGGAAAGCGCCAGCCTCGGCGGCAGCGATGGCCTGGACGAGGGAGAACATGAGAGTCAGGTTACAGTTGACGCCGTGGTCACGTTGTAGAATCTCGGCAGCCTTGATACCCTCCCATGTCGACGCAATCTTGATCAGAATGCGCTCCTTGGGAATACCTAGCTCCTTGTAGAGCTATATAGTAGTTTAGATTAGTATAATTACTTTGCAAACAAATTTATAACTTGTAAATAGAACATACGTCAATAATGTGCAGAGCCTTCTCGACCGAAGCCTTTGTGTCGAAGGAGAAGCGGGCGTCGACTTCAGTCGAGACCTTTCCGGGAATGATCTTTAGGATTTCTTTGCCAAACTCGACCAGGAGTCTGTCAAGGGCGGCATCGACTTGGCTATCAGTGTCACCACCTTTTCCCTTGGCGTATTCGACAGCATTGTCGATCAATTTGGCATATTCGGGCTTCTTGGAGGCAGCAAGGATGAGAGAAGGGTTTGTGGTCGCATCTTGCGGCTTGTACTTTCCAATAGCTAAGATCTCTGTTAGTATTTTGCATTCGACATAAGACGAAATTGTGCGCCGGGTCAGTTGGCTCAATGGCCGTCGCCCCCGTGGTTGGGTTTGTGATGCGGGATATACTGACTTGCAAAGTCACCTAAGAAATATCTTAGTTAGCGATCCTTCTTCGTCTCTTTATTCAATAGCTCGTATTATAGCTTACCAGAGTCGCAAACAACGACCTATTTAACAGAATAGACGTTAGCAATTGTCCAAGTCTCGATTGGTGTAGTACTAGTTGGCGGGAGTTCCGAATACCCATCGAGCAACATGAGATAGATTGGACGTGTCCGCCAGCTCAAAACCTCACGATGGAGGGGCAAATTACGGGTTGAGGGGTAAACGGGACTCACCGTGCCAGTGGCCTTTAGCTGATCGAGGGAGCTAGACATCTTTGAATATGTGGTGCTGATTCGGAGGTAAGATATGTACGATTGATTGATCACGAGAAGAAGCAATGGAAGATGAGTCCGTTGCGTATGAGGCAGTTATAGTCTTAAGTGTTTGAGAATAAAGTAGCAGGTTGTTGGGGGAAAGCGGCATGTCCCTTATTATTATTATTATTTGCCCTCGATGGCGGATGGCGGGGCAATCTCAATGGAACAAGCGTCATACTTCTATAGATATGTACTATGGGGGTACACTTCCGACAGCTTACTCCTATACCCACATGTATGTAGTTTCTCGTACCGGAAGACTATGTATGCAAAGCACCTGATTTTCCATCGTAGATTTTTCTTTCCTTTTCGACCTGGGCGTATCCATGTACCCCTCCATGACATCGGCCGATTCATCCAATTCGCTCCCCGCTGTCAGCCACTACACACAGACATCAAGATGGCGTTGTAACTTCATCCCGCAGTTCCGTATCAGATTTTCTATAAACTCAATACGGTTCAAGATAAAATTAACAATTTATTCTTTAATTATCAGAATTGAGCAGAGTTTATATTCGAATCATCTAGCATTTAACATTTAAGAGACATGTCTTTTAAACAGCATTTACAAGCCGGCTGACCGCATGCCAGCGATCATAATATCCTTTATGTCTCTTCCCGTCTATCGCAAATATTATTAAGTACCGACTCACGATAAATCCAACCGCATGTAGACGTACAGGTTACGTATGTATTACTGTGTGAGCCTCAAATGGTAGACGTATGGACGGAGGGGTCCTTACTCAGCCAACCACATCGACATATCAGTCTCTTCGTCCCCTCCACGTGGGGTATTCAGTGACCACTAGTACGTCAACTGCAGTCCGTTCTTAATTCCGTATGTTTGATACGCTCCGCCAAGACATGATTCACAACAATTAAGTGCCTCATAAGTTATAGGGGACTTTGTACCCGTTCAACCTCTTGGTAATTAGTCTTTTACAATTCCATCTACGAGGTCTCCTATCGGTCCGGTGAGACCACCATGTTATACCCATACCCGCTACCTACCCGAAATCGAAATCGGCCGCCCAAATACGACGTCCCTTTTTTGTTCCGGAGCCGACTCGCTATAGTATTCTAAATTCTTGGCAACAAAGAGCCTTTTTTTTTTATGATTCCCGAACATCGGCGCTCCCGGGTTTCCAAATTGAAACATGATAATAAATCTTAGACCGTAATGAAATCCACATCATGTAAGCAACCGTGGTCACAAGCATGGTGATTTGAAATATATAGCAAACGATTACAAAAGACACCATTGGGTAACTCAAATGTCCCTGGCTTAGACTATTCATATTTCTGCCAGGTACTTAAGAGGAAGAACCGGGATTGTCCCAGCACAGCACAGAAGCGAGAGCTCACTCTCGGGAATCGTTAAAAGGAGACAGGGGCACCGGTTCCCGCAACAGAAAGCGAACTTCAAAGTACCGTCAAAAATGCAAATTCCATGCTCTCACTTATCACTATAGGCTATAAACTATATATGTTGGTTGTTACCACGACGTAGCTTTTGATTTTCCATGCCATACAAACATGCCGCCGAGATGCAAGGCACATTGAATAAATATAATAAAACGGGTTCCGTCTAGGGAGGACATGAGAAGGACAATTAGTCCTCAGTAATATCACCATACTCCCACATGCCTAAACGATCAGCCTTAGCCTGAGCCTCGACCTCCCTCAGCTTCTTAAGTACCTCCTCAGAAGCGCGTCCACGCTCCCACGCCTTCAGCTTCTTAGGTACCAGCGCATGGCCATTGGCCACGACGTCCTTGTTAATCGAATCGGCGAAAGTGCTGCCAGGTTTCTTCTCGTCAAATAAGGTGATGTAGTTCAGGCCCTCCTTGGGGTCGACGTAGTCGAAGCTAGCGACTAGCGACCGTCCGTCAGTGACCTCGGCGATGTAGTTCAGGGCGTCATTGAAGTAGTCGGGCGCCGTGGGCAACTGGATGAAGGAGAGCACGGCATCCATGGCTTGAGGCTTGAGCTTCTGCGTCGAGAACTGCGGCTGGTCTAGTGGTCGGAGATTAGACCACGGGATCTTCTCGGTGTTGCCGTAGTCAATGTAGACAACTTCAGCAACCTTGGCCGTCCTGTCGTTCGACCGCACTCGCGCGCGATACCATTGGCCGTCGGCAGAGAACTTAGCCGCTACGAACTCGCCTGTCTTAGGAGGGTTGGCGAGAGGTTTGTTGTTCTTAGGGTCGATGTGAAACTTCTTGAACTCGTTCATCAGGATTTCAAGAGCAGAAGTACCTTTACCAACCTCCTGGATCTTGAGTTTTCCGTTAGAGTCAATGTTAGTGACGACAACCTCACGATAATCAGCAGCACGCTTGTCCGCGGGCGCAGTATCGTTTGAAGTTTCCACCTCGGCTGTCTCTTCTTCAGCTTCTTCGTCTTGCGATGGGTCCCAGTCATGCCACAAGCCCTTCCGTGCTTCTTTAGCACGCTTCTCAGCAGCTGAAAGTTCAGTAGCGTTGCCGGCCTTCTCTGCCGAGTATTGATGAACAGTTGCAAGGCCTTCCTCGACTAGAATCTTGGCGAAGCTCTCCCGGTTGATGTAGAGGTCACCGATAAATCCACCAACCTTATCAATGTCGTGGATATCGATTTCGACGTCACGTTGGTTACACCGACGGTTGGCCAGATCTAGTGCTTCTTGACCAAAAGGCTCTCCTTTCTCCTGAGGTGATCGAGGTGCTCGAGGGGCACGCACACCGGCAAGCACCATGGTGAGTTTGACTCCTTCTCTAGGAATTAAGATAGTGAATCGCGAGCCAGCCTTGCAGAAGTCCACTATCGCAGGTACCTTCTTTTGGCGCGAAAGAGTAGAGAGTTGAATCTTGGCCTTCTGGACTGACTCTGAAACATCGACATATGTCCTAGCCTTCGAGGGCTTTCCAGACCACATGCCCTTCTTCTCTTCTTTCGCCTTTTCTTGGGCCGCAAGCAACTCATCGTAGTTGGGGGCTCTGTCGGTGTCGTCCTTGCGATGTCTAATCACGGAGCACCAACCATCTTGAACCAACATCAGATTGATATTCTTGCCCTTCTCAGTTACAGTAGCAACATCGCGAGCTTCAAAGTCGTCGCTAGCAGGTCGGTGTCCGTCGATTGACACCTTCACATGTTTACCGATAAGTTTCTTTCGGAGATATTCCTTTGCTTCTTCTCTAAAAGGAGCCTCGGAAGGCTCGTTAGCTCTAGGGCCCCGAACGCTACTGAGGTTAATTCGCTTTTCAGCACCGTTCTTGGTACGAACGAAGATCGTATCCGCTCCTTGTACTTTTGAGACGATCATGTCGGATGAGCTGCCAGCATCAGCCTTAGCCACATGGTCCTTGTGGAGACGTAATTTGGCAGCCTGGGCTTTCTTTTCGGCGGCTCTTAGAGCAGCCATCTTCGGGCCAAGTAAGGTAGAGTGGAAGTCATTGCACCGGGCCAGCCCGTCAGCAAGTAAGAATTCTGCAATGCTTCCTCGCGGGTGTAAGATAGAAGCAATGAGCTGCCCCTGTGGGCTGATGCCAACTATCTCAACCTTTACATCACGCTGAAGTAATCTTTGTTCAACATATTGGCGCGCTTCATTTCCGAATTCCTCGGCAGGCTGTGTCTGACCAGTCGACTGATTGACCCTCTCTGTAGCGGGGGCGCGAATACCAGCAACAAGCGTCATCACTTGCAGATGCTTCTTATCGGATAACTTTAGGCGCATAAGCAGACGATCACCGCTCAGAACTCGCTCAACGATTCCATCAACGGTTTTACCCTTCCATTCGTTGATGTCAAGGGCGCTGATATCGTTTTGGACTTCAATGATTCCACCAACGCCTTCCCAAAGCCCTTTCCCTTCGCTCTTGGCTTGGGCTTCCAGGGTGCGAAGAGTCTCGAGCCGTTGCAGGATTTCTTCGGACTCTTCTTTTCGACCCGCATCTTCCCTAACTTTTAGCCAGCCTTCCTTGACCAGTTCGTCCGGTAATTGGGTTCCATCTTTGAGTTGGGCAACGCCGTAATCTCTCCCAGAAGTAGGGATGGTATAGAGAATAGTACACTGGACGGCTTTGCCAACGACGAGTCTCCTGAGGTAATCTCGTGATTGGAAGGCAAATGGTTCGTCACCATCTCTTTTAAGATGGGGTCCAGTAACGAACGCGAGTGAAAAAATGCGCTCCGCGTTCGGGTTACTCTGGCTGGTCAACACCAATGTGTCACCGCTCAGGACCGACTTAACATTAGCAAAGAATTGTTTCGCCATATTGCCAGCGACGAAACGGTTAAGGTGACAAGGGTAGAGAGGAGGAAAAGGAGACTAGGAAATGCGGAAATCTGTCTGGGTTGTCAGTAAAAACTTCAACGTTTGAGATTGGCATTTCTGGGGTTATTAAATTGCTTGTGAGTGCACGTTGTTAAGCCCGGGAATGAAATGGTATATATATGAGTACAATGAAGAATATTGCAATATAAGAGATACTGTGCATTGTGCCTTAGGATGGTAGGATAGGTAGATAAGGTAGTCACGGGTCTTGTTAATGACTTCCTACACATGTGTAGTAGCAGCATTGGGTGTCCAGTCAGGGTGTTTCTGGTTTCTGTCCTGACTGCCAATCAAGGAGAGCTGTACGTATCTGTACAACACTGGTACAGCACAAAATGCCAATGAGGTCCTCATAACTCTTAGACTTTTGCACTGAATAGGGACACATCATTTTTATTGCCAATAAAGTTAGGAGACGCCCTATAGGGACAGGACTGAACTGCCCAAGGTTATGAACAGGTGGCCTCTCACTAGAATGTAGGTCACCGTACTTGCATCCTCATCTTCATGCATGCTGGCTACCGGCATAACTGGAGGTAATGCGGGAAAGTGAAGGATCTGAGATCAGTGTGTTGCTCGGCCAGCTACAGCACCAGGATAAGTGCGTAGGCAGCTGATATGAACGACACCTTACTCGCTTGACAGATAAAGGATGTTCATTATCAGAGCTAGGGGCAAGGATGAAAGTTTGGGGTTGGGGGAATCCTGGGGCTCAGTTAGACAAATAGAAATTCCTGGACTTACCCAAACAAATTGGAGAGACAAGAATGTTTGAAGATTATATATAAGAGATCTCTAGAACATTTAGGTTGAGTGTCAAAGTAGGATAGAAGAGACTAATGCTTCTAGAAAAGGTTGACCTGAAGCTTAAAATGTGTATGTCGTGTGCGCTTCTCGATTTTGACAACTTTCACCAATTTGTGGGGAAGGCCAAGTCCTGACTCGTACAAAGCTGGAGTAAAAAGCTCGAGACCGAGTCCAGGGGTTCCTTCCTAAGCGAGAGTCGTTGAGGCGCTGAGGCGCTGCGGCAACTGGCGGGACGATGATCTAAGAAACGGGCAGAACGGGGATAGGGTCTTCCCCCTTCTGCCCCTCCTTTGTCTCATACTTTGAGCGGGGTACTCATCAACAATTGATCTTGACGCACATCAATGCACTTTATTATTAGGTACATGTGCCGTACGTATAGGTACCTGGGCTGCTAATTAAATCAACACGACCAAATATTGACGATCAGCAAATAAGTCACTGATAAAGTGAACAAGTGGAAAAGGTCAAAGACTTTTGGAGGGATGGCTTGTAAATTTAGATCAAGGGATTTCAGGGGGTTTCATGAGTTTGCTATTCCGTAAATGGCATCAAGCTTGGTTACTACCTAGGTACATGTAGGTAGGTACATAACACACATACACTGTATGGAGGGGTAATAGATGACCATAAGGCATCACAACCAAGGACCTACCTACCTGGTACGCACATATGTGATTGAGTCTAGATCACTTAGTCAAATGTCAAGGACGAGTCTAAATATGCGAGTTCTTTTTTTTATCACAATATCCACGTGTATGGAGGGTTTGATATAACAATAGGATTAAATTTTCAAGAACCAGGTATTGACAGACTGTACGGTTTTCACACTCGTTCAACTAGGCTGGATTTTAACACTAGATCTCCCTTTCATTCGCCCTAAATTTAGCTGGAGATGCCAATGACACCTGGAAATTGGCATTGTATTAGTCTCGATATCCACGAGGCAAAAACGTGTTAGGTAACTTACCGCAAGCAGGTCGGGCACCAGCATTACCGGTCTTGAGAGACTCCTCGTTACCACCCTTTCCAAGGTCATCAGTACCGGCATGGCAGACGACGGTTCGCTTCACCCGGAGTTAGCATATAGAACAAAGCCAATCAAATATTTCAACTACTTACGCCAATGACGCTCTCGGGTCCGATCAGCTTGACAAGTGAGTCCTCTAGAGAACCCTTGGCGTTGCCTTGTGCATCAGTGACAATGTTGCCGAGATCGCCAACGTGGCGTGTCTCATCAGTTCGGTCACCGTGGGTCTTGCCGAAGGGGTTGACTATGTCCACAGTCAGTCATTTTGCTTGCATTCGAACCTTTACCATCCCTTTTGGATATTATTACATACAGTGAGGGCCAGCGGATGTGCAGCCGTTGGTGTTGTCACCAAAGGTGTGGATGTGCATGCCACGCTTGGCATTGGGGTCGTAGCCGGTAATATCCCATGAGATAGTGGTTGGGGAAGACTCGGAAGCCTGCTCGAAGGTGACGGTTCCAGTGACCTTAGAGTCACCACGGACAACAGCGACTGAAGAAGTAGATTCAGGTCAGCAAATGACTCGAACCATTATGAACGACTGGCTTAAAAAGTACACGGCAGGGGTTTCGTCAGGCAGATTTGGCAGACAAGTTTCCCCAAGGGGTACATTTATGATCCCAATGGTTCGGTTTGACTTAGGTCGCTGCCCGTGTGTCCAACAAGGTGTCCATGCCATCGCGACTTTGGTGTAAGACAGGGAGTACTAGTTGACGAAATGCGCGCAATCGTGCTCATGCATCCATTCTAAATCCGGAAATGATGGAATTGACAGGAGGTTAAATAACGGGGACTATCCAACGTACCTGCTTTGACCATTTTGACTACTTTTCTCTTCTTTTTAAGTTGTTAAGGTTAAAATTCCGGTGCAAGCGTTGATCTGGTTGTAGAATATCTTGTTCAATTTTCGGGAGGAGGGGAGGAGAAGAGGGGGGAGCTTATCCCATCTAATTTGTACTGGAGAGGAGAGGGGATCTCGGGAAGCGAATACTCGACCCGGTTATCATTACCCTTACACCAGTCTTCACTAACAATACCTTACATAACCCGTTTCACCAGGTAAAAGCCGTGTTCCCTCTCTACATCTATCCGCAAACCAACACGCTGGAAGTACGCTATCTCGAGAAGCTAGGGCAGCTAGGGATGTACCTTCATCCCGTTAAGGTGGGGGTTTCCATAGCGTGCTATAGAAGACTGCCCCGCTTTACGTCGTTGCCGTCATAGTTGGTTGGACGGTGCTTACAAATGATATCATTTTTCCATCAGGAGCTCGGCCTTTAACACTGCATTCGGACTTTAACCTGGTTCCACTACAGCTACCTAGCTACCACTTTTGAGCGAAGACGGAGCCGGACTACGCGGGAGAAGCACGAAATCTTCATTTGAGGAGACTTCAACTTCTTCGGGTTTCTATATATGTGGAAACCAATAATCGATCTTGAAGGTTTGCTCAGCTAGGTGAACTCGAGGCTACGTTTCGACGTCTTTTCTCCTGCCGGCTGTCGAGGTTTCATAGCAGAAACATGTCTGAGGTCATAGGGCATTGTATATGCAAATGTTGAGTAACCTTATGCCGGATTACGATCGCGGTCGCCACCAAACACCGTCGTGCTCACATGTAGCAGCAGAGCTTCTCCGAACCCCTTCGTTTGAGCCATGGAAAGACACATAATAACGAATGCTTCAAAGATGGGACGAGGTTGCTCAATTAAAAATAACAATAATAAAAGCTGAATTGAAATGCATCGCATATGTAGGCCTATGAAACACGAGTGAGGCATGATTGCGGGACAAGCTGCCAAATAAATCCCTTTTCTAAATCTATACCTACCTACCTACCTAGGTAGCTGTGCGCAGGGGACGTGAGTGATTACCACCAGTGTTACCACCAAGCGTATGAGAATGGTGCCAGCGTGGCAAGCTTCACATTTCAACAGCCATTGATTTTTATTACCTGAAAAGAAACATGTTTGACAGGCCTGTTGATACTAGGACTCGCTTTTAATAATGGCTGAAAGAGAATACAAGTAACGAAAACCGCCTAGTCACGTATATAGGTATGTATATTATACTATAGTCTTAAGAGTCCCAGCACTATACACTCTATTTCCGAAGTATAATATGCATTCATCACTATACTTGTAACGTTACCAATAATCGATATGTTACTTTATCTTCATTGATTCGTTTCTCATATGATCTTATATATAAGCTGAGTGAGAAGGAATACTACTTGTACGACAGAAAAGATTCTAGAAAAAGTCTATTAGACAGCTTCCTCGTATTATTAGGTACACCAACCGGTGTGGCTGGAGCTTAGAGATACCAAGGTCCGTGGGACTAGTATAGTTTGGATCAATATCGATATAACTTGATGCAACTTGCGTTACCAGTCTTGCAGTTTCGAGATGTAAAGTGCTTAAAGCGCCCAACTTAAAGCTGCCGCGTAATAAACCGGAATAAGACCCCGAGAGCTTCAAACCGAGGATATCCAGCAAAGTAAAGACATTCGCCATTCTGATCTGCCTTATTGCGGCTCAGACACGTGAGATGCGTATGACTTGGAAGGGCTTGGGCTCAATAAGGTGCAGGTGGTGGTGATTCGTGTTCTGTGACACCTGAGGATGATGTTCTAGACCCGGAGACGCTTAATCCACATCTGCATTTTTACGTTCGTATTACATAGGTAGGTACTTGTGAGGGATAACTTTTCGGTTTAGATGACTGGGGGCCATGACGGCATTGTTCATTGTCGTGTAAGATTCGCACTGCAGTGCAACGAAGCGGCTGTCATGCACTTCAGAGGCTAAGTTTCCAAGATGATGGAATGGGAAACCACCAACCTCAGCTGACGGTTGTTGGGGCGACGTTGGATATATGTTTCTTCGCAAAAAGTGCCCGCTATGGATGAAAATGAGTTGAGACTAAGGTTCTAACCAAAGGTTATGCGGGTCAACTCGGCAAAGTTCAACCGGTTGATCATCCGGTTACGAGGGAACCTAAAATGGACTGGAGCTTAGTATTAAATTTAGATCATCATTCAGCCCTACGACGGATGCTGACGGGGTTAACATCTACAAGATGAAAAGGAATATAAAAAGCTAACCGGGCCATCTCAACATACATCCGTACACATTCCAGACGGTCAAGCGTCGATTAATATCTCTTCGAGACTACATTGAAAAGATGCAGACCAATTGCGGACCAATTGCGGGCTGTAATACGGCTTCGTAATTCAGCAACGGGGAGTGCGGCTTGGCGGCAGATAGGCCATGTTAGACATACGGGAGGCAAGACGTGGCCATACCCTACTGGAATTTGCTGCCGATATAAGTGGCTGCATAAAATTGAGCCGGTTCGGACGCCAAAATGCTACGCCATTTAGGGCTCGGTGTAGCAAACGTGCAGAAGAAGTGAAAAATGTCTGGTGCTTTGAAGTCTAATCTACCTTGTGATAATGAATACTATTTCGTATAAGCAACCAATGATCCACAAGTATTCGACAAGCTCTCTGTCTTCTTGAATTGGTAAAATGGTATAGTCTCTCTGATAGGCATAGGAATCGTGCGCTCCACGAATACTGAGCGATCTTGGTGCCATTTATGGCTTGGAAGGATGAAAGATGTTAACTCATTAAGTTCCCTTGCAGACAAGGTAGAGCGACGATCTTGCCCTTAAGTTATATTGATGTAGCGACCAGTCATTTGCCGACAATACACTGTAATCGGGCACAGTACTATGTCTGCTCTACCGTATTTCTATGAGCTTGTCATAAGCCATATTCAACCTGGATGTTTAATAGCTTATTGGTGGGGGTTGACAGAGAACTAATTAGTTGTCGTTATAAGAGCGATAGTTATGGTGGTGTAGGAATACAGTTATCGTGGCCGCTCGGTGAAACCGTTCCTTTCCAAGTTATCTTGCAGGAGAATCAATCCAAATAGGTAGTTCTTGTGAAGTTTGCTGAAGGATTGGTGTTACAAAAAGGGGAGCGCACTGTGGCAGGGTTAAGTGGTACTTCGTTTATTAGTTTGGTAGGTACATGTAGTTCACGAATGATTCTTTATATCCTACACCTGCATTCGGATGCAAATTATCAAAAACTAAATTCTCTTAGGAGGTATAGAGTCATATAGAAATCTATAAAATCAAGAAAAAGAGAAAATTGAAAGGCCAATAAGTGGTCGCAAAGCTGCATCGCCTTCTTATAAGCCTCGATGTTTAGATGTCGAGGTGTGGCTTGGCTTGCCCTCTTTTGTGGGTTTCTCTTCTGTGGTATAGAAGGATCCTTGGGGGGGGGGGCCCTGCCGTAAGGTTGCCGTGCATTCCAGACTCATTACACCACCGGACCACTTTCTTACCGGACCCTTCCCAAAAAAGGTGGAAAAAAGGAAGAGCCAACTACTGGAGAAGCGACCCCAAGCCTTCAATTCAGCCCAGCCCACTTCAAGTAACCCCAAATGTTCTTTCCATCAAACATCCATTCAATCCCCTACAATCACGCCCAGAAACGGTCATGTCAGTCTTGACGTTTCTTGATTTCTGGTTTCGCAAACCCTACCGAGTCACTACAAGTCTTGTCCAGCCTGTATCATTATAATTCTTTTTCTAAAATCCGTCTCGGCATATCGTCGACTCCCGATGTCCACCACACTCTCTCACCTTCGCCTTATTCTAGAATAGTTTAGGTTTTTACGGCATCAACACTTTGACGATTGACTTTTCCACCTTATAAGTTTGCGACCTGCGACTAGTGACCAGCAGAGATTAATATCGTCCTATCTGTGTCAGAGAAGGCTTTTACCCTGCACAGATGCTTTCCATTTACGTCGTCTAGCGTCTTTCAATTTTCCCGAAGACGAACTTTGTCCCGAGCTCTATCTGAAAGTTGGGCCCACGAGGATGCATGCTTTTGAGTTTTCGGGCACAGTAGAGTTCTAATCCGTCGATACCTATCAATGCGACATTACTGTTAGCTTACTTATCGGTCCCCAAGACATTCTCTCTAGAGCTGTCGTTGCGCAGCGACGTTGTCGCATCGCTCAATATGTCGTTTCGAGACAATGAACAGCGCCGGTACGGCCATGTTCCTCCTGTACAATATCCCGTCGCGAATCGGCCTCCCCAAGACCGGCCATCGCATCCGCATCGGCAGGCAAGCTTCAACAACGGTGACGATTCTGGCGCTTTTGCCTCGGCCGCAACTCGCTATCAGCCAACCTTAAACACGAGTGCTGCAGCGCTCGGCACCCGCGACGAACTATTCCTAGCAAGCCCAACCGATTCCAACAGACCGAGCTATGGCAACTCAAATGTCGCCATGGCCGGATATCAACACCAGTATCAGCCTCAGACACCACCCACCCCGTCGACATACAATCCACAAGCATTTGCCCGCTCTTCGTCTACTTCGCTGCCTTATCACCCACACCCGTCGAATAGGTGGGGACAGTCGAATGCGACGGCTGCTCCGTACAGTCCTACCGCATCGTCGCCAAATAGTTATACGCCTGCTCCGTATAATCCCGCCGCTTATTCTGGCTCAGCGGTACCTCAGCGTCAGTCTACCTATGCTGGCTATACCAATTACAATAGTCAATCATATGCTTCGCCGCCGTTGAATCAGTCATCCTACTTCCAGCCTCAGCCTACATATACTTCTAATACCGCTCATACGAGACAATCGTCTACTCCCCCAACCTTATACCCTGGCGGTTTAGGCCAAGCCACCTATAGCTCGGCCTATTCATCTGCACCGACTGTTATAACTTCGACTTATACCACCGGTTACGATTCTTCCCAGACACAATACGGCACGGGTTACCCGAATGATGCTAGGAATTCTAGGAATGCAAGGACCCCGCCAGCTACATTTTACTCGTCAGACTCGTCTACCTCTGATCTAGTACCATATCCGAGCCATTCCCAGATACCTGTTGGGCCAAACTACTCTGCTAGCGATCCGCATTCTTTCTTGAACCCAGCATCCCGATCAAACTCGGTGACGTCGCCTATACCTTCTCCCCCAACCCATTCTCAGCCATTAACCGGCTTGGCGCGACATCCGACGAACGCGCCCTTACCAAGTCGACCAGTTGATGATATCGCAGAAGAGGAATATGGCCCTAATGGCACTCTCTTGCCTGATGTAATTCAGGAGACCACTACACAAGAGAGTATTATGCAGGATATCGAAGATGAGCTTGGAGCGAGGAATGGTTCGCTTCATAACCGGCCATCGGCTTTCGATCACCGTAATGGTGCTTTACCCGACGATGATCTACAGAATCTTCGTCGGTTAACGTCTAACGCGAGTTATCATTCAACTGCCACCACCCTTACTAACCAAGAGGAGCCGTCTGGAGTGAATCGTTACTCGTCTAATGCGTCAACTTTAAATAGGAATCATTCAAACAATCCCTATGCATACGAAGATTATGACGGAGACGAGAGTGACCCTGAGGGCGCTGCTGGAGCTTGGGCATTACAACAAGCAGAAGAGGACGACCGTCGATTTAGCACAGTGGGTGGGACGTTCCCTTATTTTAGCCAGCCGGAGGTATCTACGCAACCTACTCTACCTACTCATAAGGAGGAGCCGAGTAGCGACAGCGACTATGCTGGAATGGACCTTGGGCTCATGGGTGGTGGCTACGCAGGAAATTTAACATACGACAACAACATTGGGTCGCCTCCTATCACGGAAATAACTCCCGGAGATACCCAAGTCTTACCAAGTCGTATTAACCATACATCTCAGAGAAGTCATGGAAGTAACAGATATCCTGCCTTTGAACAGGCCGACGTAGACTATGAAGGTACCGGTGGTCTACAACAACCATCTGCGCATCGCCTGAGTTTTGATGAAGGGGAAGAGCGTGTTTCACTTCATTCGAAACAAAGTGGTAGCGAGTCCCCTTCTAAAGAGGACTACCCTGATATGTTCTACCATCCCGGCCTCTCCAACCGACCACTTCCGCCCATTCCCGGTGGCTCAGACAGCAGTTCGATGCTATCTGCTCAGTCGCCAACTCGAACCGGCCAACATGGATATTCTCTCAGTGTGGATGCACGTCCCTACTCGGGACCAGATGCCCAGTATGGACAAAATGCACAGCAGCTTCAAGTTGAGAGGTCTATCTCGCTGTCTAGCCACAGTACGTCGCCTCTGGTTCAGCCACCAGGTAGATCAAAGACCGATGCAGCTGAAGAGCGAAATGCCCGGCTGAGGCACATGAGACAACAACAGCAATTAGCCGCTCAGCAAGGCGTACCCGAGGGTTATGAGACAGGAACAGCCTCATCCATCAATTACGATGTAATAGTTCTACCTAGCGGTCGACGACGAGCATTCCAGCCAGAGAAGATTACCATAGTCGACGTACGTTCTTGCACAGAACCTTGGGCCCTAAGTGGCATTGCGAAATGGGTTCGCGAGATGGCCGAGGGCGAACCTGATCTGAAGAGGAAGACTCTTGAGGATGGCCTTGTCAGACTGTTTTGCCTGAAGGTTCCCACGATGAACGTGGCGGACGCTGAGGCACTCAGTACTCAGGTTGCAGATTCGATGTCTAAGGCTGGCATTCTTGTCCCTGAGGAAGAGTGGATAAAGTTTGGCCCTGGCTCCATTTCTGGCGTAATATGGCAGTTAACCGGCTCAGGTTGTTATGCACCAAAGTTGCATGACTACGATGACGATGAGGCAGGGCATGAGTTACCGGCGCGATGCTATTCTCATCATTGTACCAGGACTCTGAAGAAAGCTAATCTAGACGACCTTATGTCTAACGGCGTTAAAATAGTCGATTGGGCGACGTTTTACAACATGACTAAAGAAAGCACGGAAGGCAAGGCGAAAAAGGAGGTCGCACGGCAAAACGTCCTCCACGAGATTGTCACTTCAGAAGAATTATATATGGATCACCTTGATGTTCTTCGGGTGTTATATCGAGACCGACTTCTTCAATCTCAGCCCAGGATTATAGCCGAGGGTAAGATTGAAAAGTTTGTTAGCAATGTCTTCGGCAAAGTAGACGCGGTCCAGCAGGTCAACATGGATCATTTATTGGCTCAACTAAAGTACCGGCAAAAGGAGCAAGGTCCCTGGATCGTGGGTTTCAGTGACATTTTCAGGGAGTGGGTTCGAAAAGCTAGGACCGCGTATATTGACTATGCCTCCGCCTTTCCTTATGCACGATATCAAGTCAAGAAGGAAGCCGACAGAAACTTCTTGTTTAGACAGTTCCTGAATGAGAATCAAGCGCACCCTCGGTCGCAACGACTCGATTGGACGAACTACCTTAAGAGTCCCATCACCCGTTTGCAAAGATATTCCCTTCTCCTTGATACTGTACTAAAAAATACGGTACAAGATAGCGAGGAGAAGGTGAACCTCAAGCGAGCCCTCGAGGAGGTCAAATCTATGACCCTCGAATGCGACGCTAAAGTGGATGAGATGCAGAAGAAGGTAACGATGATCGAGCTGGACCAGATGCTGGTTCTCCGCCCAGGTTTCCATGCAGACCTACACTTGACGGATCAGATAGGCCGAGAACTCATACTACAGGGCGATCTTCAGAGGATGGGTTCCAAAGGTGTGAGATGGGTAGATACGCATGCTCTATTGTTTGACCATTACTTAATCCTTGCCAAACTCGTGGTATCGAGAGACGGAAGGCAAGACAGAAAATACGACGTATCGAAAGAAGTAAGTATCTTCCCATCTATATCATAACTAATCTATCTTCACCCGCTAATTTCGTAAGCCCATTCCTATGCCTCTGCTATTTCTCGAAAGTAGTCAAGACGACCCAATCTCTAAGCAGAAGGGCATCGCAGCTCCGTTAACTCGGGCGGCAAATTCGGCTTCGGATACAAAGCTCAATAAAGTAGCATCAAACATCGCCGAGCGTCCCGGGCTGGACCACGCAACTACGAGTTCAACCGTCGGTTCTGTGACTGTGACGCGGTTAGCTACTAATAATTCAGCCGATAGCGAAGGGAGAATTCTTTATCCCTTCCGTATCAAGCATCTAGGACATGAAGTCTATACCCTATTCGCTCAATCGGCGCAAGCACGACAAGAATGGTGCGACAGGATTATTGAGGCCAAGACGCGTCACGCCAAAGCTTTACATGCCCAAAATGCCGAACCATTCCGGTTGCGCGTAATGGCTGACAGTGCCTTCGCCTACGACCCAGTAGCTGCTATCGGCAAGTATGTTGGCGGCGTGCACATACGTGGAACGCCCCTTGATAGGGCTATTCGAGAGGTAGAGAAGGCATGCGGACCAGGCCGTGGTCCTCCCCCAATCTCTCGAGCAGGCGTCAACTGTGCAACTGGCTTCTCCGCTTTTGGTAAGAACATGGTCGCAGTCGGTACCGACGCGGGCGTGTGTGTGTCGGAGGCTAGTGATCAAAGGGGTTGGAACAAGGTGAGAGATATTTACCCATATATAATCTGTGCTTTTTACTTACTGCTCTTCTAGACGGTGACAGCCGGTCGAGTTACACAAATAGCGGTACTTGAGGAATTTTCTGTTGTTCTCGTGTTGTCTGAAAGGAGCCTTATTTCGTATCCTCTCGACGTGGTCTCACCCCCCTCCAACTTTCCAGCCCCAGCAAATGATAACCCTCGTCGTTCACCTCAAAGGCTAGCCAAAGATGTGTCTTTTTTTGCAACCGCCCGTATGAAGGACCGGATGTTAGTGTTCTACAAGAAGAAGGAGGGTTTGCACACCACTTTCAAAGTGCTTGAACCAGTCTTCCAAAAGGCGACGGAAAGGAAGACTCGTCTCTTTGGAGGTATGCGAAAGGCCGGAGTAGGGGTAACAGAAGGATTCCGGGATTATGACGAGTTCTTCTTTCCTACGGAGTGCTATTCGCTTAACATCTTCCACACGTACATTGCCGTCGCGACAGCCAGAGGTTTTGAGCTCCTGACTCTCGACAAGAAGATACCTATGTCAATACCTGATGTTAGGCAACCCGCTATTGCTAACATTGCGAACCGCATTAAGGAACAGCGGCCCCTAGGCATGTTCCGCCTCAACGATCAGGAATTCTTGCTAGCATACGAAGACTGCGCTGTGTATGTGGATAAGTATGGCGACGTTAGCCGCAGCGTCATTATGGAATATTCCGGCAAGCAAAAGAAGGCAAGAGGTGCAACAATGTACGGGCAGTACTTGTTACTTTTCAATGAGGATTACGTGGAGGTACGCAATGCCGAAAATGGCCGGCTGCGCCAAATCATTGCCGGAAGGGACGTGAGAGTTCTAGATTATGGCGTCCGAGGACCGACGGGAGGCTCCTCAAGTGCGAATGGGTTAACATCCCCCACCGGCGGCGAAAGTGGACTCGATTCGAAGGGTACTGTCAAGATCTGCATGGCGCATCCTGAGGTTGCGGGCCAGCAGATCGTTCTAGAGATGCTCCTTAACAGCGGGCACATGGAAAAATGATAGCTTACGAATGCTACGTCTTGGTAACGACGGTATGACGACCGATTATCACGCTACTTGGAAGCCGAATGATTGAGGGCTAGCATGACAAGGTGGTTTGCATATTTGCTTCTATAATGTGTGTTATAAGCGCAGACGTTTTCTTCGAATGGATATCCGCCCAACAGTCCGGCCAAGTTCCTTCCCTCCTGCGGCTAGAGGGCGGTGGCGATGATGGATATTTCTGATGACGGAATGGATAAAGTCCTGGATACGATGAAATTATCGTGCAAGCTTTAGCAAAAGGGTACGGCGTTATGTGTGGCTTGTGGCTTTTCTGCCACTCTTAAGCGCATCTTGTAGCGGTCTTTCTCTTCGCCGTATTGATGTGAATGAGATGACATGCACTAGGGCAGATGTGGTCTTTGGCAAGGTGCCATTTAGGCGCAGTTGATATCAATTCAAACTATACCCCCTTTTTTGTGACATGTACTTGCTGTCTTGTAATTGTCTTGATCTGAGTTTCGGTGATTTGTCTTGATAGTCTTATTTTCTCAGATTATATTTATGATCAATTGTCTCCAGAAGTAGCCTTTGGCACTGGTATTGAGTGGAATGAATCTTTGAATGACGTACTTTTTCTACGGAGCGTCTTGAAGGGTGTGTATTATATTGGAACCAGTTTAAACCAAAAGTACACGAATTGACATCTACTGGGGAACATCGATTCACTAGGCATTCATTTTATTAACCAGGGATAAGGCTCATTGTATAACACTTTCTCTCCAAGTTTACACACAAATGGGATCATAAGAACTTCATGTGTTGTCCTGACATCGATATAATATCTGCCCATCTTAAAATGGTTTGGAACATCAGACTACATACTTCTTTCAAGTAGAATATCAGAATGCGCTAATGGAATAGGCACCTATATGTCATCCTGCAATAATTTTCCCTCCCACTCCTCGACAACACTATCTACAAGCTCCTAATATTGGAGTGCTGCAACAACATAGCACTCTAGCCAGGGATATGCTGACCCTCTCCATTACAACTACTCTTCTCCCTTCAAATTTCATCCTCATCAACTGCAGTCTTCTCCACGATGTAGAACTTATCGTGGCCAGTTTTCGGGTCCGGCTCGTGCTCGACTAAAAGAGATCAGTTAGTCACAGTCAGGATAGAAATACATACGTCTAACTTACTAGCAAGCTTGTTAATATGACCGATGATGTTCTCGATCTGGGTGTCCTTCTTGTTGCGGTCCTTACGGCCCAGGTTATTGATCCACTCGAAGCTATTGAGTGCGAGGTACACGATGGCGATGAATATCAAGACGCCAAGGGAATACGCCCATATAATCACCACCGTCACGATATCCGTCCACCCATTGTGCGAATTCTGAAATGACGTCGGCGGCGTCGTCTGCATGATGCCGCCCCCGCTACCCGACAGCCACCCGAAGAGGCAGAAAATGGTGGCCAGCGCGTCAACCCCCAAGATAGCGCCAACCAGTTGCCACGACGGCCACGTCTGCCCGCCTCGCGTCACGAAAATGAGCCAGTTCTCGGTTAAGGCGACTTCAAGGAATAGAACTTCCTGGATCGAGCCGAATCGCTGGACTATGCCGCCGTTCCGCAAGAACATGGTCGCCCGGATGATCCAGGTGCCGGCGGCGAGAAGCGAGCCTAGGATCACGCTAATGACCCAGATTTTCTTGAGTTGCCATTCTACAGGTCGGGGCTCTACGTGCGCGTTGTCGTATGCGACGGCTACCGTGGCTAAGTCGGCGAAGAGGGCGATGAAGACGATGAGATCAGGACGAATGGTCTCGTTGATGATAACCATTGATGTTGTCAGATATATCTCGAGGTGGAGACATAGGGCGATACGGTATTGTACGTAAGCTTTCATCCGTTGGAAAATCTACACCATGTCAGCTCCATGTAGCTGAAGTATACGCCCCGTATCCCCTCCGGATACGACCCGGATTGCTAGCAAGGTGATCACATGTCGTTAGACAAAAGCTTACCTGGCGAGCAGTCTTAATTGATAAGATGATGGTGCTGAGTCCAGGTGCTAGGAAGACGATATCGGCTGCTGCTTGGGCGGCCTCAGATGAACCCTCCACAGCAATTCCACAATCGGCCTTTTTCAATGAAGGTGCATCGTTCACACCTATAATGAATTTCAAAAGTTAGCAAACCGCGAGCTTGACGATATTTCGCTGGAATTGGCCCGTCTCAGAACGGTAATGAAATACAGAGACACCTTACCGTCGCCTGTCATCGCTGTCAGTGAGCCGCGTTGCTGTAACATTTCGACTACTTGGTACTTGTGCTCCGGAAACACCTCCGCGAAACCGTCAGCTCTCTGTACAAGGTCATGCTGGACTGTTCCTGTTAAGCCACTATGTATCAACTTTTCAGAGTTGTACACCTTGGTGCCGAGACCAAGCATCTTGCAAGTCTCCTTTGCTATGGCGATAGCATCGCCAGTCAACATCTTGACAGGAACGCCTAGGTGTGCTGCTTCAATAATCGTCTGTGCCGTATCCTCACGAGGGGGATCGAACATGGATAAAAGCCCTAATAAGACCCAGGGTTCGTCGTTTTTCTTATACGCCACGCCTAGGGATCGAAAGCCGCGTAGGGCGAATTCTCGGGCTTTTTGATTATACATGTTACGGACCTCGTCGCTCACATTTGCGAGATTTACAATAGCACGCGGTGCTCCTTTCGCGCAGATGTACTTATCGTTGCCGAGATGGCACTCGGTGGTGATTCGTTTGGACACGGGATCGAACGGCGTAAACTTGTCTGTGACCCACCCCTGTCGCAGGATCTCGCGCGCCTTCGGATAACGTTTGAGCGTCGTGATGGTGACTTTATCTATTGGGTCGAGCGATGCGATGTTATGAGAGCTTGCCAGTGCCGCGACCGCCATCATCCAATTCACATCTTGCCCTTCTGCGACGAAGGGTTCGCGGATGCTGAGCTTATTAGCTGTCAGGGTGCCGGTCTTGTCCGAACAGAGCACATTCACACCCTAATCAATCCGTTAGTCTATTCATCGTTTAGGTCATAGCACCCAGATGCCACCTACTGCTAAGGATTCGATGGCTGTTAACTTTTGGACGATAGCCTTCTGCTTCGCTAGATAGGCTGCACCGACTGCGAGTGTCGTCGTCGTCACTACAGGAAGACCAACAGGGACTCCGATGATCAGCAGGACCAACGTATAATGGAGAAGATTCTGTACACCAGGTTCTGCGATCCGGAGATGGTGGAAAAAGCCACCAATCCAAGCGACGAGAATCCAGAACATAACAAGCACTAGCAAGGACGTTCCGATGCTGTCCATCACGGCTTTGAAGTGGCCTTGATCTTTAGCGCCTTGTACCAGGGATGCGGTTCGTCCGACGAAGGAATACTTCGCAGAAGTTGTCATGATAGCATAAGCTTTCCCTCGCTTACAACCAGTTGTGTAGTATAAGACGTCGCCCATATATTTATCCACTGCAAGGGACTCGCCAGTAATAGCGGATTGATCGCAAGCCACCAGGGGCTCGCCAAAATGAATCGACCCCTCGTAATCGTCATCATTCTCGGTCTCCTGGTCCTTCGCTTTTTGATCCTTGTTGTTTTTAGCTTCTTCCGAGTCGCCAAACTTATCTTCGTCCCTTAGTGCTTTGAACTGGTCGAAGTCCTGAGGTCTGTTGTAGTCGCATATTAACTGAGCGTCACCAGGGACGGTTTGTCCTTCTTGAATTATGATCTACGCATAATAAGCTTGACTGTTCGCTTCCTACGTCCATATATCCTAGTACAGCGTTATAGAACCAAGGCGATTCGGACACTTACGATATCTCCTGGGACCAATTCCCTCGCCAGAATTTGCTCTTCTCTGCCATTTCGTACGACATGTGCCCTCATGGCAATATCGCCCTTCAAGCTTGCTACGACATCCGCGGCTTGCTTTTCTTGATAGAAACCAACGAAGGCATTGAGGCAAAGGATGCCAATGATGACACCAAAGTCGATCCAGTCACCCAGACCCACGGCTAGCAAAGCAGCGAGCTCCATAACTAAATCGACCGTCAGGCGCCATTCTGTGATACTCGCGACACGAAGATTGACACTAAAGGAGTGTTTGCTCACCATAAAGGATAGGTCCTTGGAAGTAACTAAGAACCTTGGCGAACATATTCTCCTTTTCAGCCACTAGCTCGTTCCAACCGAATCGCTTTCGACGTTCTTCGACTTGAGCACTGGTTAAGCCAGTCCGGATATCAGTTTCGAGCCACGAAGCCGGTGGCTTGCCAACATCGGCAGGCTCGGTCTCGCTCTCCAATTCGCTATCGCTAGACTTCCAGAACTGCCACCATTTTGGCGGCTCGCGTCTTTTGCTCAGGCCACTTGCAAGACTCGCCCTGCGTTCTTGGTCGAAGCTCGTGATGAACCGGTCGAGTGCTTCGTACTCGGTCAGGTCGGAGCTCTTAGGCGGCTCCTTCATACGATAATCTCCAAACTTGATGTGTTCGCCGCCACCGCCGTGCGCGGTGAGATATTGATCATTGTGCCCAGTGATATCCTCACCAGTGTGACCAGGGTTCTGCGAGCCGCCCTGCTCTGTGCTGGAGTAATTGGCTCCGTTGGAGTGACTGGCACCCTGGGCCTCGACATCGTCCGGGGCTGGATCACCATGTTGCCTTTGCTGAGATAGGAAATCCATGGCTGGCGACCGAACCAGATATTACGAGAATTGTTTACCTCTCTCGTCACTCGGGCTGTGTCTAACAGATATCTCAAGCCAAGCACTAACCGGAACTACCTCCTATACCAGCATTCAAGAAAATCCCGCAGCGAAAGAACAAAGAATCCTTCACAAGTTTCACGCAACCCCCGTCAGTTAGGCTCATAAAATTTGACGGGCTCAACTGTAATTTAAAAGACTTCCCGGCTAGTCACGGAACAGACTTTCACCAGGGACATAAACCTAGAAGAACGCAACGATGTTAACTTATAATGGCATCCAGTCTCCTGGAGAAAAGCTTGAAGAGACCACTAGTCTAAGTAGAGAGCTATCGCTTTGTTTGTGCAACGGGAATAATTTGGAATGTCCCTCGGCAACAAAGAAGGTAGCGAATGAAGCCGGCGTCCCCAGCTCGCAACGACGTCAGAGCCGCGGACAGGTGACAATGGCGTTGAAGAACTAACCCATTATTGGGGTGAGGGATAAACCGAGACATACTAGATGGTTTGCGCATGATTACGTAGCATTGCTAGTATGGCCGTTGCGCTGCTAATACCAAATCTAATAGGTGGTGTTGAAGTCGAGACGACGCAACTATTACGAGATACACCCCTAGCTGTCTCCGCAAAATCCGAATTGAGCAAGGCCGTTGGATCTTCCCTTAGTTACTTACATATGTATTAGCCAATGCCTATAGATACGCCCTGAGGGACCCGATGGAGTGGCGGATCACTCGGGGTTTTCTTCATTGAGATACCTCCCTAGGTACAGGTAGGTATTCAACGGCGGGCGTAACACATGATGCAAGCTGCGCTCTCGGAAATCTCGGAGTTGACCGGTCGCATGTTTCCTAACCAGAAACCCGTGCATATAAGTGGCCTAAATTCAATAGTGCCGTGCGATCAATATCCAATCATTGGCGCTGTGTCGATGGTGAAGTTGGTCAGAATCGGGATTCGAAGAGCTTCCTCCTGTCATTGAGCGCACAGACCACCACGATAATTATTAGATGGCCTGGCCAATCCATTTACACTTCCTTCAACAAGCGGCTCTAGAATGAAAAGAAACTGAAGAAAAACCATAAAGACTACATCGCCCAAGTTTCTTCAAACATCATCGCTCGAGCAGTCATATAAAAGGGTCATTATTAGGACTCGTATATTCCACCATTCATTGACCTTAACGTTAAGCCTTCTCCCATCTCTAGACTCAGAATCTGATAACTACGATACGATACGCTTATCTCCTTTGTGGAAAGTTGTAGATTTATTTAATGCTCAATTCATGTTACACATACGAAACCCCGCCTCTGATTTGAAGGTCATTTCCTGTCTTATTATGAGTCTCAGCCACCTTCAGGCTTTCCACATGGATTGCCCCTAGCTCTCATATTATCCTCTATTTAGGATACTTTCTTTTGCCTTCCCGTGCTGCGCCTCAACGAGGGAAACAAGGTAGGCTTGACAAGTACCTCATTTCCATTGATAACGGGACAGCAACAACACAAATTAGGTAGTGTTTTCTGACAAGCTTTAACATATTGATCAGATGCAAATATACCGAAATGATACTTACCTATTGAAATTGAATGAATTGGAATTTCTAGAATCTACATGTTGCAACTAGGTCCATCCCGCTGATCGAAAAAATCATTTGAATACTATACGAAAGCTTCCTATTTCCTGTCTTGGAATGCCGATTCTGGTATGAGTTAAAGCACTGCCTGCTAAATGGCGGCAGTAAGTCAGCTAATTATTCGTGGTAAGGTAATTGTCCATATTCCAACGGATTTATTCATTTTTTTTTCATTCTTAAAGTATACCAATTACTCCGAAATCCCAAGCAGCGTAGCCATTTAAACACAGCCAGAAAGAGGTGTGAGCTACTTCTTCGCTAATTGTGATTCGTTCTAAATTTCTTCGCCGTAGGACAGACTTCTTGTGACAACCTCAGGGAAAGCCTCATCGCCTATAGCATACTCCAAAAGGAGTGAACAGGATAATCATTTGAAAGCCTCATGCCATGGTAAACTTGTAGCGTATATAGGTAGCATTCGCCGCTCTATAGATCCACCCATCTCCTCAAAACTTTACCAGGTAAAGTTGGACGATTCTATATAACGGATTAATATTCGCTTAAAGATCCCTATATTAAACTCTCTTTACCATCTTCAATGATGCCGTTGTCGAATGAGGCTGTGATTGGCCTAGTGGCACTATTGTTCATGTGCGTTCCTGGAGGACGTTTCCTGCTACGGTTTATTTGGAAGCGATGGGTTACGTACAAGTCTCGACTCGCGAATAGGGATGCACTACTGCCTGTAGCGAACCAACCGGTGCCCCACTTATACAACACCAACCTCAACGCCTCACCCCTAAGACGAGACCGCTTTATTTTTGGACGTCCAAGTCCTGTTCAAAACGACGATGGAACGTTCTTGTTGAATGAAATTCCCTCTCACTACGTAAGTTCATAATACTCAACTACGTCTTAATTGATATGTACTAACCTAGAACTCTTAAAGGAGAGGATAGACGTACGTGAGACGAATATGTCATGGTCGGCGACAAGGTTCTCCTGAGGACTGGTTCTGAGGCTCCAACTACGTAGAGTATAGTGCTTTGAAGCACAAGCGCCATATGCCGGGTGGAGGGTAGTGAAGAAGCCGTTTATTGTTTCCAACAAGGATCTAGTTTAGCTGCCATAGCCGGCTTGCACGAGGAAGGAGTTTGGTATTCATGATTGGCCATTGTACTCGTTTGTACGGGGTTAGGAGAACTTATCGGGTTATTTATGGGTTGGTTTATGGGAAACAATGAGGGCTACATGTACGAGCTTAGGCAGGGCGCACAGGTAGAATTGGATCTTCTCGAATGGATCTATTATTTTATTTGCATCGCTCTATGGACTCTCGCCTGTAAGTCACCGCTATATATATAAGGAGGCTAATACTCTGTCCCGTACAAGCGAAAAAAGGTAGGTATCTTACCCATGTACCTGGTTGGTAGGATTCAATTCGCAGCAGCGCGAAAGGGAAGATCCTGGTTTCAAAAGAGCTTGGCATTTTCAGCTGAGGGACTGACGTCAGATACGGTCGCTGTCAGTGAGGCGGTGCGAACATTCTGAAGGAAGCCACATTACAATCTTACCTAGGTATTATAAGGCTTGACAACATCCCATCTATCATCCAATTCTCATGGGCTATCCTCAGTTCTGTTATAACCATATAATCAAGAGGTACTATCAATTCTAAAGACAAAATAAAACCGCCATCATCATGGGCAACCCAGCAGAAGCAGACTTCGCAACTGATGGCGGGGTAGCACCGCCACCATACAGCACAGTGGATACCGGCGCAGAACGGGCATCATATCCCCCGGCGCCGTCATACGAAGCAATACTACCCGAAGCCAGCAGCGGCACAAGCGCCAGCGGTATCTCAGGCGTAAACAAGAGATTTCCACAATCGATAAACGCATACTTCCAAAAGGCAGGCTTTTCCAAGACTTTTCACCTGGGCGAGCATGCCGACCAGCCGCTCTTTGCGGTCACCATGCACTCCGGGCTCACCAGCAAGCCGCTGCTGGAACTCCACTCAGGGCCGAAGGACTCGGACCCGATTATCGCCACGGCGAATAATGAAAAAAGGTGGAGCAGCGGCAGGACCACCGTGGTTCAGATCCTCCCTGCGGCCTTCTCCTCTATAAGTGGTGCCGAGTCTGCATCGGGCTCCGGCACGACGTCGGCGCAAGAGGCCGAAAAGATCATCATGAAGCAAACCAACATCTTGAAGAATGTCACATACCCATTTTCCGTCGAGGTGGGCCTAGGCAAGGACCTCCACGTCGAGAACTTCGAGTGGCGGAGCAGTAGAGGCGGCGAGGTTCAGGGGCTGGATAAGTACACGCGAGGACACAAGCTAGTGCGTCTAGGCAGCGAGGGAGTAGGGCAAGGCGGCGAGCGCTCGACGCGGGCCGCGAATGTGACTAGCGATGGGAAAGAAGTCGTCGCCGTCTTCGCGCAGAATACCGGCTGGAGCATGAACAAGGTCTTTAAGTTCCAGTTCCTCGAGAGCGGCGCTACGGGCGTGCTAGGCGACCGGTTCGCCCTCGTCGCGCTCATGTCCGCTTTAAAGATCTGGTATATCGAGTATTTAGCCCAGCAGTCTAACGCTGGCGCAGGGGCTTGATTGAGTGAATGGAAAGGAAAGGGAGGGGGATTTGTAATTGTTTAGGCTGCCTAAGATATCCCATATTCTGCATCGGAATACGCAAGTTATGCCAACATGTCTTTCTTGAGTCTCGATACTGCGTTTGCGTTATTTTCTATAGCCAAGGCAACGTCACCTGGCTTCTCTCAGGGCTTTCCGGTGACTATCTGTCATTTCAATAGTTTGCTTTATATGGCCTTTATGTGGTAGTCTGTGCTAAGACGGGAGAGAGTATGGAGAAAAATTGCAAAGCCGCAAAGTACGGTAGATATTTTGTCCTATCACGATCATATCTATTGCGTGAGCTTATGTAGCTGCTTCACTACTCAACTACCTGATGCTTTCGTTCCTTTTCACTGATTCCCATGCCGACTTGTTCTGTAAGCGACCAGAGACAGACTTAGTTCGCCGCTAATTGGTCAGTTTCTGTCCAAAATAGCCACTCTTGACTCGGATTAACCTAAGATGCCTGATCCAGCGCGTCTCGGCAGCGTCACAGGCAGTCGCCTAGCTGGCGTGAGCATAGGGGGGATTAACCCTTGGCAGCGCCATCTCTCACCTATCTCCTCGATACTGTTGAATTTGCGATATGGTACTCAACTTCTGGGTTGCTATGAGCGACAGGGCGATAATTGATGCAAACGCCCACGAGACAGCGGAAAGCCTGTTTATCTACAAGACCCCATGAAGCCCTCCGTCCCTCAATCTTCCAAAGGTTTCGAGCGTTAGATGTTTCACCCATAGGTTCAATATCTAACATTGAGAACTTGACGATCCTGCCTTTTGAGGAGGAGGAAGATATAGTAGAAGGCATGGGTCAGCCCTCGACTGGTGGAATAAGGGGCACAACGTGTTGTTCGAGATAGAAATATCCGTGATTCCGGTCGCAAATCTGAGGATATTTCTACCAGATAGCTTTTAGACTCTACAATTACATGGTTTATATATGATTCTCGCAATTTCTTACTTTATCTTGAGGACCACCACCTAACACATCTCCAAATACGGTAATACATATGCAGTTGGCTTCTTGGGTTGTGTTGCCGCCAACTTGCATGATTATTCTAGGTCTGAGGGCTATTTATTGCTTCTGTGATGTAACACAGTGGTTGACAGGTAGGTGTGATTTTGTTGGTTCTGTCTCAATCCTTCACGGGTTATTGCATTGATGTAATCCGTCCTAAAGATTATAGGTCAGTTATCAAATACCTAGCTAGGGAAAGGAGAAGAAGTATAAGGATGCCTCGTAGAGTTCTCCTTAGATCTAAGTATATATAATAAACTCAATTCACGCCTATCTGTTCCTCCTTATAGGTACCTAGGTACGTATATTACACCAAAACGGTACTAACGTTATGTCTTAAAACAGTCGAATTAGCTGAAGTTACACCTCTACCTGATTATCTTATAGTCAGATTTAATTGGCTCCTGAGACTATTATAGCATAGCTATAGCCCTATTGCAGAATACATAATACTATACCAAAATTCAGCGGGGTACTCTTCACAATGCGACCGGTGCTGGTTCCGAATACCGAAGAGCGGTCTGCCCCCAGTGCTCATATTATGCAGTCAATTACGATTGGTCAGGGTTTGGTGTGACGGATTAATTGAACGTTCTCGCAGTTTTTTTAGACATCAGATGTTCATCCCCGGAAAGTCGGCAATGAGGATTGGTTCGTGTTACGACCAACTGCATGGCCACGGTGTATTCGGAGGGTAGTATTTGTGCTGCCTTGAGGACCTTGCATACAGATGTAACCGGTAATGATGTCATGGTGAACTAGCAATGAAATAAAGAGGTTAAATGCCGAATTCAACCCATGGAAGCCGTTGAATTGTGAAAGAGCTGTAAAGGTAATAGTAGTGAAGCTGATATCTAAACTAGGGGCTAGCTATGGAAAGTAATGGGATATGCTACAGAAATATATGTACATATGTATGGTTGGCTTAATATACGGTACATATGAAAAAAAAAAAAAAAAAAAAAAAAAAAAAAAAAAAAAAAACCCGGGTTCCCGGCGGGTGGGATTTGCATAGGAAGCATCCAATGGGCAAGTTGGATGGTCGCGTGCACACGCATTTGATTATCAATTTTGCTTGCTTGCAGTAGCTTGGGCCATGAAACTGTACAGTAGTTCGCTAACGGTCGCTCGGTAATTAAGTACTAGTCCGGCTTTTAATAGGGATCTTGGAAGTAACAGTACATAGCTATGACCCCTGTATGACTCTTCGCAACTGCCAACTCAGCGTACGCGTAAGCACGTGCCCTTGTACCGGTACTGGGCTTGCCATAAAATATGGGGATTCCCGCTAGGAAAAGGGGGCTGTTAGGAGGCTGAAGCATCGCTCCAGCGACTATCAATGACATATTCAGTAATGTGCCAAGCCACGCAGCCAATCCCTTCGCCTCAGCTCCTATTTCTCTCAGGCTCGGCAGTCTCCAGCCCTAAAAGAAACGCGCGTGCGCAATTCCTCTTTTACTTGTCCCCTTTCCCACGCTCGATCCTACATCACTTTTTTTTTTTCTCTCTCTTTTTGCTTTTTGAATTCTCTCTTCCCTCTCTCTCGTTCTTATATTTTCCGATCATGGCGATATGGCGACCCGCATAAGATTCGCTCCGAACCGCGTGGTCTTGTCGGGTATCGCCGTGCTTCTTGCGCTATTCGTCCTTTTCCATTCCTTTGAACCTCGGAAGCGCGCCTGGTCATGCAAGACGCTATCTTCCTGCCTGGGCGGTAACCACCCGCCCACGTACAAGCACTGGGATGGCGTGCCGTTAGATTTTGCCGTCGGCAAGAGCGAGAAGACATTAAGTGATGGAACCGTGTTTTATCACCAACGCATAGTCAACACGAACCCGGATGTCTTGATCCAGGTCCTGACCAGGGATGCGCACTCCTGGAGCGCCGATTTCCGGTCCACACCCCGCACGGTGTACGACTTCGTTGATATGATCGTGTCCACAGACTTGGACCTGACGCGGGTATCGCTGGGACTCATGACGGCGACACGCGAGGAGTTTGAAGCCGCCAAGGACGCAGTCATGCCATTACCGTTTGCGCGTGTAGCACTGTTCTATCGTGAGAACGACGGCGGCGGGGCCGCGGCCGAAATCCCCTACGAGGACCGGCACCGGGACGAGGTGCAGCGTAAACGGCGCGGGGCCATCGCCGCCGCCCGCAACTACCTGATGGCACGCAGCTTGCAAGACGAGAAGCACGTGATCTGGGTCGATGCCGACATCGTCGATTTCTCCAAGGGCGTGGTACAGAAGATGATCGAACACGCCGAAAAGCGTGATGATGTAGGTATCGTCACGGCGCTCTGCAAGCAAACCATCACGCCGAATTACGACAAGAACGCCTGGTCGATAAATAGGCAGGTACCCTTACTCATGGGTCCCGTCGGAGACGGCGATATGAAGAATGCTGCGGATAAGCTCGTCGAGACCAGGACGTACATCGACGAACTTATCAAGGGGACCAACGACGACGATCTCCTGCCTCTGGATAGCGTAGGAGGTACGATTCTATACATAAAAGCGAGTGTGGTGCGGCAGGGCATCAACTTCCCTACGTCTTACGTCGTCGGCACGACGTGGTCCCACGAAGGCTGGGTCGGCATCGAGTCCGAAGGCATATGTTACATGTTGAATCAGCTCGACGGTGGAGGAGGATGTTTCGTACTAGGTGGTAGTCATCATGTGAGGCATGCCGACTGGAGTTGAAAGGGACATAGCATTTGATTATCGCATATGCATCAGTTATTCGCATCGGTTATTCTTTTTGATTGCAGTTGATACCCCGAGAAGGCCACGCGCCTTATATACTTGACGTCACGATGAAGTTTGTTCTGAATAGAGCATCTTTTTACCCGACAAGGCGCTTTTGTTCCTGGACTCGTCATGCATAGCATAGCATAGCCTTGTTTGGGTTCCTGCATAGCATACGGGACTGGGATTTGATACCTACCTATATAGACTTCGGGGGCATACAGTTAGCAAAGCCAGGTCCAAATTGGCGTGGCATAAGAGCCGTCGCCGTTTCAGACTACCTACACAATATCATTGCCCGTGCGGGTATATCAACTTGACATATACTTTCATAGGTATTCGCTAGTGTACTCGTCGATATAACATCCTTGTGTCGTAGCAGTCTAATCTCTCGGCTTATATTGACTCCAGTTATTCTTTCCAGCGTCGACAGAATACTCGATGTTGAACTCTTTCGGCTTCTCTGCTCTATATCACTGTATCTAATAACCATGAGCTAATTGCGCTGGTTGAAGCTGTGCTGACGAAGCCCAAGATACTTGAGCAAGTTCTGGCATTCCTATAAATGCGCTTGCCTAGTGCTTGACATGTATGCTCCATAATGTTCAGAGGTTATCATCGCTGATATCTAACATGATGACTGATTCGTATCATCACTCTCCCCAACTATTATTTACATTCTCAACTAGGTACTGCGATAAAATTCGTAAGGACTTTCTGAGGCTCTGCGGCCCGCAATAAATAGCGTCGTGGTAGGCCCACTTGATGAAGCAAATTTCTTCTCTTGAGTGACGATCCATGCGGCTAAAATATAGCATCCAGAAGTCGGCAGGGAGTAACCCAGGGAAAATATTTCCATTGTCAATAATCTATCGTGAAATGATGTTCACTAACAGGTAAGGAATAAAACATGGCAGAAATAGGTACGCTTATTTAGGGAAATTGAAACAAAAAAAATGAACTGAAAATTTTTAGCTTCACTCCGTTTCGATCAGAGGTCCTCCGGGTTATGAGCCCGGCGCGCTTCCACTGCGCCATGAAGCTTTAACAGAGCCAATCCACACGACGTGGGTTGGATAAATATCAGGGCGTTACAATAACCTATAAACTGCTTGTTGGCCTATGACTCACATCCGAAGTTTCCACTTGTGGGCCTAACGGTATAATTCTGACTGTATTTCTTCGGGATTTTAACTAATCTCCGTGCATTGTCACTTTCTCGGCTTGGTTTGCTTAGAACAGTGGCTGTTTATGGCATTCTTGCGATCCTCTGTCCTTGATATTGAACGAATGTCGTGGTGCAGACGCTTCAACTAGGAGAGTGATAGTGCTGATTCAGCACTGCTGAAGACAGCGCCAGAAAGGGTTTGTCATTACGATGCTGATAGCGCGTCTGAACCTGATAATTAACGAAAGAAATAGGATATACTATGTTGTCTATAGAATATTGTCGTGGATGTTACATAGGTAGTTTTGCGAACTGGGACTGGATATATTGCAAGTCGTGATCTCCAAGTGAATTTGTCTAAGGAGTTAGAAAACAGCTTTGAGATGTCTGTATAACGGCTATGTTATTAGAATTTGTTGATAGTCATGGCATGAAAGTAAATCGAAGCGTATAGGTCGTTTTGAGATACGCTTTCTTGTCATTCAGATAGCAAAGCCGAATCCAAATTTTAGGTTTCAAAGTATCATGTTAAGGGAACTTCCCTAGCAAAGTTTTCCTTCTTGCCTTAACTTACTCCGTCCTGTCTTTACGATTCCGTACCTAGGTTTATGGATATTATAGTAACTAGGATAAACCGCATACGACAACCTTAAAACATTTCCCAGCTGGCTTAGAGATTTCTACATTTCTTATAAATTGCGTTATATAACACCTTCCTGAGCCAGATGCTCATCCTCTCATGATTAAAACCCAAGTTGTCTGATTGTCTACCGACACTATAATACATACCAAATTCCCCGGATGTAGAAGTCCTTCCTTCATGACTCGAATCCCAGTGTAACAATTTGTCTGCTCCTTTGGGGGGTAGTGATGACTGCCCCTAAGGCTTGCAAAGGTGGAGACATTAGGTAGGTAGTGATTGTTAACATTGCTCTATCTATAATATTCTATGTTGTGCTCATTTTGACCATGCTATGCTATGTTATACTTGATGTAAAAATATCGGCTATAACAACATACAGTGAACATCACACAATACAATTGTTTATGCACACATGTACGCTATCTAACTGGTTGATACTAGGCCGCACGTCTATGGGGCCAAGGACACTTAGGGTAGAGCTAACCTATCACGTAACAAAAAAATAATTATAGGAATTGAGGCCCCGCCGAGGATTGAACTCAGGTCTCAGGAATTTTCTCGTCAAAATCCTGCGTGCTAACCACTACACTACGCGGCCAATCAGCCTCCAGTAAACGTATCAGGTGGAGGTGCGCAGAATTCATTTTCTCGAAACTATAAACGATTGGTGAAATTTGAGGCTAGAAGATAGGTCGTTCTTAATAATAATATCCAACAACAGATACTGAAAAGCTTCCTCGCTTATATCTCCCTAAAATTCTGTAAACCTCAGTTCGAAGGTTCCTATAGAGGGGGATATTTCAGGTTCATTTGCGGCCTGAGTCAGCTTCCGAGAAACAGAACAATCATAAACCGATCTTGTTCCGTTAGAGATTTAGATGGGAACTTCCAATAGTCTCTATTTTCATACCAACGGGGCGTCGTTTTGCGTTGCGAAAGTGAACTAATCGAGTGTCAGAATTAGAAAAAAAAGCAAGTGATCCTATCGACCATCATCTAATGGATGAGTACTAGGTATGTATAAAATATTATAGCTATCGTACGAAGCATATATGTGACAATATGCCCCTGATCCTTTAACGTCAGTTAGTTATCTACTGCTTGAACAATCGCTCCCTTTGAGCCCTGATCCAAATCATTCAACGCTTTCATATCATCTTCATCAAGCCCAAAGTCGTAAACATCCGCGTTTGTCCTGATCCGGTCCGGGTCATCGCTCTTCGGCAGTGGGACCCAATTCTTCTGCAGGCAGTATCTGATCAAGACCTGATTCGGCGTGACGCCGTGCTTCCTCGCAATATTCACGAGCGTCTCGTCCTCGGATTTTGTATTGCGCACCAGAGGACAGTATGCTTCGACTATGATGCCGTGCTGCTCGCAGAATTGCACGATTTCCTTTTGTTGGCACCATGGGTGTAACTTATTCTGCGTTAACTATACGAATTATCGGAGTAGACTGGCTGCTCGATTTTAAGAAAGAAAAAAAAAG